>CM074732.1:36167422-36429922 GCA_037367245.1 Phrynocephalus guinanensis | reverse complement strand
ACCGATTAGTGCGAATCTGTCTGATACTGTTTGGAAAGAGGTTCTCGTAAGAAGTTCTCATAAACCTGAATCACACACACACACATCTTAAAATGAAAGTAAAGAAAATATGAAAAGGCAGTTTTTCACAGGATCTTAAACAAATCAGATTATTTTTGATTTAAATAACATTTATTTTTACATGACCAAACACAATAAATAACGTAATATACAAAGCTTTGTCGTTATTGCACATTTGTAAAATATTTTACAGTGAGTTCATTACAGCCAGCAATTTTTGAAACACAAGGACTTTTATTTACAGTTTTCACATAATAACTAGGTCCAATGGACCCAAAATAAGACGATTTTATGTTCATTTTTAATATACCAACCAGTAACCTTATCGATCACTTCTAAGATATATTTCTGTATGTATATATATATATATATATATATATATATATATTTATATATATATTTATATATTTATATTTTGTATTTATATTTTGGAAAAAATGTAAACATTATTGCCAAAATCATTATCTCTACATCCAATAAGGGCAACTATACGAAACAATTTAGAGAAAAGGTAAAAGCTGGTAAAAGAGTGTCGTTTTGGTCTAGGTTGTTAGAATTAAATTATATATTAATTTTAAAAAAATTAAATATAAATCCCGTGGACAATGTTTTATTTTTTCCTCTATTATTAAAAAAATACATAAGTAGTCTTGTCAGTTACTCTTACCAAAAGGGTTCTCTCCTCTCTCTCTCTCTTGTTTTTTCTTTAGTTTTTTTTAAACTATTAGGTGTTTAGTTTAAAGTTTTCTAAAAATGCCTATAAACCGTTCTCATTGTCAAGGTAGTCCACCAGATTCTTTCTGCCACCAGTTTTTCCCCTCAGCCCTGCTGTAAATCCACCAACCTGTCTCTCTGGACTGAAAGAAAGAAAGATCTACAGCTCATATCCATGGAACAAAACAGTACAGATTTCAAAATAATTGACTGAATGTCCATTATCAGCAGGTAGAGGAAACACACACACATACACATGCATACTCACACACCTTTCCAGTGTCTTAAGAATTGTGGCAGGGCGTTTATTTCAACTAGATATAAATTAGAGTGAATGGATGATGAGCTGCTGTGTGCCTGCTTTGACATCATAGACCCAGGACCTAAATAAGCAATCGCTAGTTATTTGAGGGCTTCAACTCTTCAGGGAAAAAATGGGAGAGAAAAGAAGGGTGGAGGAGGAGAACCTCATTATGTGGCGAGTGAAGTGGCTCTGTTGGGAACATTATGGAAATATCAGAATTTGATTTAATGAGGCTCTTCACATTGGTGGAATATCAAGGAACAGAGGGTGTGTGGAAATCTACCCAGGGCATCCAAGTTACCAAAATGAAACCTGGCAATTGAGATGATAAGAAACGTGGCTTTGTCGTGCACAACCAACAAAACACCCCAAAACAAAACAAAAAAAAATCACTTCCAAGATAACAGATACAACATTAAATAACATACATTTTTTTTTGCACGAAGAACAAATGTTTTATGTACCCAAGCCTCTTCTCTGTCTCATCTAATGACTTCCCTTAGCGGGTTGTTAGTACCTGACAGCAGGTCTCCGTGCGGGGAACTTTCCCCCCCATCCCCTATTCCACATTCAAAGGAGGTCCATCAGAGAACATGATTGGCAATTTTCGTCATAATCTGCACATTATTAGCATCAAAATTGACACGGCTATAACACCGGTGGTTTTTGATGTGCCTTCTTCAAGTTCACGGAAGTCCCTCCCACGGCAGGGGGTCTGCTCTCTCTCTCTCTCTCTCTCTCTCTCTCTCTCTCTCTCTCTCTACCCAGTGATGGCTTGTCGCAGCTAGAGAGGTGAAAGGAGATAAAGCCGGGAACCATCCTTTCTTCTCCCCCTTCTCTTTTGAAAGGGAAGAAAAATTAACCACTACCACCACAAAAACAAACAAACAAAAAACCACACACAACGACCCAAAGACAATAATAATAATAATCCGGAAGATCAGCGATTCTTAACAATGCGCGTCACGTGCTAAGAAAGTTTCAAGTATTTCCCAGATAACGTGGACTATAGTACTTCGAAGGAGTCTTTAAAAAAAACTAAAACTCAAAATAAAATAAAGTCCTCTCCCTGTATTCTATAGACTCTCCGTCTCATACTTCCTTCACTTTTACAACGCGTCCACGGCGGCCTAATTAGTTGCCAATGCTTTTGGCGGCCCCTCCTCTCCCTCCTCCAAAAACGCGCCAGATCAGCAGGACCGAAGGAAAACGACGCCTTAATAAGAATCGCATTTTTTTCCAAGTTCCCCTTTTAGCACTGCCAAATTCTGCCCCCATTGACCGCAGGCGTATCTGCAGCTAATTGCTTCAGGGTTTATTTACTTTGTCATCCTCAGTCAAACTTCCACGAAATGCAGGGCTGCGTTTTGGCTTTTTGAAAAAAAAACTAACACCATGTTTATAATTTAAAAAAATTAAAAATGCAGGTTATATGTTAAAAAAACATTCGAACAGTGCGTTTGGGTTCTGCAACGGGACAAGACTGAAGGTAAGCCTCAAAAAGAATAACATCAAAAAAAAAAAAAAGACCAAAAGCTCAAAGCCCCCAAGGCAGCTCCCATGATCGCCAGCAGGGTGGCGGAGCTGAGCAAGACTTTGTGGGAGTTGGAAGTCGTGTAAAATGTGTCTGGATTGTCCCGTCCCGTCCGGAAAACACAAGTCCGACCAAAGAGAGGGATGGGGGGGGGCAGGAATGAAGAACGTTGTAAGTTTCGGTCCCTCGCTGGGGCAGAGCCTCGAATCGTTCTCTAGTTACCCTATTCAGCACTTGCCCCCCTTTTTGATTCCATATAAAAAGAAGGCCGTGATTTGATGAACAACAACAATCATTACCCTAATAATTTATATTTGAAAAAAAACAAAACACCCTCTCACTCTTCCTTTTCCTTTGCTTTCCTTTTTTCCCTTTTGCTTAACGCTCCAGTGTATGTCCTCCCACCCCTTATGGACCCTCCCCTTGTACAAAAGAAAAGAAAAAAAAGAGGGTTGAGAGGGGGGCGGGGAGAGAGAAAAGGGGCCGCTCCTGTCTTCGGCCATCCCGGCCTAAGAGAGAGCGCCCACCCACCCCCACCCCCACCCCCACCCCCACCCCCGAGGCGGCCGGGTTGTGGGGTGAAGGCCAGTTATCTGGTCAGTGGGGCCTCCTCCCGCTGGTCCGGGGAAGGGACGGCCGTCTTGCTGAGCACGGCGGCCGAGTAAGGCAGGAACCCGCTCTCGGAGCGCTGCGAGGCGGCGGCGGCGGCGGCACCGGTGGCCGCGCAAGGGAACTCCGAGCCCGAGGCCCGCGAGCCCACCGCGGCTGCCGCTGCCGCCGCCGCCGCCGCCGCCGCTGCCGCCGCCGATTGGCTGCTGTGGCAGCTGAGGCAGGAGCAGGGGGCGGGGCCCGTGGGCGGGGCCGAAGAAGCCGCGGCGGCGGCGGCGGCGGCGGCGGCGGCGGCGCTGCTGCTGCTGCTGCTGCTGTTGCTGAGGCCGGCGGCGGCGGCGGCGGCGGCGGCGGGCGACTGGTAGAGGCCCGGGTGCCTGAAGCTGCACAGCAGCTCCGGCCGGGAGTAAGGGTGCGAGAGGGCGCGGAAAGTGTCCAGTGGCCGGATGGACGTAGCGAAAGGCGAGGCGGCTGCTCCCGAAGCCGCCGCCGCCGCCGCCGCTGCCGCCGCCGTCACCCCGACGTGCGGGTAGTAATGCAGAGGCACGTGGGAGTGGAAGGGGTAAGGCAGGCTCCCCGTGGCCGCCGCGTGGGTCATCATGTAGGTGTAGAAGCTGGGGTCCGCCGGGTGGGGCCAAGACATGGCCAGGCGCTGCCGCTTGTCCTTCATTCGCCGGTTCTGGAACCACACCTGAGAGGAACCGGGTGGGGGTGGGGGTTGGGGGGGCGAAGTCGGGGGGGAGGGGAGGGCGAGAAGCGGGGAGGGAAAAGGAGACAGTGGAGGGCGGGGGGGGGGACAGGACACCAGGCCGCTTTTAGTAGTGGAACCACTTCCAAAATCAGAAGGCCGCCCCACCACACCACCACGACCCTCCCCGAAAAACTTCTACAGAGCCAGAACTCCAACACGGTAGCGCTTGGGACACCAGGGCACGGCCAGCAGCCCCCCCCTCCCCTTCCCCACCCACCCCCTGCAGAGGCGCCCGTCGGCTTCCCTTCGGTATTGATGGCCAACGCACTTCCCCCTTAATCGAGAACCGGGCCTGCCCGAAGCGCAATACAAAACCGAGCCGGCAACCTTAGAAGTGACCCTCGCTTTTGTCGTCCTTCTGATTCCGGAGGCCGTGCTTTAAGCGCAACATCGCGCGATGGAGATGTTTCTCTTTTGAACATCGACTATCCCAGACATTATCTGTCACGGCAACGTCTTCCCTAGGAACAGGTTAAACTTTGGCCCACCTTAGCACATACAGTATTTGAGATGAGCGCCGTTCAAGTGACAAAAGCAAATCCCTATTTCTGCGCGCGGGGGACCATAATGTACAAAGTCGGTGCGCTTTTGAATTTGCCCACGAAACCGGTTCGAGTTTTGAGGCCCTTCTCGCCCCTAGATTTTCGCTCAGTTGGCTGGGAGGCTCCTGGGCCAAGGACTCGGGCCGTAATAGGTTTCACGCGCAAATAAGGGGCGCCCTTTAAAAGGAAACCTCTTTGTATTTCTGCTGCGGGAATTTGCCGCGGCTCCCGTTCGACTGACTGACGGACTTCACGGCGCCCATGACTGGAAAACACATCCGCCCAAAGACTTTTAGCTGGGCCTACCGACAGGAAGATGGCTTTATGACCGACCTTACGAACGAAAACAGAGTTTTAAAATTATGAAACCACCGGGGCTTTCCCTTCTTCGACTGTCCAGTTTTTGTTTTTGTTTTTACATACCTGGGTAGATAAAATTTACAGTATCCTGATACGGGGGAGAGGACCGAAATCTCTTGAGCTCCTTGAAAAGGGGCCGCTTTGGCTACGGTTCTAGGGACGCTGTTTGTTTCCCTTGAGATGAAGTAAATCCGTTCTAAACCCTAAGGGACCTCCTTTTGAGTAGGCATTGTATCGGGTTGCGTTGGGAACTCGGTAATGGGTGTACAGATAGCAAGTTGGCAATAGCAAAGAAAGAATCGGGAAGGGAAAACATGAGTAATTCCAAAATATATAAATTAAGCATCCAATTCCTACACCCGTTTTAAAACATAACATTTTTATTTTATTGCCAGCCAGTTTTATTCCCCCCCCCCATTTGAAAATGAGGAAAACAAAAGAAGGAGGACCAAGGAGGAATGGTCTGTTGCGGAGAAAGGAAAAAACCAAGGAAGCTGGGCTCTAAAATAACGAAGCCATCGGGCTTTCTTGAGCTCCAATCTATTGGTTTGGTTTATTATTATGTTATCATCGTTGGCCTGATCCTGCCAGCCCGAGGAAGCTGGGGCCTTAAGCTTGCCTCTCAGGAAGACCCAGGGGGAGCTGGCGGATTTTTTTTAAAAAAAGGGGGGACCTCAGGAACCCCGAAATCCGTGTGGGGCGGCCAGGAGGGACACTCGGCGCCTCCCTCGCTTTTTCCTCTTCCAAACCCGCCATTCAGGCTGCCGCGCCTTGGGTGGGTTCCTCTTACCTTGATGGTGGTCTCCGGGAGGTTGAGCGCCGCGGCCAGCTCGCAGCGCCGGGGCCGAGAGACATAATTCTCCCGGTAGAACTCCTTCTCCAGCCGGGCGATCTGCTCTCGGGTGAAGGCGGTGCGGTACCTCCTCACTTGATCCGCGCTGGAGCTGGAGTTCCCCAAAGCGCTCCCTCCGTGCAGGCTGCTTAAGCTGGAACTGGAGGACGACGTGGTGGTGCCGGGAGTCGAGCCGCTCTCCGAATAGCCTGCCGAACAAAACGAAAGCATCGGAGGGAGATTTATTCGGGAAGGAGGCGCCTTGGTGCCTGGAGTTTTGTGTTTTGGTTTTTGTTTTTTCCCCCCAATGAAGCGGAGGGAGCCGCTGGCAATCTGGGCTCCCTCTCTTGTTCTCCTTGATAATTAATGCTCGCTGTCATGGATACAAATTGCCGCTGTTAATAGAATCAATGATAAAAAAAAAGTTTTTAAGGGCTTCATAACAAAGGAAAAAGAAGGAAATCGGGCACCTTCTTTTAAAAAGAATAAATGAAATAGTGAAAGCGGTTCTACTCGTCACAAATTAACCAGCAAAACGGGGAGGAGTGGAGATATATATTTTATAAAATCCCTGGAGCTGAGGTTTTTTTTTATCTCGGGCCACTGGCACATCTTTTAATGGTACACGCCTTCCCCATCTCTCTCTCTCTCTCTCTCTCTCTCTCTCTCTCTCTCTCTCTCTCTCTCTCTCTCTCTCTCTCTCTCTCTCTCTCTCTCTCTCTCTCTCTAATTGGCATCAAAATTGTAGCTATAAACAAAACGAGGTGCCTTTGTGGATTGTAAATGTTCTGAAACGGTTGGTCCGAATCCCTTCTATTCAGCCGCCACTACAATTGCTCCGGTTGCATCCAGGAGCATTAGTTTCCATTGGCTTTTGGCTTCGCCTTTGAACGTGCTTACACAAAGCTTTAACCGAGTAGTGATGGTGTATTCTTTCTCGAATTAAATCATTTTGGTTGTGCTTCCTTCCGTTGTTGTTTTGGCGGGAGGACACAAACGAGAGAGATACCTGAAAGGCTGTTTATTTTGTTTTGTTTTGTTTTGTTTTTCTCTTAAAGAAATCCACGTGTGGACTAGAAAACATCAAACACCAGGCTAGGGAGACCCAAGGAGAATTTGTCTAAGTTAAAAGAAAACACCTAGGATCCTTTTATATAAACAACCGCCGGGCGAAATGTAAATACGGCGTTCAAACGCCGCCTGAGAGATGCCCAGTTGTAAACAGTGGGTCATAAAGGCAGAGCGGCACTACTGCGCCAGAAACACCTGTCTGCACTTGCAATATAGAAACAGTCCCTCCAAAATACGCTGCAGGGTGAAATCTGGATCTCCAAAGGAAGGCATGAACCCCCTGCAGGAGAGATATGTCAGATACAGTCTGATATTGGGATCCCCTCTACAGGGCACAGGAATCAACCACCACCCGTGAGCAAAAGTACCTCCCAAGAGAGTTTAAATGCCACTCTGCCTCCACTTGGACTATATCCGTCTAGAGTGGATGCCTTCTCCTCCTGGATACCTGAACCTGCTAGAGGCTTTCCACTTTCCACAAGGAAACCGGATTGGACCCCGCACCGCCCGTTATTTAATGCATTTAATATTTTACGGGGCCTCGTCCGAAAGAGTCAGGACCTTTAAAGGGGGGAGGGAGGGAGGGAGGGAGGGAGGAGAGAATAAACCCCGGTGTTTTGCTTCTGCTCAGTGCCTGGGCGCGTTGATTTCGCTCCCAAGTTCTTGCCCGAGTAAACGCCCGCTTTGGCGTGAGAGATGGGGATGGCCGGAGTAGGGCTTGAGAGAGAGAGAGAGAGAATGAGAGAAAGAGAGAGTTACCTTTGTTGCTGTTTTCCTTCAGCTGCGAGGAAGCCAGGCTGGTGGGCGAGCGGAGCCCGGAACAGCCCACCTCCACATCGCTGTTCATATCGGCCTCTTGAGCAACTTCTGAATAATGGCTCATTTTCTTCCTGCTTTCTGAAGAGGGAGGCGGCAGCTCCGAGGCGGCGGCGGCGGCGGCGGCGCTTTCGCTGTTCTGGTGCTGAAGGTTGAATAAGGTGTCTATTTGGAATTGGCCTTTGGCAGGGATGTCCCCTATAGAGTTGTGCAGAGAAGCGGAAGTGAGCCTGGGGCTGAGGCGGCCGCCGTGTGGCGAATTTTCGAGGGCCTCCAACACGACGCTCCCGGCCGAATCGGACAAATTCGCCAGCCTCTTGCCGGCCGCGGGGCTGTGCAACCCTCTTTCCATCAAGAGCATCTCTTTTCTTATTCTTTCCATCATCTCAGCTTCTCCCCCTCCTTCAAAAAATACTGTATATAAATATATAAAGTCGAAATGGAGAGGGCTGGACCTCTTAATGATCAGCCTGCAGCAAGAGCTAATTCGCATTCAGTCCGGCGAAGGTGTCTCTAAATATTATTACCTCTTTTGGAAGGAGGCGTAAAGAGGCGGAGGGGGGGGATGATAAATAAATATATAAATAAAATGAGAGCTCTTTTTTTTTTAAGAGAAGGGACTGACTGGTCAAAATGACCCGTACATCCTCTCTAGTCCAGAAATGTCATTTATCACCAAAAGGAGCGCTCGTCATTAAGGTACGAGCGACGCTGGTCGAATAATCATTTATTGTAACAGGTTTATAAGCAAATAAATACAAGGTCCTGTCAGCGGATAATGAAGGCGGCTTCTGAGCAGACAAATAGATCCAGGTAGGGAGGCAGAAAGACCCGGAGTGAAGAGAAGAGCGCGTGGTCCTGGGCTCGATCAGATCTTGCATAGATCTTGCTCTGGGGTTTGGCCTCTGGGGTGAAATTGACAGTCTGATTAATAAAACGAGCGGAGCAACATTTCCCCCTTCATTTAGGTGCATCATTATGCTCTGATTCCCCACCCCACCTCACCCCCACACACCCAACCGCTTCCCCTCCCTCCTTCCCTCCTTCCCTCCCTCCTCCCCGTTTGCTTTTGTGCGTCCGTGTGAGTGAGAGTAGGCGCACGCCTCTGCTGAGCTGTTTAAGCTTCTAACGATGCCCGCCTCCCTTTCCTCGTTTGTCCTCCAAGAGAAGATACACAAGCTAAATGACAGCCGGGCGGCTTGGATTTCGAGGAAGGCGTTTTGGAGAAAACCTGGCGAGACCAGAAAACCTGCCAAAAACGGGAGTTGGGGGTGGGGGAAGAGTGCCCCCCTCCTTCTTCCCATTTCGGCCACTTTTTAATCGCCTCTGTTTCCTGTTTAAGACATGCACCGGGCTTCACCTGATGAGGAAATTAACTCGCCGTTTGCACACGTAGACAGACACACAGAGGGGCACACACACGCACTCACAAAACGTAACCCACACGGCGCACCCGGGTTCAGTCTGGACACTCTGGAAGGAGAAGCGCCAGCCCGACACGCCATCCCACGCGGGGAAGCTCAGTCTGTGCTCGGAGCCCTTGGGAGCCATCTCGTTACAACCCATTGATCGTATCTTTTGCCTTAACACCCCCTCCCTCCCTCCCTCCCTCACAAAAGGTCTCTTTTTATTTTTGAGAAAGGTCTTTCTATACTTCTCTGGAAGGGCGGAATGGGTCTTTCACCTTTATCTCAAAAACCTTCTTTTTGCTTAACTGATTGAGCACACACACACACACACCCTCAAAAGAAAAGAAAACGAAGCCCAAGCACGTTACCCAGGTTTAGTTTTACATTCAAAAAGTCTGAGACGTGATTTAAATAACCGGTGGGGAGGAGAAAGTGAGGGGGGGAAGAGAAGAAGAGGCCTCCATTCACGTATTTTATTCATTCACTCTCTACCTAATTTCTTTCTCACCTCTTCCGTCTTTTTCAATTGTCACCTTATGTCAAAAAGAAGGGGGGGGGGAGGTAGGTAATGTGTGGGTTTCGGGGTAGGGTGGGGGTGGGAGGAGGCAAAGGTCTGGATGTCAAGGTTTCAAAGGCAGAGAGTGAAAGCCGATGGTCTCCTCAACCCCCATTCTTCCTCCGCCATCCCACCCCCCCTCCCTCCCGCCCCCAGAAAAAAATTCCCGGCCGCAAAAGTTACCTGGCTCTCAGTTTGCTCATCTCTCTCTCCAATCTCTCTCTCTCTCACTCACTCAGTATCTTCCGAGATATGGTGGAGCAGCCAATCTCTCGGAGAGCCGTGAGGAGCTCCGGCGATGGCGATTCGCGGGTCTTCCTGGCGGAAACTCTCTCTCTTCAGTGAGAACTTTGATTGCAATCATGACGCCGAGGGCGACCGCTTAAGCAGAGATAAAGCTGGTGTCATTAGCATGCTGGGAGGAACAACTCCCCCCCACACACGCACACACCACACACACTCAAGAGCTACCGCCGCCCGCCAGTCTTCCCTTCTTGCCCCTTCCTTCCCTCGCGGCCTCTTTTCGGGGGGCTCCCTTTCCCGTCCCTCCCACCCCACCCCACCCCTTTCCCTTGAGATTCCGATAAAGTTTCTGGGGTCGGATCCAGACCTCCTGGTGATGAGAGAATTCCCATTGCAGTCGGCGGGAACCATCTTCGTCCCGACGTCCACAGCGGGGCTGAATCGGATCCGATCTTTCCCCGTTTCTGAGGGAGAGGGAGGAAAAGAGAGGCTTGAAATACCTCAGGTCGAAACAGGGCGGCAAATCTCGACCGCAACTCTCAAACGCGCTCTTTCTTCCTCCAAGAAAAGAGGCCCTGCGCCTGGCTCTCAGAGGGAGAGGAGGACGTCCAACTTTCACGTGGGGTTAACCTCCCGTTAAAGCCAAGTTGTTTAAAAGAGGCCCTGATCCTGATTTAGGACACAAGCCAGGCAAAACCGAGCACTTTCAAATCCGATTGATTTCCGCCGGCAGAGGCGTATGTTGTGGCTTTATTCGAAATCATAAAACCAATAAGCCTGGGGTACAGTATTACTAATTTCGACGGCATCTAGATATTTTCCTTAAGGTGTTCTGGATAAGGTGTTCTGCTTGGGAAGGTGGAAAACCGTATTCGCCAAAACTGGAGGAGAGGAGGTCAGGGGCCCATCCATCCATCCATCCATCCATCCATCCATCCATCCATCCATCCATCCATCCATCCATCCATTCATCCATCCATCCATCCATGGTGCATCAGGTACAGCTACGAACGCTCATGGCAGATCAAGGTTGTTCCTTGTGTAGGAGCCGCAAGACTAGGTCTGAGGTAATTGCGCAAAACTGTTAATATTTCAGATGCCGCAAGAATGAGAGAAATTTGCGCAAACTTCAGGGCATAATATTCAGAAAAAGCAAAGAAATGGACTAGGAGGCTTACCTGCCTGTCAAGAGAAATATAAGTGAGAGTACTCTTACCTCAGCAATACTGCTAGTATTGCATCTGGTATCCTTTTATAATCCAAAGGAAAACCTCGTTGATCATGCAACTCCTACAGAAGAGGAAATGCATTTCCCTAAATCTAATAAAGAGTTGTTTAGGCATGCCTGCGCCTTAGGAAGCAGAATGTGAGAGGCTGTAACTGTGTCCCGGCGATCCTTCTAAGGGTTTCATAGTATATTAAAAACAATCAAATTTTAGATATATTGCGCTATACACTAAGTCACATTCGGAACAGAACCCCACCCACTGGATCAATTGAATTTCCATAAAGACTGTTTTATCTTAGTTCCATTTACATGATGGGTCTACTCTCAATGGAACCAACATTTGGTTGTAGCCCCTTGGAAGTAAGCTGCAGAAGCGGTTCCATTCACTCATTCCCCGGCGAACTGCTTCGGATTTTAAGTGTTTAAAGGATCTGTTCTTCTTAAAATCCTGCCCATAATCCAGCGGAGGAAAACCTTCGAATCTCACAAGTGTGAATTTAGCTGTAGCAACAGAAAGAACATCTCAACATTAAGCAAAATCGCAACAGAAAAGCAGGGAAACAACAGATAAATTAAAAACTGAGGTTAAGCTCCGCGTGTCTGAAGTGGCATTCCACAACACAAAATATCCTATTATCCTGAAATGTTTAAGATGGTAAAAATTGCGGTTCTCTATTTCTGTCTCTCCTGCGTCTGGCTTTGTTTACAGTCACGCACGGGGAGGTGGCACAACTGGCAATTATTTGGACTGAATACATTCTGAGTGAATGGGCAGCGCCTCTTGGGTCTGAAAAGCTTCTCAGGGAACACCGGGATCACGCGTGAAACGGGGACAAGAGCAGAAGAACCAGCTTTGGGTTTTCTGCGGTCAGCGCTGGAAGAGAAGCCCGGGTCCCTTTCTCCCACACTTTGCTTACCCTCCTATAAAACAACCGCGCGATGCTTAGAGCGCCTCGAACTTCCTTACGGAGAGCTTTGGCAGCAGTGGGGACCCTCTGCCCTGTTATCTAGGCCACGGACCTTGTATTAGCAAAAGGGAAAAACCTCCACCTGTTGACAGCGGTGTCAGTTGTCCCACCCGGACGGATCAGTGGACGTGACGAGTGACTCCGGGTTGCAAACCCCCCCCTTTTTTTTTTAACACGCCTATAGGTATCTGAGGGAGCTTCGGCCAAACCCGTAGAGTGAGTAACCATTTGTAAAACGAGAAACGGAAGTCTGCGGGCGGCTTTATTGCTGTCGTTTGGCGCCCCCGTCTGTTTTCTCGGCGGCTTTAACAGCCCCGGTATCTCCCCCTCACCTACTTCCCAGCCCCTATCTTCAGAAAATACGGAGGTATGTAAACCACATCTTGGGCACTACACTCTCTCGTAAGGACCAAAAAACCCAACACAAACACCCCCTCAAAAAAAAAAAAATTTAAAAACCCTAAGAAGCCAATCCAGAGCTCATTTCAAAACCAGAAGGCCACTTCCTTCAAAAGAACGCAGATGTGCGTTCCTGTTGTTTTTTTGGGGTCGGAGTTGTGTTTTAATTAAATACTCTTTTGCAGCCAAAGAACGATTGCATCAGGTGTTACTTGGCGAGTCCGTCTGGGCTTTCCCCCTTTATTAGTTTCAATTTATATTTTGCACCTTTTAAATAATACCAATACTTGAGTTTATGTGGGGCGTCTTGGAAAGCGTAGCGGCTTTTCCTCCGAGAGGGAGAAGTTTAAGCACAGGCCATAAAATGCCGTTGAATAACCAATAGCTCAGGCTGCAATCCTATCTCTCTCCCACCCACCCACCACCCACCCCACCCCCACCGCCTCATTACCTGGGAGTAAAGCCAACGCAACAAAGTGGGACTGACTTCTGAGGAAATCATGGATCTCGGGTTGCCTGGTCTGTAGCTATTGGGTAACGGGCAGAGCCCGCGATAGATTTCGGTTTAAAAAAAAAAAACTTCTGTGGATACAGTCGTTATTTGAGATTTCACATTTCTAGACGGCCAGATTAATTGGTTCTCGGGCGCTTCAGAAGAACTAATTTTCATTCAGGAAACTGGCAGTATGTGGGTGTGTGGGTGTATTTCAAGTCCCGTTCTGTGTGTTTTTAAAGGCACGGGCTCTTTTCGCTCCGGCGGTGTTTCTCAGTTGTTCTTCTAAGTTTTACGCCGTTGCCCCGGCCTAAAGCCAAACTTTTTAACCGCCCTCCCTGCCCCTCGACGGAGTTGTTCCCGGTGACATCAAAAAGAACCGGGCAATCCTTGTCGGTTAAGTTTTAATTGAGAAGGTCTCATCCGACTTCATTGAAATGAAACACATGTTGCCAAGGAGCCCAAATCCCCGCCAGCTTTTAAACAGTCAAAGTGCCCCAAGGAAAAGGGCTGAGTAAATATTTGTTTCCCCGGCTTTACGGCGGGTTCTTTGAGGTGAACTGCAGAGCGTTACTGCCCAGGCAGGTAATAAATATGGCGTCCGCGCACCGTCGCCGCAGAGAAGCCGACGTGAAGTCCTGGCAGTGTTTACATCTGTCTAGACCGGCGGCGAAGCCAGACGTTCGGGGATGAACTTGTGTTCACCGCCAGTGTCAGAGCGAAGAGGAAGGGTCACGGAGGGGGTTAGCTCGCTCTCTTTTTTGCAGGGGCGGGGAAGAGGGCCAGGGTGAACTCTCTCTCTCTCTCTCTCTCTCTCTCTCTCTCTCTCTCACACACACGCGCACAGAGAGAGAGAGAGAGAGAGAGAGAGAGAGAAATCCCTTCCCGTGTGGTACGGGAGTTCATCCGAATGTGAACGTTTAGGCTCCCAGCTTTCCGAAAACGTACAGAGGGGTCCTTTGCGCCTTTAAGGGTCCTGGCGCCAACTTTCGGATGGGCTCAGCCCTCGCTGTGACTGTAAGAATCAGGTCCGTGCTTATTATTTGTATGTGTGCGTTTGCAGGTAGCTAATTTATGCAGAGTGGGTTACAGTGGAATGTGGAATCAAAGCGTTATTGTAGCGAGCATATAACACAAGCATGTCCAAACTTCGTCCCTCCTGATGTTTTGGAGCACAACTCCCAGAATTCTAACCTTAGATTGCCAATGGCAAAGCACTGTAGGAGCTGGGGTCCAAAACATCTGGAGGGCCGAAGTTTGGTCATGCCTGATATAACATGAGCACACCCAAATATAAACCCATTTATAAACTTTGATAGAGAACCACTCAGAAAGACATATAATAGACGCCCATATTGGACAGTCATACTCATAGGTATTGGGTGATGGCATAATCGGAACACTTTGTGTTTCTCCGACTCAGCCCACCCACCCACCCACCCACCCCCACATCGCCCTCGTCGGTCCCTACCCCGCCTTCTCCAATGACTTGATGCCTCAAAGGAAAAAAACTGTGCTGCCTGGAAAATTCAAAGGGAGATCCTTTCCTATCAAGCTTTAGGCCAGGGTTAGATCCCGAGATGAACACCAGTGCTGCACAGTGACTCTTCATTGTTGACCCGTCTTTTTAGGAACGCGCGTTAATCAGCGACGCCCAAGCTATTTGCCCCCCCCCCTCTCTCTCTCTCTGCCTTGCAACTCCTAAAGACGAAAAGATCCACTTGGGGATAGCAGAGCTTCTCCAGCTTCTTCTTTCCTCTTCCTTTTGCAGTAAAACATATTTTAAGCCAGTTCCTTCCTTGACGGGCTTCAAGTTTCTTGCACGCATACCGGGCGACCGTCCAGCCCAGGCGAGCGTTTTAAAAGCCGACTCAGACTTTACAGGAAAACTTGTAGGGCCATCTCGTGGCTACGGCTGGGTACTGCAGCTTTGGAAGTAGAACTGCTTCCGAGGGAGCCACTTCAAAGGAAGCCTGCCTAACCTCGCGTCTCAGCACACAAACGTTCCACCGCATCCACAAACAACCAGATCTGTGGGAAGTTTCCTATCGCCTTGGTTTCAGAGTTTACAAAACACTCGGTCCCTAACTAAAAAGGGCTCATGCATCCGATGAAGTTTGCTCTGATCTTCTCTTGGTAGCCGGTGAAAAAGAGTTACCTACCACTGAAGCAGGGGTGGGGGGGTGGGGGGGGAGGGGTTGGCGTGGACCGAACTGTCTAGGAAAAGCTGAGATTATTTTTCCCCTTTCAAGGGCAGCTAAGAGCCCCTGGGTTCAGTTTGACTGACGAAAGTATTGGGCTCTTGGGACGCTCTGCTCTGGTTGTTACGTCTTCCGGGGCTCTTCATTTACTATGCCCTATTCTAGTAAAAAGTGTTCTGCTTCATGACGCGAGAGCAAACTCTAGGCTTGGCTTATACGCAAAAGACAGGGCAGTCAATTTCTAGCACAATGCTGGCACTTACCTTTCCTACTAAAATGAAAGATTTGGGCTGGATACATCCTTTTCTGTTCAGCGTTAATTTGGATACCTGCCTGCAGAACATAAGGGCGCCACGCTAGATGCCGGTTGTTATTTATGCCTGTGAAGATTGTTGCTGTGAGTTTTTCGGGCTGTTGGGCCGTGGATCTGATAGTTGTTGTGAGTGTTTCGGGCTCACAACAACTCTCAGGTTCCAGCCCTGAAAGCCTCCTCCAGGTGAGCTTATCTGGGAGTTGAGTGGTGGCAACAAGTCACTTAATTTGACTGAGGAAGCTGCTTGAGCTGTCAAGAAAAGAAGTCCAGTTGCCCTGACTCAACTTCCAGCTGTTATTTAAGGCTCCTCGCCTAAAATTAAGTGACTTCCGTTTTAAATCAGCGGCAAAATGAAGCACTGTTCAGCGCCACTGATTCCCTCTGAAGAGAACCAAAGCCGTCCTTCCCTTTGCTTTTGAAGCCAAAAGGATTTTGAAGTTTACCTGTTCGCCAGGGATCGGGAGCCGGGTGGGACATCCCTCCTTGTGTTTGTCTGGTCATAGCAACTTCGTGGCTTTTATAAATCTTTGCCTTCCTTTTAACTGCGAAAGCTTTAATCCTACACCCTTCCTGAAGAGTTAAGAAGGGGTGAACTCAATGGGATACGCTTTGGCCCGCAGGATGGAGCTATAAAGTAGAGCCAGTACCGTGTACTGGATGGTAAGACCGACTGGAACTCAGCGGGCCTGGGGTCAAATCGCAGGGGGGTCAAGGAGCCAGAGGTAGCCCTGCCCCCCCCCAAAAAAAACACCTTAAACATCTCACATCCCTCTGAAACCAATTACTAGCCTTGCTTAACTCCGAATCGACTTGGTGTCACTTAACCTGCTCAAGAACAGTCTTAGGGCACCGCTCTTAAGTGGATTTGACCAAACTCCGGGAGGAAGTGGAAGACAGGAGGGGCGGGCTGCTGTGGTCCATGGGGTCAGGAAGAGCCTGACACACTTCATGACTGAACAACAAAGGTACACATCAGTTAATCTCACAATATAGGTGGGTTCGAGTTCGTGGGAGCTAGGGCCAGGTCGGGGAGAGAAGCGTCAGATTCATGCCAAAGTCTTGAAAGAGCTACATCTGGCGAAAAGGGGGTGAGACGTTTTAACTATTCACTAAGCTGTAAATTGAATGGCAACGAGGAGGCAACTAGCACGAAGCCTAACAGACGGGCTAGTCTGCAAGCAAATATCTGCGGGGTGGCGGGGGGGCATAGGCAGCAACTAGACAGCAACTTGTTGTGAACGACTCCTTTCTCCTGTCCCATTTCACACTTCAGGCGCAAGACGAGACGTCCCAGAAGGGTCCAAGCAGAAGGGAGATTCCGTAACTGCACGGATATGTGGAATAACCAAGCGGAGTTTCCGACCTTGCAGGTGGTCCCTGAGGACATATTCCAAAAATCCCTCTCGGCGCCACCGAAGCTAACCCCTCCCTCCTGAGCATAATACCACAGGACCGAATTAAAGAGAACTTTCGCTGGGAGGAAGTTTCCGTAAAGGAGAGCAATGAGCGCCAAGAGGATGGAAGAGGTCTTCTCGCATGCTCACACGAGTTGTTTTGCTATCTTCTCTCAATTCCCAGAAAGATAACCCGTGTCCAGGCTCCTGACCTTAGGGGCTGGTCAGGTTGAACCCTTGGAAACCTGCTTTATCCCGCCACCCCCACCCCCAACCCCACTGTCTCTGTGTGAGCCTCCAGGTAAAGGGATAAAGACCAGGCGAAGAACTCAGCGGGAGTGGTGGCAACAAAACGAGGAGAGCGCTTAGTTAGTTGGGGAAAGGGTTCTGCCACGTTTTTCCAGTGGGTCGCCGCACTTACGGTGGTAGGAGGGTGGGGGGGGTGGGGGAAACGGAGGGCATTTCTTCTCCAAAGCCCGGTCTTAACTCCCTCAAACCTTTTATTTTTTCTTCTTCCCTGGAGCCCAATTCCCTGGGGTACCCAAGATCCAGCTGAAAAAGTTGTTAAGGCTGATGCTGCCTGCTGCGCCATGGGCAAATGGAAAAATCTGATGTGCCTATGATGTCACCTGCACGCACACGCACCTTGACCCAGTGCCAAGAGGGAGGAGGAGGAGGGGGTAGGAAAGTCATTCCGAGCGAGGTGTGGCGGTTCATGTTATGGAAAGGGCGCCGTGAAGTTGGCCTTGGGTGCCTTTCCAAAACGCTCCGGCCACGTTAAGACCACTGGTTTTCCGACCGTCTCTTCTCTCATCGCCTTTCTTTCCTTCGCTTGCTTCAGCCCGGAGGTCATCGCGGTTTGCCCTTCTTTATTGGCGAGGGCCATCCCCCCAGGAATCCACCGCGAGAACTTGGCTCATCATCTGGAATTTCTCAGCCGACTCGGAGGGGGAAAAAAAGTTTTGCGCAAATATGAAAGAGGAAAGAATTCACCACCACCACCCCTCTCCTCCTTAGGAAAGCTGGTTTGCTTTGTGAGCTCATTATTTTGATCCCCCCCCCCACCGCAGTATCCTGTCCCAGGCCAGTCCGACATTTCTCGACACACACCTCGCAAAATGACCTTATTATTACCCAATTCAAACAAGGAGGCGCGCACACACACACACACAACGAAATGCAGATCTCACGTCTTGGTCTAGAGGACAGGACACTGTCGTAGAAAGGGCTTCCTTTGGAAGGTATCGGGAGGCGCTTGGCGGCTTCCAGTGACCTTGGAAGACAAAAACAAGCCACCGCAAGGGGCGAATGGACAGGGCAGGGCGCGAACCAGCCGCTCTCCAGGAATCCTGAGCCCCGCTGATTTCAGATAGAGGGGTGGGAACGAGAGAAAAGGGTTTCTTCTTCCAAGGAAAGGGATGGCAGCTTTGTCTGGAGCTGGGCTCCTGTTCAGAGCCCTGGCCCCCATTTCGTGCTCACATTTTTTGGTGTGCAGGAATGCAATAAAGTTATGGGCAAAGGCTAGGATCCCAGAACGCCTAAATCCGAGCAAGCAACTTTCGGTCTGGGACTCGGACCGTGTGGGTCTGAGGGCTGGTATATATGATTCCGATCTTGGCATTATTGCTGGAATGCCGATTTCATTTTGGCATGAAAAAAGATTTCCGAACGATGTGGAATTAAACCGGGCAAGGAAAAAGAAAGGAAAAGGGTAGATTTCAGACTGGGAGAAAAAAAAAATCTTTTTTCTTTCCCCTCCCCTTTTCTTTTCCTAAAAATGGTACCCCCTTCGTAACCACATCCTAGTTACAGACTGGTTTACACGTCCTGGGGTGTGTGCGTGTGTGTGTGTGTGTGTGAAAGAAACAGGAATCGGGTGGGTTTTGTTTTGTTTTGTGAGGGGGGGGAATAAACTGCCTGACCTTTGTTCGCTTCACTTATGGGCCTGCAGAGTTGTTTGCGAGGGATGGCCAGTTAAACAAAAGATCGAGACTAACGGACGTGAACTTGTCCTTGTTGTCCTTGTTGGCAGCGCTGCCCTTCCTCGCTCCTGCTTCTCAGAAACTGCCGCCGAGGATTATTAGGAAGATGACAGACCAGGGCGAAGAAAGAGCCACTTTTACTCGCCTGGCAGTGTTCCCCCTGCGGCTTCACCTCCCTCGAGGAAAGGGGAAGGCTCCGCGCCCACTTTGCTCCTGTTCCGCAACCACGGCTGGGCTCCTCAAGGCTGGGCGCCGTTTCTCTCTGGATCCGGAACACAGATTCTCCTCCTGGCTTGAACCCTGTGGCCTCAGTCCTCTTCTAGTCTCCTAATCCGCCTGCTCTGAATATGATGCTTCTTCCCCCCTCCCACATCCCCGTTCTGTTGACCCACAAAGATACAACGAATTTGAGGTCTTTTTAAAAAGCGGGTTTATGCTGACAAAACAGAATGGGGTTTTAATCCCGGTTGGAATAGAACCAATAATAAACACTCAGTGGACCGCATTCAGCGTGGGTTTACCAAGCCCCCTTCATTCAATGGTTCTACTCGAGTGGCGCCTTACAATTGGATTCAATCCACTATTTCCATTTTCCACGCCTGAAAAAAACACGGACAGGAAACGCCTCCGTAATGGGGAGGGGGGGGTGAATCTTCTTGTGTTTCTTTTATTCTTTAATTCCTTCGGTTTTTATGACCATTATTAGATACTTAGGCTCTAAGGCTTTCAGCGAGGAAGTAAATGTGCCAGAGGAGACCAAAAGGCTTTGTCTGAATCCACCAACTTCCTCTCCAAGCGCTCAGCACCCTGGTCAGCATTTGTGCTTCTGGAACGTGGATGCCCCAAAGTTTACAGAAGGACGATCCCTTCAAGGGTGGGGGGGGGTCGCCTTATTCGTGGCATCTCCAGAAAGCGAAATTTCGCTTTGTTTTCCCTCCTTAAAATGAGACGTAAGCCTCTTCTAGCTTGCAGAGCTCCAGCCAATAACGTGATGCGCCAGGACGAATATTTGCCATCAGATAGAATGTTCACCTGCCTGGAAAAATATTGGAAATAAATTGCTCAGTTGATTAGAGCGGCCTTGACAGGAAAAGCAAAGAAAGCTATGGGGAGAAGGCTCGCAGGAGGGACGAGGAGATAGAAATGTGAATTTGTACCATAACAGGTCACACTGGGGACAGAAGCAGGGTAGCCTGGAGGCAGATCCCCAACCCTATAATGTAACCATGGGGCTGCCTTGTTATGGGATTATTGCACAGGGATCGGTTCTTACGCCTGCCGACCTCATCTCTTTCCTAGAGCTGAGGTGACCTTAAGGTCTGACGCCGAGGATCACAGTGCACGCAACACGTCGGAGAGGATCTCCTTGGACTGCCCGCTTGGAGAGGATTACGTGGAAAAAGGTGACCAAGTGGGAGGAAAAAGCCAATTACTAATTGGCTGAGAAATATTTTTTTTCAGGAGCTCCTGGAAGGACCTCTTGCTTTATGCCACATCAACTTATTTGCATCCAAATAAGAGGGGGGGCAGAGAGAGAGAGAGAGAAATTGTACAGGTCATGATTTCAAATCGGCTGGTGGCTCAGTAAGGGACTACCTGGAGCAGGACTACTGCAACCAAAAACTGTCCAAAAGGACTTCTAGAGAAAGTTCCCGGACTGTCCCTCTGGTCTCCGCATCCCTTTTTTCCGCCTCTGGCCAAAGTCCGTAGAAGAAGAAATCTACCTTCCCGCCGCCTTCAGCCCCACTTCTTCTGGAGCTCAGTTTGGAAGTCCAAAAGTTAATGGCTGCGTTCCTACCCACGAGCGTGCGGGTCAGGAAACAAAATCCAAAACTGAAGCGTCGGTCGATTCCCCCCCCCCCCCCGCCCCCGCCCCCATGGTTGCTTCTTGACCTGGTTTGAAATGTATATCACTCCCACCTTCTGAGGTTGTCAAACAAAGTAGGGGGGATGGATAATCGCACAAAATCTGGAATATTAATATATATATATTAATATTCCAGATTCGTTTAATCCCCCGCCCGCCCTCGGATTTATTTCTCTAGCCCCTTTCGCCCATCCTCCCTCTTTTCTTTTTTAAACAAGGCGAAAGCGAAGGTATCTTTCTCGCAGGATTGCAGCTGCAGATCTCCAAACAAAGTTGAGAAGCCGAAGGGGGGGGGTTGTGACGGGGTGGGCGCGCGTCTCCCTCTCCCAGGCTCAGTTTCCCGGTGGCCCCGCCAGGGTCACGTGGGCTCCATCGGCCAATGGGGGCCCTCCTGGGCTCCCTGCGAAGCCAGGCGCCGCTCCCCCCTCCCAACGTGGCCTTAGTTTTTATAAACCATCCCCAGCGCAGGCGAGAGGGAGGCCATCCGCCCGCCCGCCCGCCCGCCCGCCCGCCTGCGCGACCAGCCAGCCAGCCAGCCTCTGGGTCCCTCGCTCGCTGGCTCGCTCGCCCACCCCCACCCCCCCACCCCCACCCCACCCGCCTTCCGTGTGCACGCCATGAGCGCCTCTGGGCCGCCGCGGGGCCAAGCCGAGGAGGAGGAGGAGGAGGAGGAGAAGCCACGGCAGCCCCTCCGCGACCGCGACCACCACCAGCAGCAGCAGCAGCAGCAGCAGCAGCAGCAGCAGCAGCAGCAGCGGGGCTGTTTTGCGCGGGAAGCATGAGCCGAGCAGCGGGCGGCTGGGATATGGAGGCGCTGAGGGGGGACACCGGGGGTGGCGGCGGGGGCGGCGGCGGCGGCAGCAGCAGCAGCGCGGGACAGTGCCGCAATTTCTTGCCTCCACCGGTTTTCGGCGCGGGGCCCTCCGGACGTCCCGCGGGCTCAGCCTCCGCCACCTCCTCCGCCTCCGGCTTCGCCTACGAGCGCTCGGGCTCCTCTTCGGCGGGGGCTCGCTCTTCCTCTTCGTCGTCGGAGGCCGCCCCTTCCAAGGACTGCTCCGGAGGCGGCCCTCCGCCAGTGCCGCCGTCCGCCACGGCCGCCGCCGCCGCCGCCGCCGCCCTGGGCTACCACCCTGGCTACCACCCGTTCGGCAACGGCTACTACAGCTGCCGCATGGCGCACGGCGTGGGGCTCCAGCAGAACGCCGCCCTCAAGGCTTCCCCCCACGCCGCCTTCCCGGTGGAGAAGTACATGGACGTGGCCAGCCTGGCCAGCACCAGCGTGCCTTCGGGCAGCGACGTCTCCTCCCGGGCCAAGGAGGTCTCCTTCTACCAGGGCTACGCGGCCGCCGCCGCCGCCGCCGGCCCTTACCAGCACGTGCCCGCCGGCTACCTGGACGTGGTCTCCACCTTCGGCTCGGCGGCGGCGGCGGCAGCGGCGGCGGCGGGCGAGCCCCGGCACGAAACCTACATCTCCATGGAGGGCTATCAGTCGTGGACGCTGGCCAATGGCTGGAACGGGCAGGTCTACTGCGCCAAAGACCAGGCCCAGGGCTCCCACTTCTGGAAGTCCTCCTTCCCAGGTAGGCGGAGGGAGCCCAGGTGGTTGAACGGGACCTGAAGCAGGAGGTGGCCGTGATGGTGGGAAGGAGAGGGGGAGGGGGAAGAGGAGGAGGAGGAGGAGGAGGTCAACTGGACAGGAAACTGACATTGGGCGAGGGAGCTGCCCACCTAAGCCACAGGGAAGGGAAGGGGAGGGGAGGGGAGGGGAAAGCTTCCGGCCGGCTGGAGGCATCGCTGGACCTGCCGGAGTCCAGAGGAGGGGTTGCCATGTTTTGCACGCTTTGCCACCGATTTGGAGTTCCAGAGCCAGAAGCTCTCCATGTTGGAAGGACACGGGTGTTGGGGGCAGGGGAAGAAGACCCCCGCGCCTAGGAACTCAGGGAACTTTGTTACACACACACACACACACACACACACACACACACACACACACACACACACACACACACACACACACACACACACACACACAAAGTACTTTATTGCTGCTGCTGCGGACACCGAATTCTTAACCCCAGCTTCATTCTGCCCGGCGAACTTAAAAAATCGCTCTCTTGCGAATAAGAACGTCGACTGTGTTAGACTTACTACTAGGGTGCGGGTCTCAAGCCTCCTCAGTTACGATCTTGCGAACTCAGCGGGGTTCACTTGTCAGCGAGCGGAGGCGTCGCCTATCCTTAATAGAGAGACACCCCCCCAATCGAAATCGGTGGGACTTTGTTCTGCAGAACGCACCCAGAGGGACTCCTCTCCTGGCCCTTCCCGCCCGCCCCAGTTTAGTCCGGCTTCTTCTCGGACCATGAACAGCCCCTCTTCAAACCCAAAGGTCTTGTTTCTTCAATGCATAGATATCCCACCGACGTGGGAGCCACGTCTTCCAGAGCAAATATTTAGGGGGATCGTAGCGCTGGGGCCCGATGCTCTTCCTGTTTCGTCCGAAGTGGGACCCTCCTAGCAATAAAAGGCCCTTGTTCCGAAAACAGCGAGGAGAACCTCCGCGGCCTTCTTTTCCTTTCCCTCCATTGGACTGGGGCCGGAAGCTCTGAAACCGATCCTAACCAGGACGCGCCCCCCCCCCCCGCCTCTCTCTCTCTCTCCGGCTTGCTGTGATCGTTTTTCATAATTGTTGGCCGGAGAGCTCTCCTTCCTCGCCAAAGGCCCCGATCTTAAACTTCATCCCAGGCGGGATTTTCGTAGATAGGGATTCAGAATAATCCAGAAACCCAAGTGTTACCCACGTTTCCTTCTGGCTGGGTGAAAAGAGGCGAGGGTTTTTTTTTGTTTCGTCTTGGTGTTTTTTGTTTTTTAAACCTTCTGCAAACGCGAAGGGGCCGGGAAGATGGACTCAAAGCGTAAACCGCATCCGCACCCCTCGGCTCGGGCGCCGGGTGGGCCGCCCAGTCCCGATCCCAACTTGCTCTCGTCCCACGGCCGGCTGCCAGGCCTTGCTGGGACGTGAGGAAATAGCCCCCGGGGACCTTCCTGGGAGCGTGCCACGAGTCACCCACCCTTCTTCTTGTTTTCTTCTGCCCTTTTAGGGGACGTTGCACTAAACCAGCCGGACATGTGCGTCTACCGGCGCGGGAGGAAGAAGCGAGTGCCTTACACGAAGCTGCAGCTGAAAGAGCTCGAGAGCGAGTACGCCGTCAACAAATTCATCAACAAGGACAAGAGGCGGAGGATTTCGGCGGCCACGAACCTCTCGGAGAGGCAGGTCACCATTTGGTTCCAGAACCGCCGCGTCAAAGACAAGAAGATCGTCTCCAAGCTCAAGGACAGCGTCTCCTGACTTGTTGGTTCGCCGCGATCGGCGCCGAGGTCACGGGGAGGGTTTGGACGCCCGACGCCCGATCTCTCGGCTCCAGCGTCTTTCGGAAAGACTTGAAAGATATTTAATGGGTTTTTGTGTGTTTACTTTTTTAATGGATGGTGGTGGGGGGGAAGGTCTCTCGCTCTTTTTTTTAGACCCGAGGGCGACGTTTTGTGAAGCGCTTGCTGGGAAAAGATTCGCATTTTCTTCGTGGATTTAATGGAATGCTGCAGGTTTTTTTTTTAAAAAAAAAACCTTTTTGGTGTTTTTTTTACTTCTTTTTCACTATATTTTGATAGGTTCTCCCCCCCCCCAAAAAAATAAGACCAGGTCCGTGTACTGTGGAGCAGTTAACAGCCATGAACCTCTGAAAGAGATAAACTAGAGCTGCAGATATCTAGGTGCTACAAGGAGACGTTGTTTCTTAGTATATATGCACACCAGTATACACGCGCCTGTGCGCACACACATGTATACAGTGGTACCTTGTATAGAGGAATTAATTCCTTCCAAATAAAATTATGTGAAGCAAATTTTCCTTTATACAAATTTCCCATAGGAATGCATTGAAAACAGAGTAATCCCTAATCACGACCATATTTTACGTTGTAGAGATTTGCCCCATAGACGATTCTGTTAAGCAAATGTCCCGTCTCTCTGGAATTTTTTATGTTGTATAGATTTTATGTTATACAAACCGTTTGTTATATGAGGGTCCACTGTATAGGTGTGTGTAGCTATGCCTATCCACGTAGGTCTGTGGGTGTACATGTACGGATGTATTCAGGCTTTCGATCTGCTTTGGTTTCTAGCTGTGGTGGTAGCTTCGTTGCCCAAGGAGAGGAAGGCGCAGGTTCTCCCCTCACCTCTGGTTTCAATGTGAAGGTCTTTGGGAAGCGTTCCACTTCTCCGGTAACCCCCTCCCCTTCAAAAGTAACGCGCCTGAGATTAATCCCTAGTTAATCAGGGGCTTGGTGTCCTCAGTTCCTGCGCTGGGATAGGTGTCACTCTGTGGGTGGCGTTTGGTTTTGGATCATTCTTTTAAAAAGCATGCTTCAGAGTGGCATGAGTGTACACACACACACACCGCTAGAAAGCTGGTTCGGCCTCGGGTTCTCTAAAGATTAAAGGCATCGTCTAAGCCTAAATAACAGGCACACACGGTTGGCATATTTTCTGGAAGGCCAGCCCCACGGAGTTTAAGGCAACAAGGCAACGTATCAGAATCGCTGGGGTTTTAAATTGTTCCCTGTTTCCTGGATCCTACCTGTGGTTTGAGAGGAACGGAATGGGTAGAGAGAGACCAGACCCCTGCTTCTGGCCTGGAGACACAAGCTTCACACTTCACTGTATTGGGAAGCTTCCCCCCCCCTTATTGTTGTTTTTATTATTATACTAAAATCTGGGGCATCTCATGCTGAAGTAGTTTGCAATTTAGTAAGGGGAAAAATAGATTGGACTAATGAGCAACTTAGCCTAATATTTAAATACATACTAATAAACAAAAGAACATGCCGTGGTCTGGAATTCCAAGGTTCAAGCCAATTATGCTTATATGTTCAGTTGTACAAAGGTGTGTATAAATTGATGTGTATTTTTATATAAATATCCGATGTCCTGTTATTTGTTTGTCTTCACTGCCATCACACATGCCTTCCTTCAAGGGGAACCTGCTCTCCAAGTTTGGAAAGCTGTTGATATCCTTCATTACTAAATGAACCGGGTGTTAGTGAAAGAACCAATAAATGCAAAAAGAAAAGAGAAAAAGGGGGAGAGAGAGACTGAGGATGAAAAGAGCTCCGTGTTAACTAGTCTCAAGAGTTTGGCTTTTTATTTCCCACTTCCTCTTCTCATTCCCGACCCCCCACCCCACCCAGTAGCCATTGTTAATCAAAGAGTGAAAAAAGCCATGTGCCATGGCGCTAACGGCAGCTGAAGTTGATGGCAGCGAAATCTGTTCCAGGGGGCAGCCCACTCTGTTTCTTTTCAAGTGGGTTCAGGAAACCCTCCTTTAGCACCTTTAAAGAGTAATGCTGCAATTTTATGCCATCTTAGCTGGACGTCAGCTCCACACAGTACAGCATGGGACTTACTTCTGTGTAAATGTATTTCAGATCGCGCTGTCCTACTGCAATCCTACGCACGTGAGCTTGGAGCAAGCTCCATTGAGTTCAATGGAAATTAGGTGCATGTTTAGTTTCCAGAGCTTAATTTGTGAGTGAAGATGTAGTTAAATGGAAATGAAGAGGATGTTTATTCAAACATTAATTTGGGAGTCTTGAACCACAAGTCAACATATAATTTACTGGGCCTAAACTGCATTGGAGGCATAAATAGATCCCCTCCTCCTCTGTTGTGGAATGTCTCTGGGGAACGAAATCTGAATTTTAACTAATTCCTTCAATCCCATTTCCTGGATTCAGCACATCCACTAGGAAAGACAATCTTATGGATACCTGTAAAAACTGTGGTGTTCTCTGTACTGTATGGGGTGTGTTTGTGGTTGATTGCTTTCATGGCCTCCTACCCAGCCCTGCAATTCTTGATTAATTGTCCATTTTTAAAACAAATCATCTTCCCTTCAACAGAATCATTCGTCTTATAAGCTACTTCGGGGTTTTGTTTTGTTTTTTGTAATATTACTTCTAAAAAAAACCTCCTGGCATGTTTAGGTGGCAAGAGTGGAAGACACGTTTTTTTTGGTCAGAAGCAGCCAGGTTTTAGGAATCTGTTTTGCAATGTTGAGTGGCCTTTCAAAATTGACCCCTCTCTACCTCCCTCTGTTTATCTATATATAAATATTTAGCTGAGTCTGAAGTAAAAGGCTGGTGGAGTCTAACAGACACGGTGAAGTTATTTTGATGCAGGGAAGTAAATACTGTACAAGAGATTTTTATTTTTATTTTATTCTTACATTTATGATGAACTTTTCATGGCCCAGATCATGTACGTGAACCGTTTTTGAAGTACAAGTATTAAAGCTGGGAGCCTCCGAGGGTCCCATCAGCCTGTGTGTATGTGTGATTCCCTAACTAAGAGTGAAAGTTTCTCACACTTCTCAGGAATTAGTGAGAGGCTCTGTGGCTGGATACAGTCTCTGCTCCAGATTCTACACCCAGGAACCCCACTCCCTTTTGAAAGCTTTGTTTTAGATTGAAGAAAGCACACATTCAGGAGAAGGGCAGATCATAGCATAGGCTGTTGTTCTAACAATATGACATACATGTTGTCCAGACCAAATGTTGAAATTGTTAAGCCTTTAGAATTCTAACCGGTTTAGGTAGGGGAAGGAGTCGGGGATAAATATCAGTAGCATAAACTTTTTCTGCTTTGTCCTTTAAATGTTGAAAGTTTTAAAAAGAGCCAAGTTTTAGCAAAACAAATCTTCATTAAAATTTGGGTGGGTGGGGAAACATTCAAATCAAGTTTCACTGCTACATTCTTTAATCTGTTCATCTTTTTATTATTTTTATTCAGAGTAGCTTATTCTAGGGTATTTTCTCTTCTAACCTTCAGATCCTTCTTGCACCTTATAGATCAGGGGAGCTTAAATTTCAGTCTGCAGAGGCGCATCCTCTTTTCCTCACCTGGAGGGCTTGGCCGCTGGCTTTGTAGGCGCTCTCCCAAATTGAGAAGCGCCCTTAAGAGGACTTCGGGAAGCACAGGCCAAATGACTCCTGGCTGCTTAACTCTGCGGAAAGAAGGGAGGGGACTGCCGGGAATGAACTTTGAACCAGCTGCTGAAACAACAGCATCCAAAGAGATCTCGCGCCCTCGCCCGCTTTTTCGTAAATGGCCCGAAAGGAAGGAAGGAAGGAAGGAAGGAAGGAAGGAAGGAAGGAAGGAAGGAAGAAAGAAAGAAAGAAAGAAAGAAAGAAAGAAAGAAAGAAAGAAAGAAAGAAAGAAAGAAAGAAAGTGAGTTTAAAAACTGTGGAGGGGGCGGGCGTGAAACGATGACATCAACATATACGAAAAGTAGGGAAAGGTTATGCTGTGGAGCCAATCCAGTTTACTCCAGAGCAGATCTGTCAAGGAGTTCCTCCGTCTTTCTTTATTATTTCACCAGAAAGGACGCCGTCGCTTACGAAAACGGCCTGCAACCTCCCTGTTATGGGGTACGGCGTTTGGTGTTGCGTGGGCAATTAGCTCCGAAGAAACGAACAAGCCCTTCTCAACCCCCGCCCCGGGTCATTCCATGGGGAGCGGGATATGACGCTGTGATTCCCTGAGCCAAGGCGGCCATCGCGGTTCGTAAGGGTGAGCTTGATTGTTCTTTCAATCCAAGTCAGCGGTGGATGTGTAGGGCAATGCTGCCACCTGCTGGGAAATTTGTGACATAGACTTCTGAGCAGAGAAGAATTTGGAGTTCCCGCAACCTTCCTCATCCAGAAGACTGTATTTTAAAGAACGAGGTATAATTAAGATAAGAATAAACTGAAGAATAAACGGGGAAGATCTGTTCCCCTGGAACGTTCATGCTTCGTTTCCTTCCTACGGTACTCTAAAGGACAATATTAGTCAAGACTCTGAACATCCAGTTATGAGACTTTTATTCTCAGCAAGCCACATGGTGCCCTGAAGCTTTAAGGACCCAAATTTAGAAGCCTCACTTTGAAAGAATTACACCCGAGTATGCAGTTAGGTAGAAATGATATACTCTAACACCACAAGGTGAACATTTCCATATGCATAGCGTTTGGGCTGAAGGTGAGAGTCGATCAATGTATGCACGTTTTAGAGTCATGCCAAGGCAATAATATGAATCCACAAAAAGTGGTTCAGAATAATTCCCAATATTACTTTTTTTCCTTTCTTTCTTTCTTTCTTTCTTTCTTTCTTTCTTTCTTTCTTTCTTTCTTTCTTTCTTTCTCTGAATTGGTTAACTTGGAGATTATTGTAGATTTATGGCTTGTGCTTCTGCAGACCATAAAAATAGTTTGAAGAATGAGTCATTTTTCTTTCTGGTGGTGAAGTGGGCAGACCTTTAATATGTGCTTTGGAAAGTTTCGTGTGTTCACAGAGAGGAAGGGGAGGAGGTAGGGAGGGAAGGAGGGATGTTTTTGTCCCCTGCCCCCCTCCCTCCCACCGGCCTACAATACTACTGACTAATTTCTGTGGAATATGGGGCAGGACTTGTCACACCAAATGCATTCACTGGGAGGCAATAATAATAATATATAGTGTATATATGTTCAGCCCTAACCAATGAACCAACAGCTGGAGACGAAACATGTTTCCTTATGTTCTGTGTTCCAACTGCTCAGAGGAGTGCCACATGACCAGATGGAGGGTATAAAAATTAATTAAATAAATAAATACTTCCCTAGGAAGTAATAACAGGAATAATAAGTAAACATTACAGAACAGGGCACAGACCAGCCTAACATGTTCTCCATCTCAGCTCTTTGCGGTCAAAGCCCAGGGAGATATGAAGCTCTTGGAAGTCGGCAGAACTACTCACACACACACACACACACACACACACACACACACACACACACACACACACACACACACACAGAGGATGCCTGTGGCTCAGAACCACCATGACTTAGATGTAACTGACCTTCATTCAAATCAATGTAATTTATTTCCTAATAAATATTGTTGCATAAACCACACAGATGGAAGAATTACAGGGAGATGTTTTCTTTTGCTGTTAATTTTTTTTAATGGTAGGGAACCTTACCAGCAGTGTAGGATTCATCATTAAGGAGAAGGGAAACCAGCTGTTTTCCTGCTGTCTGTGGAGGATGATATGTTGGTAGTCATTGGTACTCTCTGCCTGACCAGCTCTCCTTCTCCCCTTCTCTCTCCTACTCTGGAATGAGGCAGATTTGCTTGGAGAGGAAGTCTGTAGAGACACTCACCTGGCCTCCATTTTCATGGATGTTTACCTGAGAATAAACTCTTGTGAGAAGCAATGAATGCTTGAAGACCAGTTGCTGGAAGGAACAGGGGTGGGGGGTGGCAGGGGTCGGAGTGGGGAGTGGGAGCGGTGTTCATGACCTGCCTGCTGGGTTTCCTTGCACCATTTGTTCCAACTGTGCGGGGGGGGGGGTTGTGCTGGTGCCATCAAGCCTCCTCATTTCATCCGGCAGGGTCTCTTAGGTTTTGACCAAGGGGTTGACAATTATTTCTAAGTAAATGCAAAAAAAATGAGAATGTATAATATTCAGTGCTATTTTCCCCTCACGATTTCAAGGGAGCAAACTGAAACTGGTTTTAATTCAGAGTGAACTCCTTTCAAATGTTAAGTACCATTTCTGATCTAAATGCCAAGGGCACAATCCAGGTACATCTTACACACACTCCTCTATCTTCAAGATAATTCCTCCTCCACTGATGTATTCCAGTCGATACACGTAGGATTTTAGAGTGCTTCACAGTGCAGTCCTTAGGCATGTACAAAGGCCATTCAGTGCAAGTGTGACTGTTTATAATCCTTGCCATGTATGCCCAACTATTGTTCCAACAACTGGTGTATCTTGACTGAGGAAGTAAGCCAGACAACACAGATCTCTCCTGGTTAGGAAGCAACACCAATGCTTTGCCAACATGCATGATGCCATAGGGCCACCCTCTCCTTGGTACTAAGCAGCTCTGATTTCCAGTACATCTGAAGCACAACCATACCTGTCCTTTCTTGAAGAAGACTTCTTGATTTCAAGGGGGTTCAATCCCAGATGTATGGGCCTTGGAAGGCGTCACTTGAGGCTGCAGCTTCAGGGGACAACTGTGGTGGTCCCCTTCTGTGAAGTGGGTTTTGTTCCAAGAAAAGCTACAAAAGTTAAGAGTGCATTCAGTCATTTCAGAGGTACAGTGGTACCTTGTATAAAGGAATTAATTCGTTCCAAATGAAATTATGTTAAGCAAAGTTTCCTTTATACAAATTTCCCATAGGAATGCATTGAAAATGGAGCAATCCCATTTTATGTTGTACGGATTCACCCCATAGGCGATTCTGTTAAGCAAATTTCCCCTATCTCCGGAATTTTTTATGTTGTACCAATTTTATGTTATACAAACTGTTTGTTAGACAAGGATCTACTGTACATTAGTGTGTATACAGTATAGATACATTTAGAAGGACTTGCCAGCATTGTAAGGGATGGGTGAGTGGCTCTGCCCAATTCATCCCTACAGTATGTGCAGCATGTGGACTTAGGAACATCATGTGAGCTGCCCTGAGCACATTAGAAACCTTGCAGGATGTAAATGAGGTGACTAATAAATAAAATAAAGAGCAAATCGTTGTCTTCCAGGATATGTCACAGAGGGAGTTTTACATAGAATTCCACCATACAACACTCAGGAAGCACACAATTTTTTATGTACATTCATGCCTATAGGTGCACAGCATAGGGGTTTAGAGAAGGTGTGTACGCCACCTTGAGCCCACTGGAGGAAAGGCGAAATATAGATTTCACCAATAAATAAACAAAACAAACTACTGTACAGTATAGGGAAAAAGTTTGTAGAACCTGATAGGTCACGGAGGACATCTAGATCCACAGATAACAGGTAACAGCATGGATGGGATTGACCTTTACATCTGTAGCTACATTCATTGAGAAGTAACTGATAAAGGACACAAAGAAAAATGCTGTATATAGGAAGGCTGCAGACACACACTGTCACTAAGCCATCTCTAATAGCCATTCACCTATACATTGATGGTAGATGTACCTTTAATATGTGTGTTTATATACACACCAATACACACGTACTGTTTTTGACAACACAGGTACCACTTAATCCTGCCATTGGCACTTCCTTTTGCTCCATGGAGGAAAGGAGAAATATGAATGCAGGGATAAATAAAAGAAGACAAAGTAATGGCACTGAGCTCTTTAGCGGAAGGTGCCTACCGCGTGAGGCTGGAGACAAGGCAGAACCGAGGAAAACTGGGCCGCCTGCTTAACCTCCGCCTGCCTCCGCCAGGAACTGTGGCTAAGAAGGCCTTCGTTCGGGAAAACCTGCTGGAACAAAGTCCCCGGAGTTAATAAGAGAGGCTCAATGGGTAGACATAAGTCAAACGATAAAAATTAGCGTCCGCGGCAAGCAATATCCTCCGGCGGTGCCTGTGTGGTCTGACTAAGGGTCTGCTGGAGACTCGGACGTGCGGGACCCGGGCGAGGAGGGGGAGGGGGGGAAGATAATGATTTAAAGATTTCTTTGGAAGCGAAGGACGCATTTTGGGTGGGTTTTATCCTTCCTTTAAAGGGAGGTTGGCGGACTTCGCCGTTCAGGTCCAGAGAGAGAGAGAGAGAGAGTGAGAGAGAGAAAGGCTAGGTCTCCGCAATTAATAGTAATAATCATCACAATAGTGATCATAACAATTATAATATTTTAAGCTGAGACGGAGCGGGGACAAGGGCTATTAAACCTTATAGGCCCACCAAAGCAGCTATTTCCATGTAAATGAGGAAGCATTAAAGCCGCCTCACGTTCCTTTGAAGTACATTCACCCGGAAGGCAGCCGCCGAACCTTCTTCTTGAAGTTACCGCACTGAGGATTCGTAGCTGGGAAAGCCGAACTGCGCGTTTCTCCGAGATTCGAGGGCGTTTGCTGAAGAGGTGAAGGGGGACAAATCTCCGCACTCTGGCTTGAGAGCTGGCCTAACTCCCTGCGGTGGCCAAGGAGGAGGAAAGTCTAAATTAGGGCCCGATCCTCCCGGCCTAGAACCGATGCCGCCACCGCCGGCACCACGCTCTCAAGGAATCAAAACCTGTTCGTGTGACGGTTCTCCAGTCGGCCTCCGTTTGCTTCGGGTTCCCCGTTGACTCCAGAAACCGGCCCGCAGCTGGAAACACGGCCTGAGTCTTCCCTTAAACTCCACGGCGCGTCTAAACGCCTTCTCTGGAGGAGGCCAGAGGGGTTTTCCCCCCTCACTCCATTTTTCTGGACTTTTAAGGGCAATGTTTTTAATGCCACCTCTAAACACACTGGATTTAACGGAGCTTCAAATGAGAAAGGAAGTCGTTTCAAAAGCGTCTGTAATGGGCCTTTTATGCTTTTGAGACTTTCCCCCAAAAAATTGAAAACTGGATTTTATCTAAATTACTAAGCCATTCACACAAAACTCTTATGTTTAGAATAGATAGATAGATAGATAGATAGATAGATAGATAGATAGATAGATAGATAGATAGATAGATAGATAGATAGATAGCCTGTATGTTAATTGGTGCTTTATTGGTCCAGTCCATCCGGCAATGGGGCCGGCTTACGGGCAGGTTTTCTTTCTGAGCCAGCCCAAAGCCCAGCGCATCCATCCATTCATTCACTCCGTCCCTCCGTTGTAAGAAGTGGGGCGGTGGAGGTGTGGGGGAGGGCTGGGAGAAAGCGGACCTTCTGCCCTTTTCAGGGTACAAGAAAGAAACGCACCCCTCCCCGACTTTATCGGTCCTGCCTGGTAAAAGAGACACCCTGCTCTCGTCTGCCCGGGGTCCCTACCGCCGAAAGGCTTTAATCATTTCAGTTTAGAGAAAAGGGGAAAAGCCGGCACCCCCTCCCTCAACTGAGGCCGCCAAAGAGGCGGCCATTTCTGGCAGCTGAAGGCTCCGTTTCCTTGTTACTAAGCGCAACCGATTTTTCCATCTAGGCAGGCCTCTCAGCCTTGCCTGAAATCGCCCCACTGGGGGCTTACTGGATTTCCCCACACCGCCTCGGATCTTTCCCCACACCGCCTCGGATCCTAAGGTTCCCGTCCCCGAAAACCTTCTTCGGGAAACCAAGCGCCCTCAAAGTGGTGGTGGTGGTGGTGGTGGGGCATTTCGGCTGTCGAAGGAGCCGGCAGGAAATCCGCAGCAGGGCTCCTGGCCCAGCAAACTCGACGACGGGCGGTGCCAGAAGGAGTTACCTGCGTGACTCCCTGAACTGTGAGACCCAGGAACAAGCCTTGCGGACTTCTACCGGCCAGCTCAACCCCGAAGACAGCCCGTGGCTCTCCCTCCTCAGTTTCCCTGCAGGCGTTTCCCAGGAATCGTGATTTCTTTTATTTTTACAGAGTGAAATCCGGAAGGCGATTTTAAAAACGAAACGGGCCTCGCGCCCTGTTTTGTGGAAGAACGGCGCCCCAGTCCTTTTAACGAAAACCCAGAGAGATGGGAAGCCGCTTTGGGTTCTTTTAATGAGAAAGGAGAGGTAAGGATATTTCAAATATAATTTATATAATATAATGTATTCATTCCGAATTGTGAGGAAATGGCCGGGCGCTGCCATCCCGTGTTTGATCGCTCACCGTAGCGTTCCAGCAGATTTCTGCTGAGAGGTTGGGCCCGGAGGGCAACCCACCAGGCCGGCATTGGGCTCAGTCCCCGCCTGTTTCACTACAGTGGATGGGATTTTTTCCTAATTAAGGGTCTGAGGGCGACTGGTTCTGGAGACAGTGTATTTTGCATGTATTTCAATGTGCAAATGTTAGGCATTGCCTGTAACACAGAGACACAATGTTGTGCATTAACATAATATTCTGACTGAGAATGCCGGACGAGTTCGATTGCCATACGCATTCCCAAACGCAGGGGTGCCATCGCATTGTATGGATCGATGCAAAACATCAGTGGGTCTCGCGCGCAAACCTACCCACACAGATTATCCGTGTTTTCTGTAAGCACCGCCTCTTGGAACCCCGACTTCGTTTTGGGTCAGGCACGCACAAGGTTGCTCCAGAGAGAGCTGCGTTTACCCACTAAGAACCCGAAGCCAGTTCCCGGGAGTCAAGGTCAGAGCCGGCTGGAGACCCGCCACCTCCGCGCCCGCTTCCAAGGGACCGAGAGGCGAGCCGAGGGTGCGCGTGCGCGCTTATCGGGTTCTCCCATATAGGCGTATATCCTATGCGTGATATACGAGATGTAAATGATCCACGTGCGCAGAGAGGGAACTTAAGCTAACTCTTGAAAGAATGAAGAATAAGGAGATAAGCCATAATGGAGGCAAACATGTAGAACCAATCTTAATCGAGCCTTACAGGGGGGTGGGGGGTGGGGGGGGAGGGGGGAGGGGGGAACCGCGCGATTGCACAGGTTGGGACGGGGGGAAAGGGAGGGGGGGCTGCCTCTAAAACTTTGCCACCTTGACTTCCCCCCATCCAGTTGCCCTCGGTGTTGCACGGCTCGAGGCTATCCCTCCCTCCCACCTCCTCCCTGCCGCCGCCACCGCCTTCTTCTTCTTCCTCTTCCTCTTCCTCTTCCTCTTCCTCTTCCTCCTCCTCCTCCTCCGGAGGCCTTGGGTCTCTAATATCCCTGCGTCTGGGTTTCCCAGCTACTTTTGCTTCCCTCCGAGGAGGCTCCTTAGCAGAAGCGGGAGGCGGCGGGAATGGGACTCCTGCGGGTTTCTGCTGCCCTCGGCCCGCTGGGGCTCCTCTCCGGCCCCTAACGGATCGTCAGCCGAGAAGCGCCCGGAGCCGCCCGCCGGGGAGATGTGCGACCGCAGCCTCTGCCGGCCCAGTTACGTGGGCTCCCTCTTGAACTTGCCCTCGGCGACCGACTCCTTCTATTTCCCCGGCTTGCGGGCCAATGGGAGCCCCCACCAGCTGGCCGCCTCTTTGCCTGCCGGCCTCTCCTACCCGCGGAGCTCCGTGGCGTGGACGTGCGCCCGCCCTTGCTCCACGCCGCCCGCCGGCTACGCTTTTAGCAGCAGCAGCAGCAGCAACAACAACAACAACAGCAACCACCACCACAGCACGAGCAGCGGTGTCGGCGGCGGCGGCGGCAGCGCTTCCTCTCAGCCGGCTCCTTACCTGGCAGGGAGCTCTCATCCTCTCCATTTGTATGCCGGAGGCGGCGGCGGCGGCGGCGGCGGCAAAGTGACCTTGGAGGGCCACCCCAAATGCTACGCCCATGAGGCCACCTACGCGTCCAAGCTGGAGGAGCGAAGCCGGCCGAGCCTTCGGGAAGCCTTGGGCGAAGAGCCCGGCGGGATGGCGGCGGCGGCGGCGGCGGCGCCTGCGGGCAAAGCGCTCAAGTACGACCCTAGAAGTTTGCCAGGGGATGCGGCCGTGCCTCTGGAGGGCGATGCTCGCCCAGCGGGATTGAAGGAGGAAGACCTCAAGCGCGCCGTCAACTTGAACCTGACGCTGCCGCCGCCTCCGGTCGCCCTGCCAAGCCTCCGAGTTTCCCTGCAGGACGGTATGTGCCTCATCGGTGGGTCCCCTCGGAGAAGAGAGCATTCTCCCCCCCCCCGCTACGCGCCCATAAAGACCAGATCTAAGGTTCACCCCCTGCAATGACACCCCCACCCACCCCGACCCTCCCGACTCCTTCCCCTCCAGATCCAGGGGGGGGGGCAGACTTACCCGGAAGTAACTCTCAAGGCGACTTACTTCCGAGGAAAGAGGTTCCTCACAAGGGGCCTGTGGGTCTGACTCTGTTCCAATCCCACGGGAAGCTGCCTCTAAACAAGTGGGTGGGTGGAACTGCAGTCCTGACGACCTGATTCCAAGTACATTTATTCAGAAGGAAGTCCCGCTGAGTCCAATGGGGATGGGGCTCAGGGGAAGCATGCCTGGGGCTGGAGGCAGGCAACTCTCTCTGTGCCTCTATCAGGTACCTCCTTTTGACCTTGAGGAATCCCTCAACCCCGTGGCCCCTCCTCTTTGGCCCACCTTGCGGTTCCTTCAGGTGTTGGCCGGTGGTTGGTGGAAGCCACCAAAAGAAACAGAGGCCTTCTCTCTCGGGAGATTTCGGAGAGGGTAGCCGTGTTAGTCTTTTCAAGAATTTCAGGCAAAAATCAAAGAAAAAAGAAAAGAAAAGAAAATATATCAAACATGTGGCACCTTAAAGACTAACTTTCATATTTTAATGTAAGGTTTCGTGGACACGTCCACTTCTTCAGACATATAGCAGTGGACACCACGATGAAACATTACATTAAAATATGAAAGTCAGTCTTTAAAGTGCCACGTTTTATATCTTTTGTTTTGTTTTGTTTTTTTCTTTGATTTTTCCCTGAAATTCTCTCGGGGAAAGGCAACGCAAGGCAGCGCCGCGCAACTCTCCTCCTGTCTGTTGCAGGTTTCCCCTGGTGCCCGACCCAAGGGAGATCCAGGAAGAAGCGGAAACCTTACACCAAACAGCAGATCGCCCAACTGGAAACCGAATTCCTCCTCAACGAGTTTATTAATCGGCAGAAGAGGAAAGAGCTGTCCCACAGACTGAACCTGAGCGACCAGCAGGTGAAGATTTGGTTTCAGAACCGCCGGATGAAGAAGAAGCGGGTGGTGATGCGCGAGCAGGCGCTCTCCCACTACTAGGAGCCGCCAGGACAGAAGCGCGCGCGCCCGCGCGCGTGCAGGCTCGCCCCGGGATGGGGAGGGCAGAGGAGGAGGAGGGGGAGAAGGTGGCGCGCGCGCTCCGGGTCGGGCCTTTCCTCCTTCTTAATCGTGAACTTGCTCCTGGAGGTGCTACCTCTGAGCTACATCGGCTGAACAGGCGGCGGAGGGAGAACTTCGGAAAAAAGGGGTCACGTCGTTCCCATAAGCAAACCGGAGGGCTTTGCAGAGGGGCGAGACCCGCCTTTCTTGGCCCAACGAGAAGGGAAACCAGAATAAGGAAAATAAAATAAAATAAAGGAACAGTGTGGTGTCAGGTCCTTCATCACCTCCCCGCTCCCCATCATCCCATTTATTATCTCATCTAGACCTGAGTCTGAAGGATAAAAACCCCAGAACTGTATAGAATTTTCACGGGAACAAAAGGACGGTATTGCGTCGAATACTAGACCGATGCGAGGTATCATAAGATACTTCAAATGTCACCTAATTCCCGTTTAGCTCTCGTTACTTTTCAGTGGTGCGTGTGAGCGCGTGTGTGTTTGAGAGAGAGAGAGAGAGAGAGAGAGAGAGCAATATCATAACACAATGAACTCGGTAGTTCCGAATTTTAAGAAGCGGTTCTCAAATAATAAAAGAAATCTCATGTAAGTAGAGCAGCGCCTTCCGACGTGTGCGACCCTTTGTATATAATTTATTCGGGGCAAGGCTTCGTCCTCCTGGACGTCCTCACTGTGACAAAGGGACGTCCTCCTTCCATGAAGGTTTTACTTTCCTTCCTGAAATTCTCGATTTCTTCCCAACGTCGATGGCAGCCTAAAGACGAACCACCCTTCCCTTCTCCCCCCCCCTTTACGGGCCCCGTTTTAAAGGGCAGCCCGCGGCAATTCCGAGAACGTTGGGTGTGGGCTGGAAGCACGGAATCGAGCCGGAGAAAGACAAGAGCGAGCAGGGGTTAATGTGTGAAGGATGTTTTTTTTTTTAACGGGGGATGCCTGTATTTCTTCAGATGAAATGGGAGACTGGGGGCTTTCTCGGACTCTCCCGCCGTCGGGCCGCTTGCTCGGAAGTAAGGCACCTTTTTTGGGGGGGGGGGCTGGGATGAGGGTCCCGAAGGGGTGGGCGCTCCCTCCCTGGCTGCCTGTTGTGTTAAAATGGAAGGGCCCTCTGGGCAGAAGTCCACGTCGTGTGGTTCTTTCCGGGGCGGGCGTGGACCGGTGAACCATCTCCGCGCGCCTCACTCTCCCGGTGCAACCTCCGGGGAAGAAAAAAAAAACCCTCTTTGTCCGCCAGCTCCTCGCCAGGAGACGTTTTCCAACCAGTTCAGCCGTCCAGAGGGTCTCGCTCTTTCCTCCTGTTAAGGAAGAGCCCTGAAGCCCTGCCCGTCCATTTTCTTCGGTGATGGTTTGTTCTTGTTTGGGGGGGGGGTCTTTTTCCTTTTTGCCCTTCTTCCATAGAACAGCCCCGCCGAACGTCAAGCGCGCCCCCTTCCCTTCCTCAACTCTTTTCACTCCCCCGCCTCTGTCTACCAAAGCGGGTCCCGCCATTTGTTTCTCTGCATATCGCGCCCCCCCCGCGCCGCCCCCCCCCCCGCCGCCCCAGTTCTGCCCTTCATTGTTGCCCTTGGCGCTCTCCGGCCCTTCTCGCTCTCTGCCCGCCCGCCCGCCCGCCTCCGTCGACAATCCTTCCAGCCCTCCGCCGTCTTTAGGTTGACTTTGGCCTTGCCCAAAAACCTTCCCGCAAAAGACGGAAGGACACAAATGAATTCGGGATGGGAATCAATGAGGGAAGCTTTTAAACCCCTTTCCCTCTCCCCCCCCCGCCTCTGAGGTCTCCTTCTCTCGCTCCCTCCCACCCAAGTCCCGCTCCCCCTAGGAAGCAAAAAAGCTTTAAAACTTAATTAGTCAAGAATCTGTTAGAAACCTAGTTCCTTAATGCCGTTGTTCTTCCACAACCGACAGCCAGAGGCCTTCTGATTTCAGCGATACTGCATTTTATTTCATACTCATTTGGCCGTCGCGTTAAAAAGAAACCGCTTCTTTCTGTGTAAAACTGCGGAATAAAGCGAGAGGATATATATTTTTAAAGAAACCAAACTCGTCTAATTAAAAATGCATTTTTCACGAAGAAGAAATTGACACGATTGTTTGGGATTTGATTTCATCTCCTCCCTGGGGCTTCAAATCAAGAATGATTTTGATCTTCCCAGTTTCTGCTAAGAATTCATAGTCTGCGCCATGTTCTAAGGGAATTTTTCCTTCTTGTCTACATTTCATTAAAACACTCATTTTAGCTCCATCCCTCACACCGTTTTGAGCAAATATGATTTTGCGTCCATTTTAAGTGTAGATAATACTAGTATTAATAGCAGCACTGCTCTTGCCAATGGTAATTTAAGGCATGAAAAGCCTTGCAAGGCAAAATGGGAAAATTCATACAATGAATTCACTGTTCAATATAAATATTAACGTTTTGTTATTTAGAATGTCTAGATTCCTAGTGTCCCTTACAATGAGCAGAGAAAATTGAAGGGCCTTCTTAGTAATTCCTGCTTTAAAACAAGAGGAAATTGTTGAAAGAAATCCAACTAAGAGAACCTATTATTATTTCTCCTTGTCCCAATAATTTAACAAATATTTCAAGATTTCAGGACACAAAAGTAGGTAGGCCTGGAGATGGGTGGATGAATTTCTTTGATAAAAAGGTCAAAAAATCCCTTGTGGATAAATGCTGGTTGGTTTTGTTTATATTCTGTGTTACTGATTTCTCTTTTCTGATATCAAGGATACTTTAGATCTGGTGGGGACTTCATTCTCAGAAATCCAATTGAGAAAACACATGGTGGAAACTAAAATGAAAATGTTGAAAGGGTTGTTTAGATTTATTTAAACCAATAACTCTCAGAAACCCTTCTTTCATTCTTTTCTATTAAGATTCCAGTCCCTAAAACCCAGAGATTATGTACTCATGAAATAATATCTGTGGTCCAAAGTGAATGTCCAAAGGAATAAAAAGCAAGACTAAAATAATATATTGGTTTATAATTCTTCCTTCTCTTTTTCTCTGTCCCCGTTTTTCTTTCACTGAATCCTTGAAAAGATCCTTGCACATGAAAACATGGAAATAGCAATTGATTATGCTCATTTACTCCGCAGCTGTGGGTGACTGTCTTTTTACAGTATTCACCTCTATGAAATGAATTTAGAGCGAGAGGGTGAGAGGAGCTGCGAAGAAACCACCCTATCCAGTCTTTGTGTCAGGCGTCTCTCATCCATGTTTCGATTCAAATTGAATTGGACGCCCTTTGCTTTGTTCTTCTGCAGATTTATTTTTTTTAAATAAGCCGATCCTTGTCATTCGATTACAAAATGAAAACCTTAGGCAGATTAAACTATTTCACACCTGCATGTTGCTGTAGATATATGTACCGCCAGGATTCCATTTCCTCATAGCTGTCTCCTTCCACAACTAAATATGTGATTGTTGTTGAGGCAGAGATAGTGGCCGGTGGGTTACACCGGGATAAATGAAAAAGTAACAGAATGGACTTCAGACTGATCCTGATTTTGAGGACCATTAGGGTTGCTGTGTAACTTTGAAAGGAAAGGTTTTTAAGAAGAGACGCTGTAGGAGCAAGGAGCCTAGGAAACAAGTAGAAATGTGAGTTTCTGCGCATGCATGTGTACACATTTGGGCGCACTTTGGATTGTGTTGGAATTCATGGGCAATTTCCCCCACCCAAAGATTTTGAATAGATTCGCCACTGGTTCTCCGTGTAAACATATTTAGTTAGAAGGAAGTCTTTTTGAGGCAGCGTCATCCTGTAAATCAGAGTTTCCGACCAAGCATGACACGTGAAGAGGATTGAGGCCTTGAATACATCCGAGTTTGTTCCTGAGGGATGAATATCATACCAACCAGCCTAAAAGGGGCATTATCTGAGTTGCTCTCTGTTTATGAAAGATGAAAGAACCTGGAGCCCCACTCGATGTTGCCGCGAACCACCCACTCTCGTGTTTGCGCCCACAAAGACACTCCTATGTAATAAGGGTCGGTGACAATGGACTTTCTCTTTTGGTCCTCCCGCTCGCTCTTGCTCACACCGCCCGCCCAGACATGACTGCCCCGCTTCGCTCATGACACACATGTGTACATACATCTTCCTCTCTGAGTCAATCTCAAATCCGCATCTCACTGGCGTCGGGGACGGGTCCTTCACGCTGATAGGCTAAACCCAGGCGCTTGGGCAAATGCCTGGGAGTTTGATAAGGCGAAAGGAACGTCCCTCGGATTGTTTTAAATGGCTCTGGGCGCTTTTGTGTTTCCTAAAAGAACATAAATAATTAAAGTTTGGCAGGGAGGGAAAAGCTTCCTCGCAGAACTGGAGGGGCAATAAATGAAATGACTCAGAATCGCTTCTCCAGTCAGCTTTTACGAGAGCTGCCAGACAGTGTCTGTTCACGTTCTCCAGATACTAGGGGCGCCATAACAAAGTTAAGGTCAAGTTAGTGTCTTATCTTGGGTGGCACGCAAAAATACCGCACCTTCTCCAGCCGGACCGGGCACCTCCTCTCTCTTCTCGTCCTCTCACCCACCCTCAGCCCCGGGCCCCCCAACAAACGGGATACGAATCGTCCTGGTTTTCCCACGGAGCCTCTTTGGAGATGTCACTTGGAATAGGATATTGGCTGGTTGCTGGAGTCGAGGAGGAGGACTACAGACCTCTCAAGACGTCGAACGGTAACGTTCCCCCGTTTGCTGTTGCGCATTGCGCACGGGCGATGTTCCGAGGAAGGCACCGCGGGGGCTAGCCTAGGGCTCGCTGTCGGGCATGGCATGGGCAGGTATACGGAGAACAGCTTCCCGCATTTCCGACGGGCGTCTTATTCAAGCGAAGGGCGATCGAACAGGTCGACGACCCCCAGATGCTTGAGCTGTTTGGGCAAAGAGAAGCCTCCTCTTCCCCCCCCCAAGTCTCTTGTTTGTTGTTTGGGGCATTTCTGGACTGTTGGGTGCCTTTGGGCAAGCACAAGCCAAGGGCTTTTCTTTTTTTCCGTAGGGAGGAAAGGTGTTGGTGTCCTTGAACTTGAAATGGTTGGGAACCACGGGAGCCCCGCCATCTAAAGGACCCGTTGATTCAGAAAGGGGGGCTTTGCAGAGGAGAGGCAGCAGCGCGCGCGGGGGGGGAGAGGTTGTGCTGGTCGGACGAGCTTCATGTGGGTTTCCTATGGCGTGGTTCCTTCGAGGTGGGGGTGGGGGTCTGTGAGAAAGGGAAAGCGTCTTGTTGGCATCCTCTGTCTGCCCTGTCGCAGGACAGCGAGCTTGGTCTGGAGAATTCCTAGGGGCATCATCCAGAACAAGGTCCTGTGCCTTGTTCCTTCTTGTTGGGAAAATCAGGAGCCATTTTGGCTGCCGTAGGCAAGGTCCGGGAGGGAGGGAGGGAGGGAGGGAGGGAGGGAGGGAGAGAGAGAAGGAGGGAGGCGGCTCAGACAGACAGGCACTGCAGCAAAAGCAAACGCAGGAAGCAAGCCCAGCTATGGGGGGCATTGAAAAGAAAAGGCGGCTCTGGATTTGGTGGATTGCTACATGAGTGGGTGGCCTTGGTTGGATCGGTCCCCTTTATCTGGTGAAATGTTGTTTGTTGCCTCAGGGCGCCATACAAGCAGGCAAGGGAAAGATGGTAGACAAAACGAAGAAGGAAGGTCTGGACTGCATTTGGGTCATGATCTTCCTTCTCTTCCCCCTCCCCCCATCACTTTTCGGGATTAGTAGAAAAGATTCAGGTTTGGAAGGTGGCGTGGCTAACCTTAGAGGTGAAAGGCGTTTTGAGACCACCAAGGCTTGACCTTCTCAGCTTCCTACCTAGAGCAGAGTGCAAAATAGCCATTGTGGGTGCCAATCAAGACATATCTCCCCCCCCCCCCCACCCCGCCATCCCCAGTGTATTACATATATTGAGCCATTTCTTGGTTTTTCCGTGGCAGCAGATTTTCTGTGTTGAATCTATTCCTATATGCTCATCGCTTGAATTCAGTATGATACAATAGATGGCCTTTCGTTCCCATTTCCTCTTTCTGGGCATTATCCAGCATATAAAATGTATCTGTTTTTTGGTATATCTAGATCTAGACATAAAGGTAGATGGATACAGAGACAAATACAGATATTTCAACGTATATCTCACCTATGTTTAGACGGTTTGAAAGCTTGCGAAATTCAATTCGATTTTTAAGGCAGTTTTCTGAACAGGAATTCAGCTCAGTTGTTGGTAATCCGCAGTTATGCTTGGAAGGGATTTGCGGTGGATGATTGTTACAAGGCTGAGCAGCGTATCTATCTATCTATCTATCTATCTATCTATCTATCTATCTATCTATCTATCTATCTATCTATCTATCTATCTATCTATCTATCTATCTATCTATCTATCTATCTTTGTCTTTCCCTACTTTCTCTGGTCTTCTGGACAGCCATGTGTAGCTTGGAAAACCAATTATTATCCAGTCTCCCTCCCTTGAATTGAAGAAATTAAAACAAGAAAGAGAGAGCCCATCTTACAACCAGTTTTGTGTTTTGGGTAATAAGATAACCGGTTTATGAAGAGTGCCCTGGGATGGGTCCGGGGGTAGGGATGTGCGTTTCCTTGTGTCGTTTTTTTGGGAAGTCCCTCCAGCGTGGCGCCCAGAGCGTTGCGTCTGGGAAGAGAAGCCAGGGCAGGGGTTAAACTTGACATTGCACGACAGCCTTGTACTTATATTTTGCCTTTGGTATGAAAATAGTATGAGGTGTGGTGGGGGAGGGGAGGGGAAGGGAAGGGAAGGGGGGAGATAACGGGTCTCCCAGAAGCGTCTGAATCCTTGGGGGTTGCTCAGAAGGAATTTTTCTCGCCCACGTCTTGCTGGAGGCTCAGGGCGTGTGGGTGGTTTATTCTGAGGCTGCAGCAGAAAGAGTCGTGGGGCGAACCGGAAAAAGCCGTTTCCAAACCACGACAGTGAGAATGAGGGTGAATTCCTCATGGCCTGGAGAGAGGATGAATTTCTCAGACAGGACTCTATACAGTATTTCCTTTTCCCCCTTGGAACGACCTTGAGGGTGGCTCGCGTGGAAACGGTACCTCCTATTATATTGATCGCCTCGTCGGCTTTCTGAAGCAGATCCCTGCTCTTTGGGGTTTGTTCGCCCTGCCCGAAGACGCCCGAACTTCTGTCCTGTTTGGTCAGCCCGAAAAGCCTTCGTCAAGGTTCTCGCGTCGGTGAAGCAGACAAACGATGCCTTTATTTGGAGTCTAATACTCTCTTCTCCTTCCCTCCCCCTTTTTTCCCCGGTCTGGCTTTCTCTTTCTCTTTCTTTCTGCTTGCCTCGCAGACGAAAACGTATCACATTTATGCTCTGTGTGAAAATATGGCTCACGGATCTACTCGGCCTGGATCTGAAAAAAATTACACAGGGAAAACAAAGTTGGAAGGATGTAACTGGGAGGGAGGTCGGGGCGTCTCTCGGGTGTAGGATCCAGTGGAAGGTTTTGCTCTTGAAATCCTGGTCCGTTCGGTGGCAGAGGGTGGGCCGGCCGGGTTTGGGGTGGGGGTGGGGGAGAAAATGCCGAGCCACCAGCAGGAAAGGACATAAGGACTCCTTCATGTTGGCAAATATTAGGGATGGTTTGCGGGGCTGGCAGGAGAGATATTTCTGTTCCTTGAACACTTTCTTGACTACATTTCTGGCGAATGCCTACGTTTTAAAAGTTTTGGGGTGGGCGGGCAGAGAAGGGGATGGGGGGGCTGATTCTACTTGCATTTCAGAATAGGAGGTGGTGCAACAGAGTTCCTCCCCCCCCCTTCACCACCACCCCACTTCCGCCCCGCGTCTCTCTGTGCTGCCTTGAGCGTCGACGGCAGCCTTGCCAGTCGGGGGCATCTGGGCAGAGAAAGGGGGCCTCCCCAGGTGATTCTCTGTCCTGCCTTTAGCTCATCCTCTCTTCTGGTTGGGAAGGGGAGGTGAAAGGGGGAGGGGAGGAAGAGGAGATGTGGGGGGGGAGGGGAGGCGGTGGCGGTGGGTAGTGTTTGGGAGTGCTGGAAACGGTCCTGTCTGTCCAGACCTTTCTCTGGTGTGTCCCTATGTGGGTGGGTGGGTGTGGGTGGGTTTAAGCACGCGTGTGCGTGAATGAGGAGGCTCTTTCGGAAGAGCTTTTTCAGAGAACCTTTGGTGGAGGCGAACAGGCAGGCGGGCGGGCAGGCGCGCGGGGGGGGGCTGATATAGATATAAGGACATTTCTCCATCGCCTCCGTCACGTGACATAATTACCACTCCGAATCAATCAAGATGAATTGCACGTCAGCAGCACACGGCGGGATTTTTTCCCCCTTCCCTTGCTTCTTGGTGGCTGGTCCTGCCCAAAGCCTCTGGTGCAGATAAGAGGGGGCTCCGGCTGGGGGGGCTCCCATGCGTTCGCCTCTGCTGCTGCTGCTGCTGCTGCTGCCCGCCCGCGATCGCCCGGAGGCGGCAGGAGAAAGAGCAGCGGCGGCGGCGGCGGCGGCGCAGGAGGAGGAGGAGGAGAAGAAGACATGACTGACTTTGACGATTGCGGCAGCCACGGGGCCTCCAACATGTACCTCCCCGGGTGTGCCGCTGCTGCCGCTGCTGCCGCCGCCGCCGCTTATTACGTCTCTCCCTCGGATTTCTCCGGCAAGTCCCCGTTCCTCTCCCAGCCGCCATCCTGTCAAATGGCTTTCCCCTACGCCTCCAATTTGCCGCCCCATGTGCAACCGGTGCGGGAAGTGGCCGCCTTCAGGGACTACGCGGGCGGCGGCAGTGGCGGCGGCGGCGGCGGTGGTGGTGGTGGAGGAGGAGGAGGAGGAGGAGGAGCAGGCGCGGGCAACGGCGGCGGTTCCTCCGGGGGCGGCAGCAAGTGGCCCTACCGGGGCACCTACGCTCCCACTTACTACGAGGAGGTGATGCACGGCAGGGACTTTTTGCCGCCGTCCGGCCGCCGGAGCGACGTGCTCTTCAAGACGGACCCCGTGTGCGGAGCCCACCATCATGCCGCCGCCGCCGCTGCCGCCGCCGCTGCCGCCGCCGCCGCCAACTTCTACAGCGCGGTGGGCAGGAACGGGATCCTCCCTCAAGGCTTTGACCAGTTTTACGAGACGGCCCATGGCGGCGGCGGCGGAGGAGGAGGAGGAGGAGGAGGAGGAGGAGGAGGCAACCCCTACCCGGAGCATCCGGAGCAGACCCCGGGCGACAAGGGCGACCTCAAAGTACTCCCCAGCCGCGGCAGCGTCTGCAGCAAAACCTCGCCCCTGCCCGGTCAGGAGAAGAAAGTGACCCGGGAGGGCAGCGGCGAGTCCCCTCCAGGGGAGGCCGGCCCCGAGAAGGGCAGCAGCGCAGGTAAGCAGCGGGCAACCCCGCCAGCATTTGGGCTTGGGGTTTGGTTTTAAAGGGAGAGGGGGAAGCCCAGATTTTAGAGGGGTGGGGTGAAGTGAGAGGAGGGAGAGGGGGGGCACAAGGCCGCCGCCACTTTGTGAAGTCCGTCGCCCCCCCTTTTTCTTTTTTCTTTTTACGTGTTATTTTATAAGCATCCGAAGGGGTTTTATATATCCTATAAGGCTTCCTCCACCGTTGTAAAGTGTGTTTACGATAGGAAACCCATTGAGGTGGCCTTACAGGTATTCTTACAGGAGGATATTCATTGTGACCAAATTGTTGATGGGAGATGTTTGGGAGAGAGACATTCCGAGCCATTAAAAACAACAAGAATCAAATAAATGTTGTCCTTCTGAAATGTAGCTTCTGTCTGATTGGCTTTGGGAAAAGGCCGGGGTTCTTCTCAGTCAGGGCCATTTCCCTTCCCTATGTATGTGTGGGTGTGTGCGCGTGCGTGCGTGTGGATGTGTGTGTGTGTCCTATCCGGATGAGGTTAAAAGTATTTTGAAGTGAGTTTCAAACATGTCACTTTCTTCTCATTACTGAAAAAGAAACATACATTTTCCAAGACATTTTGGAGCTTGTTTCTTTTCTTTTCTTTTCTTTTCTTTTCTTTTCTTTTCTTTTCTTTTCTTTTTTTTTGTTTTCTTCTTTTCTTTTCTTTTCTCAAGCCATTTCCACAAAGTTTTCTTGACTGAAGGACTTGCCTGGGAGTTGGCTGGAATATCTCTTGGAACATAGGGTTGGTTTTCCAGGGAATAAGGAGAGGTTTCCCCCCCCCCCGCCCCAGGGGGCTTGTCCTTGAAAAGAGCCTGAGTGCCCCAACTTCATTCCGTGTGCTCCCGTAGTTCTTCCTCTCTTCCTCTCTTTCTACATTTTTTCAGCCCTTCCTCAGAGGTCCCGGAAAAAGAGATGCCCTTACACCAAGTACCAGATTAGAGAACTGGAACGAGAGTTTTTCTTCAACGTGTACATAAACAAAGAGAAAAGACTCCAGCTGTCTAGGATGCTGAACCTAACGGATCGACAAGTAAAAATATGGTTCCAAAACCGAAGGATGAAAGAAAAGAAACTGAACAGAGATCGCTTGCAATACTTCACAGGGAACCCCTTGTTTTGAAAGGACCGGCTGGAAGGTGGGCTGGGGAGACGGAAGGAGGTCTCCCTTTCCGCCCATCCTGGCAGCACCGGAGCGCAAACGCCAAGAGATGGACATGGCACCCACACCCTGCGGACATAACAGGTCCTCTTGTTTTCATGCTCAGCGGCTCTTATTCTTCTTCACAACAGCCTCGGTCTACCCAGGAGTCCTGGGGGTGGGGGCGGGCGGGCTTGGCCCTGCAGAATTCTCCCTGTGGGGAGAATGGGGTAAATCCAAGTCCATTCTCATGTCCTCCTCCGATGTCGTTTTAATTTAATTTAAACCGCCAGCCCATCCTTCGGCCTCTACTCCCCAGTGGACCAGTGGACCTCAAATGGAGGGGGTGTCATCTCAAGGAAGTGAGTTGGCCCACCGTGTTTGCTCTCCCTCCCTCTTCTTCTGGGGTCCCCTGGAGAGAGGAGTTACCTTCTACCCCGTTTTTGTAAGGGAAGGGCGGGTCACGTACCCTGGACATGTATATGTACCCTGGTATAGCCATATCTCCGGTTTCTATTGCCCTACAGAAAGCATGAGAGGCTGTCTTTTTCCATGTGAATAAATGGTTACTCGTCCATTTGGAGTTGCATCCTTGGTGTGCGTGGTCTGCAGGGCCATCTCTTGAGGGCCACCGCCTTTTCCTCCATTGCGCCAAGTACAAATCGGGGAATGTAAGCCTAGACCCTCCTTTTTTTTAAACTTCCCACACATTCCCCAGGATAATCCGTTATCTCCCCCCCACCCCCATTCTTTTGCTAGAATAACCCTTTGAAACGGAGTGAGCCCACCACTGGAGATCTATCTCGGAATTTTTAAAAAGGACATGGCTGCCTGCAGAGCCTCCATTTTTTTATTTTTTTTACCAGGCAGAAACTCCCTTCTTTCCCTTTAAAAAGTAAGAGTGAGAGACACCCAAAAGGAAGTCCTGTTTTTGCACTGAGGTGGTGGTGGTGGTGGCGGCGGTGGTGGTGTTCGGGAGGTGAAAGGTGTGCATGAATCGCTCCCACTATAATCAGTGCTAATTAGAAATGCTCGCCTCTCTCTGGGTAAGAGCCATACAAACGATATTCTGAATCGACTTTCAGAAGACAAAAAAGGAAGGCCAAGATCCCGTTCCAGTTGGAAGGACAAAATCATAGGAAAAGCAGAAACTCTGCTGAGAAGTTCTTATGGTTCCGATCAGTGGTCGCGTTCTACTTCCGCTTGGATTTTTGTACAGGTGTGAGTGGAATTAGATCCAGGAGATTCGATCTTTCACAAGACCTTTCTTCTTCTTCTTCTAACTTATATAAGCAGACGCCCATGCCAAAGGACGAATTCTAGTTAGCCACTAACCTGTTTTTTTATTATTTATTTATTTGATCCCCCCACCCAGAAGAATGCGGTGGGGGATCTTTCCCTCTTCTGTATGTTTTGTGACCTGGCCAAGCTGTTTACAAAACCTTGAACTGTCTAGACAACACCATAAAAGCTCAGGGTCTAAACAGCTTAATTGGGTTATATTGTGCACCTCCTGGTAGGCAAAAAAAAAAAAGAGAGAGAGAGAGAGAGAGAGATTTCCGCAATGTGCAATAAAGGAGAGGAGTGAGAAAAGAACTTAGCTTTCAAAAAAAGGGGGAGGAGGGGGCAAAGGTGGGGTTGGCCAAAGAGGAGATGAAGTCACCCTCCACGCTCTTTCCATCACCATCATGGCCAAACTGGGCGGAATAAAATTAAGGTGAGAGGGAAAATACAAAATAACATTGAAACCAGAAGCCTCAAAAGTAAGTAGGGATGAAAATTAAAAATTGAAACTGTTATAGAAGTTAAAAAAAAACACACCACCCCAAAGTATATGCCTTTGAACTTCCAAAATGTCAAGGTCACCACCTTTAACCTTCCTGAATAATTAGGAGCCTTAAAGGTTCCCCTCTTATTTTCACCACCACCCACTCTCTTGGCTTCCCCCCCCTGTTTCACTCTTCCTGCTTCCTCCTCCCCTTCCTTCTGCCTCACATATCCATGCACCCCCCCACACACACACACACCACATGCACACACACACAAACACAGTTCTTACTGCATAGCCAGTAGAGAATCCATCACATAGTCCTTCAAACACCTCTGCTTTCGTTAGGAAGGCTTTCCTTTTATCAGTTACTGATCAAAGATGATATTCAGGCAAACAGATTGTTTATTGTAAAAACCTTTCTTAATTCGTCTTTTTAATCTATTTCCTTACTGACTAATTTTTCCCCATTTTTTTTTCTTGGTCGCCCCTGTAGATTATGAAACTTGATTCCTTTCCAAAGTGTAGGGAGTTTTTTTGGGTCATTTTAAAACTAAATTCAAAATTGAAATAAACAGTGTTCAATAATTTTAAGCAAACAAAGAATAGATAGATAGATAGATAGATAGATAGATAGATAGATAGATAGATAGATAGATAGATAGATAGATAGATAGATAGATAGATAGATAGATAGATATGTTTGCTTTTAAAAGACATTTATGCACACATATGTATGTACATATACATGCAATAAATGTTTTAAAGCAAATAATATGTATATATTCTTTGCTTTTAGAAATCATGTGCACACATACACACATGTAGATGCATATGTATATGTACACATCAATACTATAACCCATCTCCCTTGAAGAAGATGATTATCCATTTGAGCAAATTACTCAGAACTAATGATATCGAATGTTTGTTGGGAAAACCTGATATTACAAGTTCTTTTTTAAAGGCATGGATGAGGGAAATCTTCTTAACGTTAGGATAAAAAACATATTCGGCATGTGTCCATGTAAAAATTATTTCTCTATCAGTTAGCTACGTTTGTGGTCGCTTTCAAATAATCTTGTTATATTTTTCTCTAAATCCCGAGAGTATCCAAAATATTCATATTGAAAAACTCAAAATCAGTTCAATTCCTACCACTATCGATTTTAAAATATAGATTCTTATATGGCATAGCTTTTTTTTTTAAAGAACTGGATAAGTATTAGAAAAATGTGAAAAGCGCCAACACGATTTTTGAAGGATTCCATAACAGCTATACCACGAAATTCCACAAGAGGGCACTCCCATATTCCGGAATGCATAATTGTCTTGATGTTCAAGTGTACCTCTTCCCCTCCCTCCCCAAATAATGCTGCGACTAATAAAATATCTAATATATACAGAGCTATAAGATTTCAGAGCTTGGGAAATGAGAAAATAGAGCATAACCAAGATTTATTAAACAACTAACTCATCGCTATGACATAAACAAGACGTATTTCATTTAAAAATATATTTTTGGGTCATAATTTCTTATAATAATGATGCATAGGATTATTTCCTCCTCCATCCTCCCCCCAATCATCATTTAAAAGCAGGAACTAGTTTATCTCTTTATATTCGTCAACAGAGTTTTTTTTTTAAAAAAATCGTTTGTTATTAAGGGCTATGGGCAAAAACGACCAATGTCCTATGTTCGGAGGAAATCGAAGAAGGCAAATAATATTATTAAAAAATAATAATATCCAAAATCTACATTGTGTTAATGCCTTCATTAGAACAACTATATTGTAGATTTTTCTTGTCCTAATAAAAGTATTACTACATATGGATTTTGGGTTTATCCCCCCCCACACACACACACAAAATCGGGTCAAAAGAACCACCGTTGCTTTTGCTTTATCCTCGGCCGCCCTTACAATGGTCCAAAAAAGGTGCTCTTTAATGAATGAGCACCTTCATTACGTGAGTTGCCTCCGTATTTCGTAGAGGGCCATTTCCTTGAAATAAAATCCTGTCCGTCAGGGAGAAGAATAGGGGATTTAAAAATTAATAATCACAATCACATCCTCACCTTAGCTCATTATTCAGAATCTGAATGCCATCTTGGGCTGATAGAACTCCGGGAGGGTGTTTTTATTTTTTATTTTATTCAAAGGGCACAAGAAATGAAAAAAAAATCAGAAGAGAAAAAAGAGTCAGGGTCGCCTTTCTGAAATTGTTGGCTGATCAGGCATACCATGGTGTTGCCAGACGCCCTGGCGAGACAAAAACACCGCAACCTTAGCGGGGATAGAAGCGCAGCGCCGGATTCGGGGACCGATAGAACCCGATAAAGCCAAACGCATTCAAAACTCATCGTCTGTGCAAAGATCTTAGGGCACTTTTGGTTTTTTTTTTTTTTTTTGAAAAGCTTATCATCATCATCATTTATTTATTTGCATTATCCATGTCCTTAGCAAATTTTTTTTGAAAAACTTGTATGTGTGGGTGTGTGGGTGTGCGGTGGGTGGGTGTTTTTAGAAGTTCATTGTTACTCAGTCGCCTTCCTCCTCAAATAAATAGGCGCCACAGATAAAGAATCTTCCTGTTGGAAGAAAAACGTTTCATTGGCCCACAATGAAAGGGACGTTGCTATAAAAATGCAGTAATTGAAAATGGATGATCACGGATTTTGTTTTATTCCTCCCCCCCCCTTAATATAACCACATATTGTAAAGGATTGCATGATGATGGAATTTCACCGCTCTTCCCTTCCCTACCGGTCAAATCCACCTTCCCCGTTCATACGACGGCCTTGTTCAAAAGAAATATAACCTTGTGGTGGGAGCGATATGCGTATGGTATAATACAGACTTACATGTTTATACCTATATCTATACTCTGCTCATTAAATTAGTCGAATGTTTGAGAAGCTGGCGTCGTCCTTTTTGGAAATGCAAGGCACCTGTGATGGTTCTGCGGAGCTTTTTTATTTTATTTTATTTGGACCCGAAATGTTCCTTCTTCTTCTGGTTTCCCTGCGCGGTTTTTCCTCGCAATGCTGAAGCGCCTGGCTGTCGGTCCCTCTGTTTGAAAGTGTCTCTTGTGTAAGAATGCTTCTGATCTATTGATATACATATTGATACATATAGATAGATAGATAGATAGATAGATAGATAGATAGATAGATAGATAGATAGATAGATAGATATAGATATAGATATAGATATAGATATAGATATAGATATAGATCTATCTATATCTATATCTATATCTATATCTATATCTATATCTATATCTATATCTATATGATATAGATATAGATATAGATATATATAGATATAGATATAGATATAGATATAGATAGATAGATAGATAGATAGATAGATAGATAGATAGATAGATAGATAGATAGATAGATAGATAGATATAGTGCCTGGGGAAAAAACACCAACTACTGTACTGCGTACATGTTGTGCGAACGTTGTCTCAGGTGAAGGCGGTCTCCCCAGTATTATTAAACCACATTCGGAAGGATGAGCAGAGACGGTGAAAGTGGGTGCTTAAGGGGGGGGGGACTTCCACCTGGACAGGCCTTTCCTCCCTAAAGCACCGTACTGTCTGAGATTGAACTGCCCTCCCCAAAAAGGCCTGAGATAAAGCAATGGGCAAACAAATGAGATTCCTCACAGGAGGCTCTTGGCGTCCATTTCTGGATTCTATAGAATCGCCTGCCTGCCTGAGTTTATTCCCATCGATAATATCGAATGCAGTCGATAAGAATAACGCTATCCTACCTTATGCTACCAAGTACGATGCTCTAATTGATCGTCCCCACTGCCTCGCCCTGTTTGAGTCCAAAAGAGTTAGGGCAGTGCCGTGAGAATGTGAAGTCGGTGAAACGACTGAAATGTCGCAGGAACTAAGAAAAGAAATCCTAGCAAGGATCTGTGGGAATGTCTTTCTTTATTAATTAAAAGAACTATCTTCCAGTATACCGACGCTACAGGGAGGGCGGTATGTGTGCGATGAATTAAAGTGGATGTTTGCAAAGGCTTTCTTAGATAAAACACTTACTCAAACGGGTTCAGGAGCTATGGACCAGAGTTCCCTGGGTGTTCTTCTGCCCCTCAGAAATGCCCATGTTTTGCGCCACATTTAGCAGGGAAATTTTCAGTTCCGTCCCACCGATTGTTCATAACATTGGCTGCCTCCCACTTTGAGCTAAATTCTTCCCCTTCACCTCACTTGCCAGTAAAGAGCTAAAAATGAAACAAACCACAGAAAGAATTGTAAATGGGGGGTATCGTCCACCCCCTTTTTAAAAACATTACTCAGTAACAAAGTGTGAAATAAAGCTGACGGATCAAAAATTAAGGTTTAAATTAATGACTTTCTCCCCCAGGCTTTATTTTCTATTATTTATTAAGACAGAAAAAGGTAGTGTCAACATATATTTTACTGCAAATAATAATCGAGTTATAAATGGAGCTTTTTGGGAGGTTTCATCCCCTTTGGAGAAAAAATATGGGACAGTAAAGAGGAAAACCTTTGCAGTAATGTAGATTGTATATCTCATTTATGGCACAATATTGATTTATTTATTAACGTTAATTACTACTATTCCATCTTAAATATGATTTAAAGCCGGAGTGGCATTAAACACATAAGGCCTAAGTAACCCATTTTTCCAAAGATGTTTATTCAACCTCTAGATGTGTCACACTAATTTTAAATTTGGGTATTCACCCTCCCCTTTCTTTTCAAACTTCCACGCTGGCTCAGATCCTTTCTTTAAAAGTAGTGGCTGGCTAAGGGCCAAGTGAGATTCCTTAAGAACTGCGCTGCATTTCTCTTAGCCAGTTTTGCCTTCTAACAAGACAAATGGAGGTAATAGATTGCGGTTTAATCTCTGCCACCTTAGATGCAGGCAGATACCTTACCTAAAGGGAGGCTTCCGAGCTCCTTCATTAAACAATGCAGACCTCAAGGGATGCGATGGTCCGGGCTTATTGTTCTAAACGCTACAACCCAACCAGAGACACCCATAAAAATAAGATAAAATAAACCCAGAAGGATGTCACTACTGGGATATTTCTAGGACACCTCTGCAAGTGTAAATAAGGATTATGGGACACCATTTGATGGGAATGAAATCCCTGATTAGGTTTCACGGTTAAGTCTTAAAGTGCAGACCCGAAGGGGGGGGGGGCAAAAAACCCGTCGTATGAGGATGCTTTAAACTCGGTGGGTTGTCTGGCGTCTTGTTTAGAAGGGAAGGGGGGAGTTGGGGGGGAGAGTGAAGTAAAATGGCTGGAAAGCACATAAAAAGCTGGCCCCCGAAGTGGGATCATCGTGACCTCCACTTTTGTTTGTTGCCCGGCTCAGACAAAATCTTAGCAATGGCTCTGATAATGATCTTTCGTTGGTGGGTGGGGGGAGTCGAAGAAAGAGAAAAGGGGGGGGAATCCTCTCTCTCTCTCTCTCTCTCTCTCTCTCTCTCTCTCTCACACACACACACACACACACACACACACACACACACACACACACACACACACACACGCACGCACGCACGCACGCACGCACACACACAAACAGAGGGACAGTGGGGGAGACACAAACAGAGACATTGTAAGACCCCCAACCTCCTGCCCACGCCCCCCTCCTCTGTCTTGCGCTGCGCCTTGTTTGTCAAGCCTTAGAAAGGGGTGGGGGGACGACTTTCAGGAAAAAATATATCTAGGGGTGCGATGGGGTGGTAGCATCTGGGATCAGAAGAGGCTATTTAACCTGGCGTCCTGCACAAATGCTGGAGCCTGTAAAAGCCACCGACTCTTAACCTGGCCATGATGTTGCATTTGAACAACAGGGAGAAGCTGTTCAAAGGCCTGTCTCATGGCCACCGCGAGATTTAGAAAAAACAAAGGACCAAACCAGGGCGGAGGGGTGGAGGGGGAAGGAGAGTGCTTCCAGCCTAAAGATATGGGGGGCATCTACTTTTTTCTAAAAGCGCCCCCCCTAAATGTGTTCAAGATATGTGACAAGAGTGTTTGAGAGAGCAGGGGCGGAGGGGTGACCAGGATGGCGAAGCAGAACACACACGGGGTGCGATTTATAATGTCCTTTGGAAGGGATTTATTTTGATTTTCCTAAGCTCTTACTTTAACGGGAGGAGTAGGAAGAAGTCTCTCTCTGTGTGTGACAACGAACAAGGGGGGGGATCAGATGCCCTAAATAAAGAGGTGAACCTAAAGCAGCCTTTAATCAGAAACAGATGAAACGGGTAAACATATTGTTTTTTTTAAAAAGAGAGAGAAACAGAAAGAGAGAGAAAAGCAGGAGGGAGAAAAAAGATGTAAGAAAAAAGGCAAAAGGAAAAGAAACCTGCAAAATAAGGGAAAGGATCTTGACTTTATTTAAGTGGGGAAAAATGCATCGGCCAGCCGTTCCCTTGTCTTGTATGGGTTGTGTTCTAAGAATCCTTGGGCAGATGATGATAGGAAAGCGAAAAAGAAAAGAAAAAAAGGGGGAAAGCGCGTTGAACTGTGGAAATATATTTAAAAAGAAGCACCCGAATTTCACATAAACATCACTCTGCGTCTATTAACTCCAGAGGTTAACAAGGCTTTCTAATTCCGAGTAAAACAAGAGATACACAAAGTTATGTCGTTTGTGACTACTACATGGGAACGACAGATGGTGTTGCGTGTGCATCTCTCTGTGGTGTGTTTGTCCATAAAGTTCAACAATATCCTGCCAGAAGACTTCACCTTTTCCCCCTGTTTCTTTTATTGTGGGCAAGGAAATTTTGTTGACAGAAAAAGTAAAAGAAAGCACAGTGAAATTTGCAAAAACTTTTTTTTTTAAAAAAGGAGGGGATTGGTATATATGTAAAACAAAACAGCGTTATGACAAAAGTCCAGCTTTTAATGTTTGACAATTTGTATTAAAACAAAAATTGACCTTCTTGGTTAATCGTGAAGAGGAAAAATCAATAGTATAATTTTCAATAATTCATAACACGAACACCATTATGCTAAATCTTAACTATTAATCTTATCCTTTACAAAGTCTCGATTGATTTGTTCATAAAATATCTTCCCATGTGTGGCAACAGAGGGTATAACTCTTGAAAAAGCTTCAGAAGCAAGAAAATTACCAAGTGGTCCAAGAATGTAGATGAGAATTTTATTGATCGCCCAGATTCTTCTTAATCTGTATTAATAAATTCCACAACCTTTTGTACCTTGCGCTTGTCAGGAACCAATGCTTTTACAGAACCCATAAAAGGAAAACATTATTTTTTTCCCTTTTGTATCCTCCCAAATTATGACACTCTCAGAGAGCACCCACAGATACTTCAGACACGTTCTCTGCCTCCCAACAAAACAAAGCAAAAGCAAAGCAAAACAAACAAACAAAAACTCTTTGGGGTTGCAGGGTGTGCGTGAAGTGTGTTCCTGGACGCAATATCTTTCAAAAGAGCTTGATTATGAAGAGGAAGACGGACGTGGGGGAGAGAGAAAGAAGGGCACCCCCCCGCGCCGCCAAATGAGCTTTAGAGATGGTTCTTCTGTGGACTCGGTTGGCGCCCAGGAATGAAACTGAAGAGGATATTGGGCGGCCAGGCAACAAGCATTTGATTAGGAAGAGGATGATTATTTATTTACAGGTGGAGAAAAAGGAAGAGCGAGGCTCATACTTTGCACTGCATGATTTCACATTTCTGGTTTATTTCAAGCCCCCCCCCACTCACCTCTCCCACCCCAGGAGGCGCCCTCCTTTCCTTTCTGTTCTTATCCCAGCAAGGATTTTTGTACCTGTCTCATACCAAACCCCATGAATGTCTTTCTTAGGATCTGGCCGGGTTCGGACAATTGGTTTACTAGTTCGTTTATTTGGGGGTGGGGTGGGGGTGGAGGTGGATGGAGATGGAGGAGCTATCGGCTGGCTCCATTCAAGGCATTCCATCTTTTTCCATCAGCGCAGTGCGCCAGGGATGGACTCCCCCCCCCTCAATTCCTCCCCCACCCCGTTTATTTTTTTTGGGCAAGGGTGGAGGAGACAGGAAAGACGGCGCGGGAGTGGTGATGCGTTGCGTTGCTGCTGCTGCTGCTGCTGTTACTCCTGCCATTACTCCTGCTGTTACTCCAGCTGCCGCCGCCGCCGCCGCCGCCTCTGCCGCCGCGGCGGCGGCGCCTGGTGCTTGGAGGAGCGCGCGGCACTTTCCCTCGGACATTGTAGGTGTCGCTGTTGACCACCTTTGCGCCGCAGCCCGGCGTGTCCCGCGGAGCACGTGACCGGCGGGGAGGTAGCGGCTCAAGGCCATTTTCAAATCTCATTGGCTTAGCAGTCATGTGGTTGCGCAGAGGCATCCACAATTACACAGGGAATGTTTTCGTAGAGATGTCAGCCTACAAAGGACACAATCTCTCTTCTTCAAATTCCTCCCCAAAATGTCCTTTCCCAACAGCTCTCCTGCCGCCAATACTTTTTTAGTCGATTCCTTGATCAGTGCCTGCCGGAGCGATAGCTTTTATTCCAACAGCGCCAGCAGCATGTATATGCCACCCGGCACGGACATGGGGAGTTATGGGATGCAAACTTGTGGACTTCTACCGTCTCTGGCCAAAAGAGAAGTGAACCATCAAAATATGGGTATGAATGTACATCCTTATATACCTCAAGTAGACAATTGGACAGACCCCAACAGGTCCTGCCGAATAGAGCAACCTGTTACTCAGCAGGTGCCCGCTTGTTCCTTCACGACAAATATTAAGGAAGAGACCAATTGCTGCATGTATTCGGACAAGAGGTCCAAGCTGGTGTCTTCATCCGACGTCCCTTCCTACCAGAGGCTGGTCTCTGACTCCTGCCCCATTGAAAACCCCGAGGTTCCCGTCCCAGGATATTTCAGGCTGAGCCAGACCTACGCCACAGGGAAAACCCAAGAGTACAATAACAGCCCCGAGACGAGCTCCACTGTCATGTTACAGTTAAACCCTCGCGGCGCCTCCAAACCGCAGCTGGCCTCGCCACTTCCGATGGAGAAGAAAATGAATGAAAACCCCACCAGCAGCACCAGCACAGCACCAGCAGCAGCACCACCAGTAGCAGCACCACCAGCAGTAGCAGCAGCAGCAGCAACCATCACCACCACCACCCTGAGAACTCCGCCAAAGTCTCTCAAGTGGAAAGTCCCCAGCCCAAGTCCGGGCTCCAGGAAGACAGGAGCTGCATGGCCGAAGCTTCCGTCTCCAGCCCAGAAACCCAAGAAAAAGAAAGCAAAGGTCGGTACCATTACGAAATGGGGCGAACCTAACGGGGGTGGCAGCCTCGCTTGGGCACCTAGTCTGATGAATAAACCACAAGGGGTAAAATAATCATGCTTCAAGGCAGCCATAACGGTTCAGCAAAGGTCTCTCTCTGTGTTTCTCTGTCTCTCTGTCTCTCTCTTTCTCTGATGATTCTAAGCTCTCTGAAGCTTTTCTGGGGTGGGACAGTGGAGGAGTGGGTGGGAGAGAAGATTAGATAGGTTCTCTACAATGTTTCTTATGTTCATCTTCTTCACCCTTTTGGAGGTGGGGTGGGGAAAAAAAAGGATTTTCCCCGTGGACCGACTGCTGCATCGAACTGCCCCCAGGAGCAACCTCTAAAATGACTTTTTTTCAGCTTGAGGTTGCTAAATTCCAACCAGTTCCACTTCTCCTTTGGTGAGATCGGGGCCAAGTATTTCCCAGGCATCCCCTTCTCGTTTAGCTCCATTGACTTCTAAACAGGTACTAAAAATAAGGCTTTTTTTTTAAAAAAAAGGATGTGTGTATGTGTGAAAGGGATGCCGCAGAGGTATACCAAGTTTGAAGGAGATGGACAATAAGAAATGTCTCTTTCCACCTAGACAAGGGAATCTGAAATTGGGATTTGATCCTTGAGGTCACCTAGAATGGCTCTTCAAATATTTATTTTGATTTGTAGGTGGCTATTAAATAAGTAAAAGGGGTGTAAATTTCTTTGTCTTATAAAAAGGGAATGGAAACGTACCTTTGGGTGCAATAGGCAAACACACACCCCCCCCCGGAAAAAAACGGGAAACATGCTTTTAGTTTAAGACAAAAATCCTCTTTGCAATGAATTTTACCCAAAATCCTATGCCTACTAAGTGCAAACCAATTATGGGCAATCCCTTATTAGCCTAGGTCAACATTTGCTTCTGTCTGGTGAACTAAAATCCCCAAAGAGGACTGAAAAATATCTTTGCTCTATGTATTTCCCTGACACCCTTCCCACCCACCCACCACCGCAAAAAAAGCCCCCTGGTATTTATAGAGAGTTTAAAAAGTCCATCTTGGTTTTCCTGACTGTTTTAACTGGTGTAGGCGAATCCTTCTTTCCAAGGTATGGGAATAATATTTGTTTTTAAACTGAGATTTCCCCCCAGTAAATGGCTCCTGCGCCTGGAACTGGCACTTACAATTCAAACCCAGTAAAATGTGACCACTGGAAAGATGGCAGAATTCAGATGCCTTCCCCCCACCGCCTCGTGTCACAGAGTAATGGGAGTATAAAGACTCTGCACAGACAAGGTTCAGAAATAATCTGGAGTACAGTCGTTTGCATGGCTGTCGTTGTTTAACTCGAATCTGGAAGCCATTCCAGGGGAAACCCACCCAACATCCGTGTGCACGCCTCTTCCTAACAATGTTTAATACCCACAAACCACCATATCTGCAAGACACAATGGAGGTGGGTTCATGGCCAAGGGTAGACTATAACACACTGAGGTGTTCTCTTCTCTTTTTTTTCCTCCCCCTTTTCTTTTTATTTTTCTTGTTTTCCTTCCTTCTCCTTTGATTTTGCTAGAGGAAATCAAGTCTGATACTCCAACCAGCAATTGGTTAACTGCAAAGAGTGGCAGAAAGAAGAGGTGTCCTTATACTAAACATCAAACACTGGAATTAGAGAAAGAGTTCTTGTTCAATATGTATCTCACTCGAGAGCGCCGCCTAGAGATCAGTAAGAGCGTAAACCTCACTGACAGGCAGGTCAAGATCTGGTTTCAAAACCGCAGGATGAAGCTCAAGAAGATGAGCAGAGAGAATCGGATCCGGGAACTGACCGCTAACCTGACCTTCTCTTAAACCGGTTCACCTGCAGAGGGGGGGGGGGCTGGCCATCACTGAGGTGGGGGCTCCGTTGACCACCAGTTCCTACCCGTGTAGGGAAGACTTTGCGGGATGGGGGGGGAGAGCGAAAAACACAACAACCCTTCATTTTCCAAATCTTTTTAAAAATTTCTGATAGAATGTGACCTTTTGTCCTTCTTTTTAGTGCTGCAAGTGTCCATGTATGTTTCTATGACGAGTATGTATGTATATATATAAATATATAAGCGGCGAATATATATATACATATGTATGTATACACACACACACACACACACACAGACACATACACACACACACACATATATATATATATATATTAAAAAAGAAGCCTAGCACGTGTAATTTATTATTTTTATTTTTCTCATCGTAATGCAGGGTAAACTGATTGAATATGATCATTTGGTCTTAACTTATTGGAACTGTCAAACATCCGGACAATGTGACTCCCTCCCTCTCCCCTTCCCTCCCTGTTTTTAACTAACCACGTGGTATTTGTGTGGGGGCTGTTACACGAACCATAACAATTTCAATATATAAAAAACTACTTCAAGATTTATTTTAAAAGAAAATAGACTTTTTTGTGGGGTGGGTGGGGGTGGGAGACAGAAAAGAAGAAAAAGTAAGAGCGAGTGAGCGAGCGAGAGAGAAAGAGAGAGAGGAAATTAAAAAGCACATTTTATGATGGAACAATCCATTCTTCCGTCTGCGTCCGAGTTCTCCTTCGTGCAATGGACTCCTTCATTCTCAATTGTAGACATTTCCTCCCCCCCCCACCCTTTTTTCCTTGTGGTGCATACGTGGAATGGTAGTGGTATAAACAGCAATATGTCTTCTTATTGTGCATGTCCTATTCGCATGTATAATGCAATAAACTCTGAAAAGTCAAGAGGTTCCTTTGGTCTTTGAAGAATTCGAAACAGAACACAACCCAATGCCAGATCCTGGTTGACAGTTTCGCCGCGTCTCTTCCGCCCTCCGACTTCGGTCTGTGTTTTTCACTTGTCCAGAGGAAGAGTAGACAGAGGGCAAATGGAATCGTAGGGGAAGCGGAGGGAAGGGTTAGGCCACACCAGTTCCTCTCTGTTGGGCCCCTTTTTCCTGCCTTAAAACAACCGACAACGACGGTCGCTAACTAGAAGGTCCAGTCTTGCGGCCATGTGTCGGTCGCAGCTTGAACGAGCCAGTCCACTAAAAAGCTAGCGAAATCTTGCCTCGCTTAAAAACCCGGGGGGCCTTCCTCCCCGCCGCCAGTTTATATTGAAAGGAAGCTGAAACCAAACAAACAAATAAACAAAACCCAAAAAAGAAGGCCAAGTGCTCAAACCTACAGGGTTGAGGTAGAAAAAGAGGCAAACAAGGGAGCGGAGATGGTTGTCTTCATTTCGTCTTTTTTTTTTAAAAAAAATACATTCAGTTACATTGCCAGATAGGCAGACAGGTAAAAATTATATTGGGGGGGGGGGGGGGGGGAATGCAGCACAAATTATCAGGTGGGGTTGCTCGGAAAATAAGGACCCCCCCCATTCCCCCTCTTTAAAAGCGGCCCGGTTAAAAAGCGGTCCCTGCACAGGGTGGGTTTGGAGAAGGGTACCCGTTATCCCTGCTTTGTGCTGGGGTGTCGTGTTGGGTCCGGGCCTTTCCCCTTTTAGCCTCGAAAACCCCACGCTCTGTAGCAAAGGGGGAACATCTCGACCTATTCCGCCGCCCCCACACCCCACCCCCACCCCCAGCCCACCCCAGTTTTCTGGATTGCTGCTGCTGCTGCTTCCTGTCTGCGTGCGTGCCTGCCTGGCCCGTATCAAGAAAATGAAGTTCACGTCTCTCAGCCCTTCCGACCGAAGGCCATTCCCGCCGAAGCGGCGAAAAACGGGGTCCTTGCCATTCTACCCTGGCAGTGGAATAGGAAGAGAGTTGGGGGCTGGGGGGGGGGAGAGAGAGAGAGAGAGAGAAGAGGAGTGTGTGGGGAGGAGGAGGAGGAGACGATGAAGCAGAAACGGAGTTAAAAGAAAGTTTGCAAATGAACATGACTCCGAGATGAAGTCCAAATGCTTGGAAATGCTTTCGCCTTCATAAAGGGCTGGGAAGCGAAGCGAGTCGGCCGGCTCCGAAGGAGGTCCCTAACCCGCCAGGAGACAGCCTCCCTTGGCTTCTAAGCCCTAGCCATGGCCCCAGACGGGTTGGAAAGACTTGCTTTCCTCAAGGTACCCATTGATTTCATAGAGGAGCTGGGTCGTCTCCTTCCCCAGATTCTCTAGAGCTGAATCCGGGAAGGTCGTCCTTCCCAAGGAACGTCTCGAATCAGGCCGAACAGTTGGAACAGGGAGCAAAGGGCGGGTATTTACATGTGTGCGACTAGGGAGCATCTTTATTGCACACACACACACACACACACACACACACGCAGAGAAGAAACCTTTCAGTGAGTTATGTACGAGGATGTGTGCACGATAAGTAAAGATAAAGGCTGCGTGGGAGCGTTTATCTCTGTTCACTCCGCATTGTTGGGCATGGGGCGAGGTACAGAAGGCTGTGCTTTGTTCAGATATATATCTCGTAGTCTCAGTTGCTTCACCTGAAAAGTATCTCTTCGTCACTACGCACAAAATGCACTTGTGGATCGTTTTGAGCTTATTTATTCATTTATAACAACATGTCTTCTCAATCATCACACACAAAAAGGTTTCCCCTCGTCAGTTGCGACTTCCCACCCGTTTTTTGAAATTCTTCTGGGGTTTCAATGAAAATGAAGACACATACATGAAATGTATCTATGAATCTTAAGTGTGAATACAGGTAGATACACACAAGCACAAGTACACGTAAGGAAACGGGCATCCTCGAGCAAAACCAGTGAATGGGTGGGTGTGGGTGTGGGTGTGTATTACAAGCCAAACTTCAACAGGCCAATGTTAAAAAGAGGATTTCCACCCAATTTCCGAGAGGTGCGTTAAAAGAGCAGTCAATGGTTGGAAATTTCAGCTCTGCTTTCGGGAGTTATGTGTTGCGAACCCTGTATGTTTTCTTCCAACTGTTTTTTTTAATGTTTTATTTAAAGGTTTTATTCCAAGCAAAGTTTTGAAGTCGAACTAATCCCATCAATTCTCTCCACATTCAAGCGCATCCACTTCTTAGGCGGGTCGGAAAACCAAATGTCTACGGAAGAAGAAAAAGAATTGAGCCAATTAGTTCTAAATATGGGCGGAAGGTTCATTCCGGGTCCAAAAACCATTCTGGCACCTTGGCCTCTCCAGGAAAATAAAAGAGGTGATAAAACGAGGTTGAATCTCCGTGACTTTTTGGAAGGGAGGGATGGAGCTCTGTGTGTGTGTGTGTGTGTGTGTGTGTGTGTGTGTGTGTGTGTGTGTGTGTGTGTGTGTGTTTTGTGTGTGACTCTCTGTGTAAATGTTTATGTTTACCAAGAAACTGGAAATATCCCAGGGAATAAAAATAAAGGGGGGGGGAGCGAAGTTTTCCAGTCCTCCTTGCAGGGGTTCCTGCTCAAGCAGAATTGGGCGATGTAAGTCCTGTCTGTCTTCTTCCAACCCAAGCGACGTTGAAGGCAAGCGAGAACCCGATCTCATCCACCCATTCCTTCATTATGTTCATTCATTTTATTTCTCTCTCCCCTCCAACTCTGAAGTGCCTGGAGGGCATGTCACCGCCTCGTTTGAACCCCCAGAGTTGGCACCCTCCTCAAGCTAAAGTGGGGCTCAGGTTTAAGTCCGTGTTGGAAGGGAAAGGGGGGGGGGACTTAGGAATGAAGAGAAGGAAGACCGACAGAGAGAGAGAGAGAGAGAGAGAGAGAGAGAGAGAGAGAGAGAGAGAGAGAAGCCGAGGTGGGTTCCTCTCCCCTCCCCTCCTCGCTTGCCATCAGTCCATTTTATTAGAGGGCCAGATTAATCTATAATCAAATGCACCTCATAAAAATTTTATTGAAAGGCATAAAATCATTGCGGAGAGGTCGTCCACCTGTTTTAAAACAACACAATGGGCAGCTCGCTCGCTCGCTCGCTCTTTCTCGCTCGCTCTCCCGTTTTACAACCATTCTCTGCGGCTGCTCTGTTTAAAAATAAATAAATAGAAAGAGAGAGAGAGAGAGAGAAAGAGAGAGAGAGAGGAAACCACACCAAGGCTTCCTCTTGAAAAATGGCAGTTTCCGTATTGTGAGTGTATATGTGTGTGTTTTCTTTCTTTCTTTTTACTGTAACATCTCCCCGTTTTACGAGGAGCTAGGCTTGATGTGCTTGGCAGAATTTGTTTTCACAGGCAAGGCTCTGGTGTGTGTGTGTGTGTGTGTGTGTGTGTGTGTGTGTGTGTGTGTGTGAGAGAGAGAGAGAGAGAGAGAGAGAGAGAAAATGTCTCTACGTGTGTCTCTGCGCGTGTCTCCCCTTCGGCCTTCCTGCTTTCCTTGTCTTCCCACGAGAGGACTTCTTGGCGGTGTCCTCGGCAGGGACAATCCCAGCCCAGGCAGAACTTCGGCCCGTGGGGGGCCGGCGGCGGAAAGGAACGCCAGGGAACCCACCAAGAAGGTGAAAGAAATAGTTCCGCCAAGTTGCCACGGCTGCTGCTGCTGCTGCTGCTGCTCCAGCGCCACGCCCGCCTCGCCTGGCGTCTGAGGGGTGGTGGTATTTTCCCCCCTTTTCCTCCACACAGGGACACGCGCGGCAGAGGATGGCTCTTAATATATACTATTTTATAAAGGCACCTACGTGGTGGCGACGGGGGTGTTGTTGCTGTCCTTGTTGGCTGATTAGGTATTGTTCTTTTTAATCACAGCAAACCCCCCCTCCTCCTCCTCATTCCCAGTTTAGCGGATTGATTTACTCAGGAGTATTGGTAAATATGATCACGTGGGCGGAGGGACCAATGGTTGAAGCTGGCAGTCTGCAAAATACTACGATTGTTCTCAGGGCAAGGCGATCATCTACAGTTAACAGAGTAACCTTTTTTGCCTTCCCCCCCATATGCCCTGCTACGGAGGGAGCCTCCAAAAAATGTCGTCGAGCGGCGCCCTCAGTAACTACTATGTCGATTCGCTCATAGGCCACGATAGCGAAGAGCTTTACGGTGGCGGCGGCGGCGGCGGCGGCAGCGGCGGCGGGGCCGGCCGGTTCCTGCAAGGAGGTCACCACCATGCGACCCCCAGGCCGCCCCCTTCAGGTGTGGGGGCCGAGGGCTCGGACTTCGCCTCCTGCAGCTTCGCGCCCAAGTCCGCCGCTGTCTTCTCCGCCTCGTGGTCCGCCGTCCACCCGCAGCCGTCGGCGTCCATGCCGGGCATCTACCACCCGTACATGCCCCAGCCACATTTAGGGGGGCCAGGCGAGAACGGCGGCGGCGGCGGCGGCGGCGGCGGCAGATACGTGCGCTCCTGGATCGAGCCCTTTGCCTCCTTCCCTAGCAGCCCGAGCAGCAGCGGCGGCGGAGGCACCAGCGTCCACGTTTCTGGGGCTGCCGCCTCTGGGGCGGCCACCCTCTCGTCCGCCAGCGCCGGTCCAGGCTCCTCCAGCGTCGGTCACTACGGGATCGTTAAGCCTGAGACCGGATCCGGTGCTTCCTCCTCCTCCTCCTCCTCCTCCTCCTCCTCCTCCTCTGCCACCGCCGCCGCCGCTTGTTCCATGGCCCCTTCCTCCGCTCCCACTTCCACCGTCGCCCCTTCCTCCTCCTCCTCCTCCTCTCCTCCTCCTCCTCCACTTCTCCTTCCAAAAGGACTGAGTGCGCCTCAGTGACCAGGGGGCAACCCCCGGGGATCGCCGGCGGCGGTGGCGGCGGCCCTCCCGACTACACGTGCCATTCGTTTCTGGCCGAAGCCGGCGAGAAGGCAGTGCCGCCGGGGAGCAACGGAGCCCACCCGGTCCCCAGCGCCGCCGTTGCCGTTGCCGCCGCCGGCAACCCCTCCTCCTCCTCCTCCTCCTCCTCCAGGACCAGCAGCAGCAGCGGCGGCGGCGGCGGCAACAGCAGCGGGACCCACCCGGCCAAACCAGCCTCGGGGTGCAGCCGCAATCCCAGCCCGAGCGGCGAACTGAAGGAGGAGAAGCAGCAGCAGCAACAACAACTTGACCCAAGTAAGTTTTAAAAACCAAACCAAGCGAGAGAGAGAGAGAGAGAGAGAGAGAGAGAGAGAGTCGCAGAGGGAGGGAGAGAAATAAAAGGAATTGCACCCCCGTTTGATTTATTACCCGAACGTGTAAGTCTCCAATGTGCAAAACTGATAGTTTTACTAACCTATAAAAACGTCTAGACGCCTACCCGCACGCAAGCAGCAACAAGCACCCATAAAAAAGCTCCCCATAACCACCTTCCACCATCAAGGAGACATCATTTGTACAGTAAACAGACTGGGCCATTCGGGCTTTTATGATAATTCCTCCTCAATTGTGAAAAGAGCAGGCCTCCTTCGTTAAATTAATTTAACGACCTTTCTACCCCCTCTCTCTCCTCTTCCACATCCCCCCTTTCCACGTCGGCCCCCTCTTCCATTTCCAAACCCGAATCTTCTCCCCACCCGCCCACACCCCCCACCCACCCACTTTGCTTGGATCCTCTCTTTTCTCTCCCACCCTCCACCCACCCCCTGCTTTTCCAGATAACCCCGCTGCAAACTGGATTCACGCTCGTTCCACGAGGAAAAAACGTTGCCCTTACACCAAATTTCAAACTCTGGAACTGGAAAAGGAATTCCTCTTTAATATGTACCTGACCCGCGACCGCCGTTATGAAGTGGCTAGGATTTTAAACCTCACGGAGAGACAGGTCAAAATATGGTTTCAGAACCGAAGAATGAAAATGAAAAAGATGAACAAGGAGAAAAGCAATAAAGGGGACTAGCGCCTTGGAAGGGAGTGCCGGTGCGCCGGTGTGTTTGCGGAAGACAACCGGGATTTCTCCTGGAACACACAGGCGCAACAATATAAATCTTAATTACTGTTAAACTTATTCTCTTCCCAGGTGTTTTGATTCAGAGTGTCCAAGCGATCAGGGTTTTATTTTGTTTTGTTTAGATAGCGGTAAATGTGGTGTGTGTCAGGTATTCCGGAGACGAAAGGGGAGGGTTGGGGCGTCCTTATCTCGCTGAAAAAAATGGGTTTCTGAAACATGCTTCTTCCCCCTGAACTTCCCTTTTTTGGTTTTAAGAACATTGTGAGCGCGCATGAGTTCTGGCGGACTTTCTCTATATTAAACCTTGGCCATGCCTCTTCCCAGTGACCTAGTATGGAGAAACAAGAGAAAGAAAGGGAATCGGTTTTCGGCCCCTTCGGCGTTCCCACTTCCCACCCACCCATCCCTGAACTGAGGGGCAGAAAGGAGGTACAGTCGGCCCCCAATATTATGAACTGTAAAGATGAAGTAAGGGCAACAAAGGGTACGATGAAACAAAGCCACGCAAGACAAAAACAAAAGACGGACTCCGTTGCCCTCCTCCCCTACGTGTTCCTTTGGCAGGAGAGGACCCACAGGGAGACTTAGGGCCTCCTTTTGGAAATCTGGCTTTCCCTTTTCCAGGTGAAAGTCTCAAGAGCGTTTCCCAGGGCCTTTGCAAATCTGAGCGGCTGGGAATGCCCTTCCATGCCCTTCTGAAGGGCTCCTGTTTTTTCGGAGTGGTGGTGGTGGTGATTATTTTTGTAATTGTCATAGGCTGTATAAGAAAGGCTGGCCCTGATCGAGTAAAAATTTGCACGTTTGGAAGGCGGAGCGGGGGGGGAGAGAATAAGAAAAGAAATGGGGGGGGGGTAAGAAGGCCGTCCTCGCCGTGTTTCTGTTCGTCTGTCTGCTTGCCTTTGACTTCTCTTTGTCAGGTAGAAATAAACAGGGCGCCTCGATCAGTTGCCCAGAGTGCCCTACAACGCGCAGGGTCGGCAGTGTGGTTTTTTGTTTTTGTTTTTTGTCTCTCTCCAACAGCTGTTTTTCTTTTTTGGAATGGCGGGGTGGTGGGTGGCGGTGGTGGTGGTGGAGAGCAAACCAACGTCTGAGCTCCAGAGCACTCGTCCATCGCCCACCTCTTCCACTGCGGGCACAGCGACGACGGTTAGAGAGATACCAACTGGGCCCAAACCAAGAACGATTTCGACACACACACACACACACACACACACACACACACACACACACACACACACACACACACACACACACACACACACACACACACACACACACCTCGGTTTTGGCCGGATCCCTCCCACCAGCTCTCTACCTCCCGCCCCCCCCCATATATTTCATATTTGAACCTGACTTGCCTGCACCTTCCCAGCAGCGGAACAAAAAAAAAAGGAACGGGAGGCGCTCTGGGTGGAAATCAAGCCGTGAGGGAACCGCTGGTCCGAGCTTTCGCCCCGTGACCTTCCCATCTTAAAAGGACGTGGCCAGGCTTGGCTGGCTACTGTGTCCAGTGAGGCGCGCTTCAGTTTACTGTCCTTTCGTGGTACTTCGAGGTTTTCTGACTTCCTTAAAAATAATAAATAAATAAATAAATAAATAAATAAATAAATAAATAAATAAATAAATAAATAAATAAATAAATAAAAATAAACATGCGAAAGCTTCGTCTAGTAATATCACCTCGCTGATATGTCCGGGATGGAAGGGCCGGAAGCCGACCGTGAAATCCAGAAATGGGTGCATAATGATCAGATTATCGCCCCTTCAAACGGAAGGACCCTTTTAAAAAAAAAAAAAAAACTTTTAACTTGGAAATGCATTTGAAGCAAGCGCTGCCGTGACAAGCCCAGCTGAGCTAGAATGAATGGCAGCTATTGAGCCACGGTTCCACTTTGCTCAATCATTTACCCCCAATTGCTTTATCCGAATATAGGTGTGTCTGGGTATTTGGCTGCCGAGTAGATCGTCAGGGCTCTCTCGAAACCCCACCGATTTCAGTGGGATATATTTTTCCCCAACCTACCAGGCCGCCCGCCGGCCGCACTTCTAAGTGTTTCCCTTCCGCGGGAAGGTGTGTGTTATGGCCGTCTCACATCCAGGCACAGGATCACGGGCACCCCGACTAGACACAAGGTCGTTTAGACTTATCGGGAGAGGAGGGGAGACAGGGTGTGTTCGGGGATCTTCCCGAGGGCCAGAGAAGCGCTGTGCCCCCCTCCCCCCCCAGGAGAAACCGAAACAAGGAAGAAAGCAGGGATAAAACACGGCCTGTTTAGCTGTTTCAGAGCAGCCTGGAGGCGAAGCGACCCAACGCCGAGACCTGGGGCCTGTTGGGTATGTAAACGGGGGTCGTCTTCCTTTCCACTTCCTACCACCACCCCCTCCCCGACAGGGAGCGATAAAGGCCGAGGAAAAGATGCCGCGCTTCCTCACCATTCACTGTCAACCCTATATCTAGTAATTTCTTTTTTTAAAAAAAAAAACATCAACACAGGAAGAACCTGGGGTATAATAAAGCCATTGAAAAGGCTAGACGTCTGGACCTAATGAGTTTATGATACGCGATGGCGCTTCCCCACCGCTTTGAGATCTGATCTGGATGCTGGTGTTTGTTAGGGCAAAGCACCCGCGCAGACAACACTGGCTCTTAAGTTCTGGACTATAAACATCAAGACGTCACCGGAGGAGCCGAGACACAAACAGAGTTCAAACACTGAAGGTGGGGGGAAGTAGGTGTGTGAAGGGGTGGTAGTTTGAGACACACAGTTTCTGTGGGGTTAGCGGCGAGGGAGGGAGGAGGGGGGAGGACACGGAGCGAGGAAGGCGCGTTCTTTGTGAAAGGCGACCCCTTTGCAATTGAGGGAAAGGTTACAGACGCTGGCGCGCCTAAAGCCGTTAAGCCGGAGTAAGGACAGGCTGGGGGGCGGGGGGGGGCGTTCCATTTCAGGGCCATTCGCCTGGAGTTGAAAGGAGTTTCAACTTGCCATCGATTGATCCAAGGCCAGGTTTATTGATTTCAAAATGGCGGCACAGGCCCCTCAGCAGAGTCAGATCTGATGATGGAAGCCTATATGGATGGTTGTCTTTTCTTCCCAAAACTCAATTATCTATCCTCGTCATCCTCATCATCCTCATCCTCATCAAACGCCCTTTTGGTTTTAAGGTGGTTTTCGTTTGGCGGTGGGTTTTTTTTTTTGGCTGTTTGGTTTCGTTTTGTGGTGGGGAAAGAAAGCAGAGGCAGTATAATTCCAAATGACAGGGTGGTAGGTGAAAGATAGAAATTCTACCACGGTTGCAAAGAGCGAACCAATTAAATTCAGAAGTTCAAGGCAGCATGGTTTTATGAACATGAAAACAAAACGTAGGAAAGAAAACCCTCAGCTCCTGGGAGGGTCGATGCCATAGTAGGATCTACATTGCAAAAAGACACAGGCTACACTGTTCCTACCAAGATAATGTTTCAGTTTCCCTGGCTTAAAGAAGCCATTGATCTGGTTCAGGAAGATATTTATGAATGAAGAAACTCTTATCCTACTAGCAAAAGGCAACATTGTACGTTCGCTGCAGAGACGGTCTCTTCACTTTAGACGCAGGATTGGGCGGGTCACAATAGCGCCTTTTTCTCTTTTTTTTTGTGAATATAAAGAATACTGATTTATTCATTGTAATGACTGTAAGCTGCTTAGATCTGGGGAAGGCCGTTTTGTGGGTAGGTTTATTCAACAGAGATTCTTGTCAAACAAATAAAAATATTTCCAAATTCATAGAAATCAAATGCCAAAACATTTCTTTGACTGTCAGCATACAGACAGGAAAAACCTGCGGCGTAAGCTCCGCTCGACGATAGGAATTTCATGGCTCCACTAGAGGGCAGTGTTGTTCCATTCTCAGATACTTTTCCGTCTCTGGCGCGGACTGTGTGTTTATCAAAAATATGTATAGACTGTGTGTGCTCTTTCTCTGAATCTGCTGTGGATTTGGTGTTTGTGGCCTAAAATAAATGAACGTGATCAGGTACTTTACTACAGTCTAACTAACGCTGAGGAAATGCATGCAATCAGCGCCTAGAGAAGTTCTCACAAACGTGGCAGGAGGATATTTAATTATTATCGAATATAGACAAATAAAGAAGGAATCTGTATATCTAGGCAAGCTGAGGAGTCACACTTTTAAAATATAAAATTCCTGCGGGAGGTTTGGCGAGAAACATCTATGTATAGATGTGTGTATATAGTATATCTATAAAGAATCAGGTATTTGTGAAATAGAATAGGAGATAAGTTATTTTTGATAGTAGTAGTTGTTTTCATTACTGTTCGAAAATACCCCCAAGACCTTTTGTTTTGAACGTGTGACTGTATTTCTCACCTGTTTTCAAACCGTGAAAATAAAAGCTGTGAAACTGCACAAGAGAATGAGCGTGAAGATCATCCTGGAAGGCCTTTCTGACAAGATGCAAACTGTATTTGAGGGGATTCCCCTTCCACCACCACCCCAAAAGGCACTCCGGGGAGATAAAAGGATCCACTCTAGCGTTGCCATTAACCTTGCATTTGAATACCTTGTCCAGTCCCTACACCTGGCATGGAAAGGCACACATGACTGGATGCCTTAATTAATCTCAATCCCCTTCAATACATTTTTCATAAACATTGTTTATAACACATGGAAAAGGAGTTTCCTTCATATCTAGGTTTATTATGATGCATCCTATTTCATACACTCCTGTGTGCGCTGTGTGTTAGGGTATACTGTATATAAACCGGCTGGAACCTAAGTAGTGGTGTTTTCTGTTTTTACCAGTCCCATCTTGCACGCCCAGTGACTTCCCAGGGATTAGTGGTGCTTGGAATTTAGGTGTTCGGGAGTCCTAGTCCCTCTCTCCAGCCATTGAAGCCTAATGGGAATCTCAGAAGACCAAGCGGTCAATGCCCATCAAATTTCTCTGAGCAAATTTCTTGCAGATAAATTAACAGGAGGCGATGGCCAGCAAAACAAGTGCGATAAAAAAAAAGAAAGAAAACAAAGCAAAGCAGAATCAGAAGCGCTTTCAAGATCGTGGGTTTATTTCAGTTACAGTCCGCTTGGTCAGAGGTATGGAATACAACGCTTTCCGACCACAGATGAACATGTTTGGGGGGGGGGGTTGAGGACCAAGTCCAGTGGGGCTGAGATGAGAATTCATACTCCTACCTACCCCTGCTCCTGCTCCTACTCACAGTCTCCGTATCTGCTTCCTCCACAGAGAGAAAATCCTGTGAACAAATCAGGCCAAACCCAAAGGAAAAGGAAATTATTATTATTATTATTATTATTATTATTATTATTATTATTATTATTATTATTATTATTATTATTATTATTATTATTATTATTAAAAAGCTCAAAGTTTCGTGGCACCTGAAAGGCTTTTAAATTTTAATATGAGGTTTCCTGAACGAGTCCTCTTCTCTGGTGATACCTTTCGGTGGTTAATCATCCTCCCAAGATAAGCTGCGGAGGCCGTGATTCACAGCACAACAGCCGGGGGTCTTGTAGTCCTCCCTGTTTTGGAATTACAGGCTTATGGAATGGAGGACCGTCCCCTTCCCCAGTACCTAGTATTATTCTGCCCCAGCCCAAAATTACCTTACAATAAAGATTCCTTTAAAGTTAGCTTTCTTCCATGGCTGTGGCACGTGCTTCCCGTCTTCCTACTGTCGCCTTTGAGTTAGAACTTCCTTAATGAAAACCACAGCATAAATTTTATGCCACCCGGAATTCAGTGGGGTCTCCCTCAACAAATGTGGCCATTTCCAAACAGAAACAAACGGGGGAGATGATTTTTTTTTAAAGTAAAGGGTAGCGTGAGGAACAAGTGAGGAACAAGAGACAGAAAAAGGAAGGAAGGAAGGAAGGAAGGAAGGAAGGAAGGAAGGAAGGACAGACAGACAGACAGACAGACAGACAGACAGACAGACAGACAGACAAGAATGTGTTCTATAGCTGTGTAGACATGATTCACACTGGGCCTCTACCATACTTCTCTATCTGGCTTTATAAAGTTTGGTGTCCATATAATTCTTGTTGCGAAGCCCTTGTGTAGTTGGGATTTATTTTATGGAATCTGAGCATTTGAAGGCGTTTGTTGTTTTAAAATGCCTGCCTTCCTTCTCTCAACGGAAGGGAAAAAAATCTGCTTTGAATTAAAGGCATCTGGAAATCTACCCGGACCATCCTGCGCCAATGCAGACCTTTTACCCCTGTTAAACCGATGCCATAACGCAGGTGAAAGCGTCCCCCTGCCATCTTGCGCATAATGCAAGATGTGCAACTTGCCCTCCTTTAACGGGCTTCTAGCGACTTAAACTCTCCTTTTCAGCTTATCTCGGCATTTGTTGGGGGTGGGGGTGGGGCGAGTGCCAGAACAGGGCTCCCCAGTCTCTAAATTAGTTATTGTGAGATGCCCCAGCAGACAGGGTGCCATGCAGTGACACGCAAATGATGCGGAGGGGGGGGGGCGAGGGCCTCGCTGCCCCCCACCCCCACCCACGAAAGATCCCTGCCGACCCCTTTCCGTCCCTCCCGCAACCACACCGGATTCATCCGCACAAGCTGGCCAACTTGGATCTTTGGCGCCCCTCTGCCCTCCCCCGCGGGGTCTCAAACTCTGTCTCGGCCCGGAGAAGCAGAGCCAGAACCAGCCGAGCCCTGTCAACTGTGAAGGATGGAAGGAACTGGGACACACACACACACACACACACACACACACACACACCGCTCCTTCCTTGGGCAAACTCGCCTTTATTTCGGGATTCGACCTGAAGCTATACCGGAGCTCAGCCACCCGGTACGAGGATATCTTCCTCTCTTCCCCGCTCCCCGCCCCCTTTGCGTGCACGCTTGGCTGGCCCCATGACGTCCGCCAAGGGTGAAATGATGGAAAGCGTATTCATGGGCATGACTTCCATTAAGTATCAATTAATCCGGCCTCGGCCGCCAGGCGCTCGCTTCCCCCTCGCCCACACGGGAACGGTGCTGCTCCGCTGAGTTTCTGGCGGGGCCCAATCTGAATCCTGCTGTTTTATATTTTTACACATCATCCCCATTCCCAACCGACCCCCGATACACACACACCGAGGCCTCCCTCCCTCCCCCCCCCCCCCAAATCCTAGGAGGAACGATCTTCTTACAGCCCCCTCCGGCCTCTTCCTCTCCCCCGCCTCTTGGGACGAACGCTCCAGATGCCAAACGCCCCTTGAATTCTCCTGGTGGGCGCCCCACGGCTTTCCGCATTTCCGGGCTCCCCCTCCCCGCCTCCCCTGGCCTTGTCCCTTTTCATGGTTTATGGCCTTTTGGGGCTGCACTTTACCAAGGCCATTGGATTTGAGCGGACCGGAATGGCCTTCTTCCCCTCCTCTTCCCCTGGGCTGCTGGTGAACAGCGCTTTTGTTTCCTGGGATTTTATGGTTTTAAAGTGTCACGGCTGAAACCTGCCTTAAAAGTGGCCTCCTTTGATCCGGAAGTGGAACCTCTCTCATTGTACCCGAGCGGTCTGTGCGTGGAGGGGATTTATTTCCAACCCCCCCCCAACGCACACATACTTTGCCCATGCTCAGAGACCGTATATCCTTGATGAGGTCTTTCTGTCACTGGGAGTGGAGGACCTCTTTATATCAAGGCCTAGAAACAAGGTCCAAGGAGCAAGACTAATAAGGGGGCCGCCTTCTTCACCCACCAGAGGCTTCCTTCCATGGCTTGGCCCCACTGCAGCCTCCGGTCCTCGTAGATTGTGCTCTGTACGATGTTTTTGTTTGGAACAGAGGCCTTGCTCGTCCCCAGCCTTTGCCCTCGATCAGCCCCCTACCCCCCCTCTCTCTTTTCTCTCTGCGCCTGTCTCTTCCTGCCTCTCTGTGGATTTCAGGGAAGTGCCCCTGCCCAAATGAGCGCCCACGCCGCTGAGGGGCTGGGGGTGGGGAGGGAGAAGCCCACGGCTCCCAGGAGGAGCCGGCCGGGTCGCTTTAGGTGGTTGGGAAGCTGGAGGGCAAGTCGGGTGGTGGACGTGTCCTTTCCGCTTTCCGCTTTTCGCTTTTTCTTTTTTCTTTTTCTTTTTCCGGAGCGTGTCCACCGGAGCCAACCTGCTCGCCCGCTTTGCTGGGAACGCTGTCCTGTGTGTGTGAGTGTGCCGCGGCGGCGGCGGCGGCGGCGGCGGTGGTGGCAGGACCCATATGCGTGCCTCTGTCTCTCTGTGTGTGTGTGTGCGCGCGCGCGCGACTAATAGGAAATAGTAAAAGCAGTGAGGCAGGTCACTCGGCCAGCGATTAGGTCGCAGCTCTGGTCACTGCCAGCGCGTCCGCGGAGGCTGTCCCGTGGAGTAAGCTGCCAGTAAGCAAGGAGTTAGCAGAGCGGGTGCCGAGTGAGGCCGAGGTTCGTGGGCCTCCCCTTGCCTTGCTGGGCCCAGCCCGGCCTGGCCTTGCCCTTCTTGCCGCCGCCGCCGCCGCCGCCTGCTCCTCCTCCTCCTCCTCCTCCTGTTGTTGTTGTTGCTGCTGCTGCTGCTGTTTGCGGCTCCTCCGCTTGTTTCCCCCCCCTCCGCCCTCCGATGAGCTCCTACTTCGTCAATCCGCTCTATTCCAAGTACAAGGCGGCGGCGGCGGCGGCGGCGGCGGCAGGAGGGGGCGAGCCGCCCATCAATCCTGCTTACTACGACTGTCACTTTGCGCCCGCCGCCGCCGCCGCCGCCGCCGCCCTGCTCTACGGAAATAGCGCTGCGGCCGCGGCCGCGGCAGCCGCCGCCGCTGCCGCCGCCGCCTCTGGCTTCCCGGCTCCGCAGCCCACTCCTCCCGGGCCCGGCTCTGGGGGCGGCAGCGGCGGCGGCCCGGAATACTATCACTCTCCTCCTCCTCCTCCTCCTCCTCCTCCTCCTCCTTCTCATCAGCACCAGCACCAGCCCCCTCAGCACCACCAGCAGCATTTGGCCGGGGGGAGCCCCTCCGCCTACAACCACTACCACCACCACCACCGGCCGCCGCCGCCGCCGCCGCCGCCTCGGCCGCCACTGCCGCCGCTGGTCCCGCCACAGACGTCCTGCATCGGCCTGCCTTGTCCCGGGGACCCGGCCAAGTTTTACGGATACGATAACTTACAGAGACAGCCGATTTTTACGACCCATCAAGAGGCCGAGCTGGTCCAGTATCCTGACTGTAAATCGTCCAGTGCTAATATTGGCGAGGAACCAGAGCCCTTAAATCAAGGCGCGTCTCCTTCTCCAGTGTTTCCCTGGATGAGACCACAAGGTTGGACAACCAAGGCGAAAGCCCCTTCGCTTCGCCCCTTCCTTCCTTCCTTCCTTCCTTCCTTCCTTCCTTCCTTCCTTCCTTCCTTCCTTCCTTCCTTCCTCTCCTCTCTCTCTTTCTGTCTCTCTCTCTCTGTCTCTCTCTCTCTCTCAGCGGCCACTCAGCCCTTTACCCTTTCTTTCTTTCTTTCTTTCTTTCTTTCTTTCTTTCTTTCTTTCTTTCTTTCTTTCTTTCTTTCTTTCTTTCTTTCTTTCTTTCTTTCTTTCTCCTCTCAATCGGGTACTTTAGAAAATGCTTCCCTGCTGTCCCGGGACTGACTCCATGGTTGAATGGTGTGCCCGAGCCATGAAAGTTATGAATGGTGGGATTAAACGAACTCACAGTTGCCTCTTCGGAAAATCAGTTGTAGTAGTCAGCCTTAATGGGGGGGGGGCGGTTGTGGCCTCTTGGGCGTAAGCTCACCCGCCCGGCCCGACCCGACCCCGCCTTTTACTGTTTAAACCGGAGAAGTTGGCCGGATTCGGATGTCGTTAACTTCTGTTAGGGGCCCAGCAATTATGCGGCAGGTTTAAACAGGCCAACCGCATCCGCTGCATTTTGTGTGCAGGAAAATATGTGAGCGAGGTCAGGGAAGTGCTATCAGCGAGATTCCGCCGGGCTGGTCTCTGAGTAAATAAATGCGAGAGGTTCTGAAGAAGCAAGCCCCTGGCGTCCCTACGCGCGCCTTCGTAGCTGGGCTGGGTTGCTTGTTCCGCTGATTCTCAGTCAAGAGTAGCGGTCATTTCTTTCTCTTATTTTTTCCCTTCCCCCCTTTCCCCCGCTTCCCCAAACAGCAGCTCCGGGTAGACGGCGAGGGAGGCAAACTTACAGTCGCTTCCAGACTTTAGAGCTGGAAAAAGAGTTCCTTTTTAACCCGTACCTGACCAGGAAACGAAGGATCGAGGTCTCCCACGCCCTGGGACTGACGGAGAGGCAGGTCAAGATCTGGTTTCAGAACAGGAGGATGAAGTGGAAGAAAGAGAACAACAAGGACAAATTCCCGGCCGCCAGGCAAGAGGAAAAGGAAGGAGGGGACGCCAAAAAGGAAGTCCAGGAGGACCGAGAGAGAAGAGGGGAAGGCCCAACGATGGCCTGACGGTCTTCTCCGCGGGATGAAAGACGATCTGGTGGGTGGAGGCCAGTTTATCAGCGGGACTTTCCGCCTACCTCCTCCTGTTTCTACCACTCAGGCACCTTTCCTGCAAAGAGTCTCACCTTGCCTCTTCAGCTCTTTGAGGACGTTTCTGTGCTAGGCAAGAGTTTGGGGAGTTTTTTTTTTATTGGGGGGGGGGACCCCAGGTTACCTCCTAACCGGCTGCTGCATCTTTCTGCCCTCCACCCTTCACTTGTTGTCTTCACTTGGAGTTTGAACACTGAAAATCTAGCGAGTTTGTACGTGGGGGGGGGGTTTCTATCGGAGATTTCTCTTCTCAGGACAGACCTATCCAATGCTTTAAGAATCCTGTATCTACCAAGTGCACTTATCATACTTTTTGAAATTTCCCTTCCCACTTCTAGCTTATAAAGTAAATTAATTAAGACACTGAATGATATATGTGTGCTTGTGCTGCAAAGGGAAATAAATATTTTAATTAAATATTGGTTGTGAATTGACAGTACAGTAATTGAAATAAAAATTTATTCCTATGTAATATTTATACGAAGTTTCTTCTCTCCATTTCCCCTAATTTGGAGTAAAACTCTAGTTGTTATAATAACCAGATTACTGGAGCCTTAAATGTAGGGCTGTGGTTTGGAGATTTGGGTGAAGTTTCTCCAAGTGAGCTAGAAGTTGCTTCCTTAAGAGAATAATCAAATAATCCTACTGTAAGTGGTCTGGAGTTCTCTAGTGTTACGGATCAGCCCTCTACAACTGGAACCCACCAAGTGTGCCATCACACTAGCAGACAAACAAGCAGGGGGTTGTGGAACTTGTAATCCAGCAAATCCGATGGTGCCAAACAGGGAAAAGCTTAATTATAATTATAACTTTTCACTTATTAATATACGATTTTGCCTTTGCTGTTCCCAGTGGGTGGACAACCTTATATATACAAATTGCCCTGAATGCTCTTGACTTGATGGGGATTGGCTAACCTCCCAATAACAGTAACACTAGTGCTAACAGTAACAACAAAAACAAAATTCAGCAACCTGCTTTTGACGACGACGTGATCTGACTTGGAAATCCCAATCCATGCAACATTGTTTTAAGACTGGCTTCCTGGTGGTTTCAATGCACGACTTCCATCCGCCTATGTTTCCGAATTGCATCGCCTTCTAATAAGTACGTAGAGGTTTAAACACTGGGCTTGGGTAAGTCCTTGTTTCACCAGAAAAACAAAATAAATTCATGAAGGCATCTAAGGTGTCCCAGCTAATCCCCTGCATGGTACCATCCATTAAATAGCCTCCCAAACCAAAAAAAAGAATGAAGCAGTGATAGTTTGCCATTGATCTTGATGAAATTTAGGGCCAGTCCACCTTCTTTGCAAGGCTATGTTCTTATAGATGGGGAATAGGATTCTTTGCATTTGCAAACACAAATAACCTGGGTCTGAAGAAACAATCTCAATAAAATTAATGTGCCTTCCAAGTCATTCATGTGCTCACTCCCCCCACACACACACCGGTTTTTTTGTGATAATAGAGCCTCCTTAGCCAAGAGCTGTTCAGCTTATTTCTGCATCAATGCTTCTCTCAGACCTTACTTGTGGTAAGCTTTCTGGGGGCATATGATAAAGCCCCAGGCTCATCTCGTGAACACTTTTGATTTGAGGTGATCCAACTAGCTGGATAGTTTAGTGGTTTAGATATCTCAGTGTGAAGCTAGAAGTTGGGAGTTTGATTCCACACTGGGTTCCTAGGGGAAGACCCAGTCTGTGTGGCCTTGGGTAAGCGACACAGTCCTGAGATGCCACTAGAAGAAGGGAAAGGTCAACCAATTCTGAATATTCTGCTCCTGTGAAACTCTCAAAAGGGCTGCCACAAGTTATGAGCAAATGGTAGACATGTGATTATTACTGAAGTTTAATAACAGCGATCAACACAGCTAAGTAGGCAGTAGATGAAGTGCAACAGCTGTATTTATAGAACAGGATCTGGGTGCACGATTAGAAAAAGAAGCAGCAGCACAACCCATTTAAAGCTCGGAGGCCACTACCCTCTTTCCTGGGGTGGGAAGCCAGGTGGATCCTCAGGGTGGCCAAGTCTCCATGGGCCTCTCCTAGTGACTAGATTAGGACGGGAGATGGTGTGCTAAACTAGTTTGGTCCAGCAAGGCTACATCCATCTGTCTATCCAGTGGGTGGCACACTTGGTAAAGGATATCTGGAAGTTTGAGTCATGGCAACTGGACTTCTTTTCTTGACAGATCGATCCCCCCAAAAAAGAAGTCCAGAAAAGAAGTCCAGTTACCATGACTCAGCTTCCAGATAACCTCACCTGGATGACGGAGAATATTCACAGACATTTTTGCAAATGATATATGTACCTACCACATAAAAATCCAGTTAAAATTGACATTGATTGGGTAGTGCTCTTTTCCAACCAACAGTCTCTAAATAATCTTGAATAATGAGAAAAAAACAGAGGTGCTTCTGCTACCTGTATGTGCCAGTTATGCCTATATCAAGCTTGGACACTATGGAACCACTCCTTGCCTGTGCATCCCCCCTCCCACAAGTGAAACATATAAGCCCATGCAAACTTCAGGTAGTGCATGTACATGAAAGCTAGAGCAGTAGGATGGATACTCAGAGTCATTTGTTGATAACAAATAAGAACAGTGGTGCTTGTGAGAATAGAAGGAGGAGAAGGAGGAGAAGGAGGAAGAGCAGTGCACACACACACAGTGCACACACACACACTATCCTGCTTCCAAAGACAGGTCAGTATTGTGATGACCAGAGCAGGCAGTGGGCAGCTGAAGCTTAGGCCTCTTTGCCCAAGGCTTTTCAAGGAGATCACAGCTGACAGAAGCTTGGCGGGTAGACCCTGGGCTCCCTTGTCACCTCTATGTTCTTCCTCAACAGACTTTACATGGAAAGACCAGCCAGTCTGATACAGCACCAGCCCGCTCTCCTAAACATGCTTACTCATGAATGCAGGGAGCGGAGTTAAATCTGAAACCAATGCAGATGAGCAGAAAACTAGTGAAGCATAAGGCAGGCGTGGGGTTCCTTTGACTATGGTAGCAGTAACTCAGGATCTTATCGAGTTATTCGATGGAATTCAAATACTTCGACCTCTGCATAGAATTAAACAGCTTAAGTCTTTTCCATCTCCCCGTGGTGGAGGACGGCCTCATTCTGTGGTGGATCGTGCCCAGGACGTGTAGTCCCTTGACGGGTTATCCAACAGCAGCTTGACCCCTTTCCAGTCCGGTTTCTGAGCACCTGCTTTTCGCTGGAGTGCATTCCTAGCGCTGCACCACCACCACTTTATTGGTAGCGCCACATTATCTTACTGTTGGGAATAACAATAACAACGCCGTGCCTACTATTAAGCAGCAGAAAAAGGATTAACACACATATTACAGTGTTACCTTGTATAAAGGAATTCATTCGTTCCAAATGAAATTCTGTTAAGCAATTTTCCTTATACAAATTTCCCATAGGAATGCATTGAAAACAGAGTAATCTCTAATTATGTTGTACGGATTTGCCCCATAGACGAGTCTGTTAAGGAAATTTCCCCTATCTGTGGAATTTTTATGTTGTACAGATTTTATGTTATACAAACCGTTTTTCATATGAAAGTCCACTGTATGTTTATGCATGAATTGAGGATTGTATGTATAAGCGTGAAAGGATAACATCTGCAAGTATCAGCGAAGGGAGGGGGAGAGGTCGCGCCCAGCAAGCGGTGAAACCCTGCAATGTATGTGCCTCGTAAGCCTAGCTGGTTACGAGCTATGCCACGTACAGGTCGTTGGCTTTTTAGGTGCTGTGAGACTCCTGTTGTTTCTGCGGCAACACACCGAGACCAATATCTCCCTTGGAACTAAGAGATCCGAATGCTGCGGGCTGATCTTTTTGCAACCGAATGGAGGTGGCCTATTTTCGCCTTTGTCTTTCGTTTCTCCCAGGCTAGTCTCCGTCACCCCGTCCACCCTCACTGCAAACGACCGAGGACAATCAGACAGAGCTCGTTCTTGCTTACAGAATGACTCGGTTTTTTTTTATTAAAGATCATCCGGGATGTATTTTACGCCACCGGATCCAAATGCTGCATTGCGGCCGCGGCTGGGCAAATGCCTACTATCTCTCCACACCTGAGTGCAAGGAAAGCGCGGGCGGGGCGGCGGCGGCGGCGGGGCGGGAGAGAATTCTCCGGGCCTTTGCCTTAAGACGGTCGCTCCGTTTTAAGGCCTGCGGGGGGATTAAAACAAAAGGAGAGCCGTCGGGCAACTGAGAAACAGGTACCTACCTGGTAGAGCATCGCCTTCTGGGAAACAGGGCCTGCTTGTTGGAGGGATGGCCTGTCACACAAGCACCGGCTACCAAGGCACGGTTTGCAAAGTGGCCACTCGGTAGACGGCAAAGCAGGCAGGCAGGCAGGCTGAAAAGCACCAGGCCCGCGCAAGCCTTCGGGGCTCAAGGTCCCTGCGTGCCCTTCTTTCCTCCCGACTTGGGTTTTATTCTACCGTTTTCCCGCAGGCCGGAGACCCGGCTTGGTTTTGCTGGGCGGCGCCTGAAAAGACTCCCTCTCCTCCGCAAACAGAAAGCAAAATCTTCTCTCTCCCTCTCTTTTCTGCTAAACTCACCTCTATCTATCTATCTATCTATCTATCTATCTATCTATCTATCTATCTATCTATCTAGAAATATAGAAATATAGAAATATAGAAATATAGATATAGATATAACTATAGATGATATAAATATGTTTATAGATATAGGTAATCTATTAGATACTGGGATCTGACAACCCGATGTGGGTACAGAGATAAAGGTAAAACACAGGATGATCTCTCTCTCTCTCCCCCTCTCTCTCTTACTGAAAAGGACCCCCCCCCCAACTAAGGAGCGTCCCTTCTCCCCTTCTCCCCTGGTCTCCTAGTCCTTGTCTCAGCGCCATGTTTGCATTGTGCGCTTCACTTCTGTATCTTCTAGTCTGTTGTGCGATAGGACGAAAAGCAAAGAAGGCCCTAATTAATCGATGCCTTCCAGCCCTTCCAACCCCCCCCCCAAATCAAAGTCCTATGGATTTCATCGGGAAGGCGCAGCCGTCCAAGGGTGCCTCTCTCTCTGGCCCGTCCATATCTTTTATCAGGAGCCGAAGGAGTCGATCAAAGGTCATTGGTTTGTTCAGAGCAAATGGAGTGTCCTCTAGTACCCACTTATTTTAAACAGGAAATGGATTCAGGGATAGAATAAGGCGGCAGTTTACGGGACAAAACCTGTTCTCACTTAACTGCAATCCGGAGGACTGCTCCCGAACTAGAGCAGGCGGGACGGGGTTTGGACGCGAGCCGGGGATAGAGTGTGTGCGCGGCTCCTGCCAAAACGAGCTGCGCCCAAAACGGTTTGCAGTCCTTGGCGCCTCTGTGCCCTGGAGAGTCCAGCCGTTCCCTCCGCTGTGAGACCGACGAGCAGCGCCCACGGCTTTCGAGGTTCTTTTGAGTTATTCTAACATTCCTCCACCCCGCTCCCAAAAAAAGAGCCCCTCCCCCGTCCAGACTGCATTCCGCGAGACCCAGCGCCATTGTGGACTCGTGCACGCGCGGAGGAACTGCGGCAAAAATCGCGAAGCAAACAATTTGGTGCATGGATTTGCATAAATGCGGCAAAACTGCCGCAGTGGCCGGTCAGTCTGTGATTAGTTACCCGGATCCGAGAGGGTTGGGGGCGAGGATTATTTTTTTTCCCCGCAACCCAAGTGCAAATATTAAAACAGCTATGGGAATTATTACTTAGGACTTTTGCGACCAAGAGACAAATCTGAGTTTTACCCTACCCGCCTACTTAGATGTAAGTCCCACTGAATCCCTGAATGTTGCTCTCACGTCAGCGAAGTATGCCGCAGTAAGGCTAGCGAAGAATCGTGGCAGCGACAGAAGAAGCACGAGTCTCAAAAGAAGACCGCTTCTACAATTCAGAAAAAGAGGTCCCTCCATATTTGTCCAATATGTACTCCAGCTTTGGACTGATACCTCCTGGAGGAAGATATTTGATTTTCGAAGAGAGGACCCTACAGGTTTGCTACAACTGGGGCCCTCTGGCAAATACTTAGTCCTATATTTACTATTTACTAACGTATTTAAATAATATAGTTCTCCATCAGCCATGGCTCCTCTTCTGTGGCAGATTCTGATTAAAACCAACATGATTATTATTGGTCATGATGATGATGATGATTTTTTTAAAGGAGTTCATTTGGTCGCAGTTATACTTATGGTGCCTTTGTTTAAGGCAGGAGGTTCGAAAGTTATTCCTTTAAGCGGACTGGGATCACAGGAGAGACTAGCAATGTTTTTGTTAATTTTCTAGTAGCCTAAAGGTATCACCTATTCCACTTTTGTATTTGTTTTTTTTGTCATGGCTATAGGGCTCCTTAAATTGTTTGGCTTGGTAACAGAACGCAGTTAACAAACTAATGTCGTAAAAGCCTATTCAGTCCCACTTTCCCCTGCCAGTTATTGAAGAGGGATCTTGGTTTTCAGAATTCAGTCAAAGCAGGTCTCCCTTTTTATTTTCCTGGGCCTTGGAAATGCGTATACTGTGTCTCTATATCAGTCCGTGTTTTTGGCACAAGGACGCGCCAACTGTAAAATGTCAACAAATGTCATCAAGCCGATCTTGCCCACACAATTTGCACAGCTGTTAAGTCGTGGCAAAAGAGTTCAGCGAGACCTGGTGTTTTTTTTCCCTTTTCTTACTCATGTTTATGGGCGTGGGCAGGGACTGCGGTAAAGCGTCGCCATCTTCGCTGCGGCGGAGGCATGAACAGAAACGCACAGCCGGCGGTAGGTCTTTTGGTCTGAGATCGAAAGGCCGCAAAGTTAAGGCGTCGTGGTTCCGTTTGGTTTGCCTCGTAGGGGCCTTTGCCAGACAGACAGCCGCGCGCGCCCCTCCCACCCCCACCCCCCGGAACCGCAAACCCAGTGGAGCTCGTGGTGGCTTCTTAGGAACCCCGAATTCTCAGCACGGCCGACGCGGCAGGTCAATGAGACGGAAGGGGTCAGCCCTGTAATATCTCCCCGCTCTGGTCTTCAGGGGCCGAGGCCCTTTGAGAAGAGTCTTTCCTGCAACAAAGAAGGGACAACCATAAATTGGCACAAGCGGTGAGGGAGGCCCTTGGGGCATTTTATGGGTTTGTTGCTTGTTTGTTTGCCTGCAAGTGCTGCTCCAAAGGAACTCATCACCCACCACGCCAGGCTCCGCAAGAACAACTTCGGCCGCTCAAATAGAACAAAACCAAACCAATGGAGGAGAGGCAACACGCACTGCCTTTTATTTCAGATTCCGCTGCATCTTATTTCAGATTCAATTAGATTTGATAGGTGGCCAAAGTTATTTTCTTGGAAAGCCACCCCACCCGCTGCCTGCTTTCCCCCCCCCCACTTGCAAAGCTGGAGAGGGAGGTCTAAACCAGGTGGCCGAAAATTTTGACCGCAGGGGACTTAAGGGCCATTTACAAGCAATGCTTAGAAAGGTTCGGGGTGGCTGGTTAAATGGCCGACCTGCTCATCCTTTTGGTCTGCACCAAACGGACCAACGCAGTCCAGAGTATTGCCCCTGCAGAGGGAGAACGGGAAGGGGATGGGGCCTTACTCTTGGGCTGGCATTGACAAGTCAGTGAGAAGCAGTGGAACTGAGGATCGAGAGCGATCCTCCTCTGGGGGTGTGGGCCCCTTCCAATGAGACAGAAAGAGTGTATGTTACTTTATAGATAGATAGATAGATAGATAGATAGATAGATAGATAGATAGAGAGAGAGAGAGAGAGAGAGAGAGAGAGAGAGAGAGAGAGAGAGAGACAGAGAGACAGACAGACAGACAGACAGACAGACAGACAGACAGACAGATAGATAGATAGATAGATAGATAGATAGATAGATAGATAGATAGATAGATAGATAGATAGATAGATATTTGTTTTATTGCTAAGCCGAGCTCAACTGATACAGAATGTCTGACTAAGGGAAACGAAAGTTGCTGGCGGTGATGGCCAATTTAGTAAGGTAGAAAGCGAAAGAAAGGGAGAGAGAAAGAGGGAGGGAGAGACTAGGCGGAAAGAAAACAAATCGGGCCAGGCGGGGGAGACGACATTGAGCTTCTACCTATCTGTATTTTATATATACAAGTGGACCCTCCTATAACAAATGGTTTGTATAACATAAAATCTGTACAACATAAAAAAATTCCGGAGATAGGGGAAATTTGCTTAACAGAATCGCCTATGGGGCTAATCCATACAACATAAAAATGGTCGCGATTAGGGATTACTCTGTTTTCAATGGATTCCTATGGGAAATTTGTATAAAAGAAAATTTGCTTAACATAATTTCATTTGGAACGAATTAATTCCTTTGTACAAGGTACCAGTGTATACAAATATATATAAAGGCACTGCAAGGGATTGCAGTAAATTCCTTTTTTGTTTGAAGAAAATTTACAACTCGGTAATAGACCTTTTATGACCTATTTGGGCACCTCATTGGCTGCGCCTGGTCATGTGCTTTTGCGGCCTCTTCCCCCTTTCTCTCTCTCTCCCCCCTCCTTTCCTCTCCCCCCCTTTCCTGATTTCCCAGGCGAATCCCTCTCCCTCCCCATCTCCCCTCCTCCGCACAGTCTTCCTTTCCTAGAGCCTCGAGCCTTCTTTTTCCTAACCTTTGTCTCCGATGAGGCGTATTAATACGCGGGGCGAGGATGCTTTGCGGGGTACCGATCTCGCTGACACTAAGGCTCCCGAAAACAGCTCCTCACCCTCAGCCCCGAGCCTCGCCCGCTGTCATTTCCCAGTCGCCAATGAAGCTGCGAGTGCGGCGAAGGACGGAAGGCGCGCGGGAGGGGTGGCGGCGGCGGCGGGGCGGGGCAGCAAAGGGGGGGGGAGAGAGAGAGAGAGAGAGAGAGAGAGAGAGAGAGAGAGAGAGAGAGAGACTGAGCTTCCTCCTCTTTGCCAGCCAGGCGGCTTGTTTATCTAGCCAGCTCTCTTTCCTCCGAGCCCGACCTGTCTCTCTCCATCCCCCACCCACCCTGTTTTCTTTCTTTCTTTCTTTCTTTCTTTCTTTCTTTCTTTCTTTCTTTCTTTCTTTCTTTCTTTCTTTCTTTCTTTCTTTCTTTCTTTCTTTCTTTCGTTCTTTCTTTCTTTCTTTCTTTTCCTTGAGCCGAGTGGCACTCGGATTGCCATCCATGGATTACAGGGCTGTTCCGCGGTTCGTCGCTCGTCCAATGAGGCAACGAAGGGGTAAGGATTTTACTTCAGACTCGCCTGGATCCCTGCAGGGCTTCCTTTTTGCGCAAAGGCGCCGCGGAAAGAACTCCCGAAGTCATAAAAGAAAGTGAGAAAGGCGCCCAATTGAGAGAGAGAGAGAGAGAGAGAGAGAGAGAGAGAGAGAGAGAGAGAGAGAGAGAGAGAGAGTTGCTCAGATAAATATAGAAGGCAACCCGATGACCATTCGCCTCGTTTTCTTTTAACACTTTGGCGGATACAGTGTATAAAAGATCTTTCTAGGCGGATATCCTCTACAGCTTTGGGCTTTGGCAGTCGTGGGGGGGAAGGGCGCGCCATGCAGGGCAGGACAAAGTGGTGGTGATGCTGGGGGGGGGGAGCCGCGGAAAGGGAGGGCAGGAAGAATGCCTGGCACCTGTCTGTCCGGTGGAGGCTTCCTTATCCATTTGGACCCGACTCTGTGGAGCTTTTTGTAGAAAGATCGTACCAGCGGGAAGCGGCTGCAGGAACGCTCGGAGGGCGGCGAAAAGAGGATAGGCTTGGAATTAGGCAGAGCATGGCAGCAAAAAGTAATAATCACAAGGGGGGGGGGACCCCGCATGAACCAACAGACTCCGGCAGAAGTGTCCGAGCTGCGACGCCCAGCAGCCCCTCTCTCTGTACCCTCCTCTTCCTCTTTAGTAGCCCCCTCCCCGAACTGCTATATGCTGTATCTCGCTCCTAAGAATTCCATCCGAGTGCCTCTAATTAGCAACAGGTGCTTTTCCCCCCCTCCCTCATCCGGGCCATGAATAATGAGCAAAGCCAAAACCGCCCTGAAAAACTCCCACCCCCAGGTTTGCGGCAGTCGCCCTAACTGCGGTTTCTAGGGTTGGCGTGGCCTCTCTTTTTCGAAGACAGGGACTTGTGCGCAGGAAGCCGCGCCAGCCGATGGGCAGCAGCTGCTGCCCTTTGCCCAGATGATGCCCGTCGAGCCCGGGTTTCCTTTTCGCTTCAGTGGCGAGGAAGAGACAGAGGCCGAAGGTCTGCAAACCTTCTACTACCTTTGGGGTCGCCTTAAGCCGCGTCTGGAGGGCGGGGGCGGGGCAGGGCAGGGGAGCTGTGGGTGAAGATCGGTCAGATAAGGTCAGCGTCTCCGGATTGTCGGGGGTAATTCCTAGACGTCTTAGGTGGGTCACCGCTTTGGGACGGGGAGGGTATTTGTTACACTATTCTAAAACGCGCCTTGTTGATCAGGAGGATACGCGTGTACATAGATTCCGCGGTAACCTGCGCGTCCCCGACAAGGGGGCCAATATGGCTGCCACAAAGCAGGGATTTACTCTTCGGTAGACAATGCGACTAGTTCTGAAGCTGTGGCTTTTTGGAGCCCAGGGGGAGAAACCGATATGGACCGGCTAACTAATTCCGGAGGCGTTCAAAAATCAAGAATGAGCTGTATATAGTTTTTATGTAATTTACCCACAGGGAGATTATTTCTTTGTCACTTCTGTCTGAGGCCGGCGTGGCTGGAAGATCTGAGAGCTTGTTTTGTGTGCGAGTATTTTGAGTATCCACCGTGTGAAATGGATTAATCTAATTTCAGCCGAATCCCGTTCAGCTTTACTGGGCAAATCAGAAAAATAATATTCCGGGGCTTAACTGTTAAAGAAACATGGACTCCGTTAGATTGCAGATTATATTTTTTCCAATAAAATGTTTATAATGTCTCCAGATGGCTGCGGTGGTCTTCGCTTATTATAACCAAAAGCAGGTTGCTGCATTATTGCCGCCTTTGTTTTAAAACAAAAGAAGGAAAGAAAGAAAAACGTTGTGAAGAAAATGAATTGTGCGTTCTAGAAGATCTGTTAGTTTATTAACTCGGTGAAAGTGCTTTTCTCAAATGTCAGGCATAAAACTGATTGTTTTCTTTCTACGCCCATTCTGCTTCAGGGCCTTACTTTTATATGAGTACTCTAAATTATGGGGTGGTTCACTAACCTTTTGAGTACAGGAGCAAGTTTCCGTTTTGTTAATTCCTTCTACATTATGCTGGGTGGTTGGAGGTATTTCGTTTTCCCCTCTGTCTGTCTGGGAAGTGACACGATCACGATAACTAAAATCGAAGTCCGATTTTCGTATTTCCAGTCCCTTCTGTAGAGTGGATATTTGTTAATTGCTCGCCGTCAGTCGAGTGGCAAAGCGAAATACCTGCAAGACTGGGATGTTTTGTAGGAGTACAGATAAATAGCGGCAATTTATAGCAGAAAGTTGCAAGCATTCAAAGCGAATATATGATTGTGTAAAGCCCGCCCACTTTTTTATTTGGCATACTGCGTCCCCTCCTCCCATATAATGGAAGCCATTGGCATGTGTTTATTATAGTTGGAGGCACTTTGCAGGTTGCAGGTAGGCGTATTTGTGCCTGAATCTTATTCTTTTTTTTTAACACCTGTATTCACCAGCTTATCTCTTCAGGTTGGTGACTCTACCAAGGTGGAATGCTTGGCTTTAACCATATTGTATGAAGTACTGTATTTGTATGCAGCGTTTTTATGCAGTGCAACAAAAAACATCTCCGTACTAATCTATGGGTCTGGAACAGGATACATTCATGTATTTTGTTTGGCTTAGCGGGTGACTGGATCGGACTGATAAAACCCTGCCCTCAAAACTTATACCGCAGTATTTGAAAGACAGAACTACCGGTTCATCGCCCGGGCAGTCGACCTGGACTTCCTAAATACCAGTGCTTTCCGCAGGAACTTCCAAGTTACAGTATCTTTAACATCAGCCGAATGTGCAGGAAGGTGGTGCTTGCGATTCTGGTTTAATGCGTTTCTCCTTTCAAAAGCGGATTCACAAAATTCGCACATCGGCTCCAGCCCCTTAAGAGCACTAGGTTTTGCTTCGGGGATCAAGGAGAAAATAAGCCAGGGGCCAGCGTTTGAGTAAAAGGGGTGGATGGGTTTGCTAATTTTACAAGCGGAGGGCACTACAAGCGGGTGTTGATTGTGCCTGATTCAGATCTTGTGCACATCTCCGAGAAAGAATGCTCAGGATCAGACCCTTTGCGAATTTGTCCGTCTTCCTCGGAATTAGTGGGTTTTAAAATATTATTATTATTACTATTATTGAAAGGTGGAATGGGCTTCTCTTTCTTCTACCCCCGCCCCTCTTGAAATATATTTCTCACGGACCGCTTTATGAGGTTCTGAAGCTGGTGGGGGGGGTACTGGAACAAAGGCCGTATTTCACTCCTCACTTGGCAGGCAGCTGTTAAAGGTATTTACAGCTCTACTGCATTGCGGCACTGGACCAGCCGCTCCTGGGAGGATTAAGGCTCGAAAACAGGAAGCGAAGCGGGAAAAAGCAGCCGCCATAAACCTCTCGTTTGGTCAATGGAGGAGATCCTCAGACGGAAAAAATAACACCAGCCAAGAGATAACGGATAAGGGCTATGAGGAAGCCCTCCTGGCACGGAGCCATGGAGGTGGGGTGGGGGTAGGAGGTGTGGAAGCTGCTGTTTTATAACAAGGTCCCACCTTTAGACTAGTAATATAATTGTATGGATGGTGGCTGTGGGGAGTGTTGGGAGGGGGGGAGGAAGATTTGTTCCTCCCTATACCTTCCGCATAGGAAAACCCAAGGACAATCTGAAGAAGAAGAAGAAGAAGAAGAAGAAGAAGAAGAAAGAAAGAAAGAAAGAAAGAAAGAAAGAAAGAAAGAAAGAAAGAAAGAAAGAAAGAAAGAAAGAAAGAAAGAAAAGAGAGAGCCTGAAATGAAGAAGAAAAGTTTTCCTACGGGAGAATAAAGATTCCTTTCAGCTCCTGAAGAATTAAAAGAAAAGAAGGCGGCTGAAGTAAAAAGGAAAAGGCTGTTCTTACATCGTTTCAGAGCTCCTTGCGATGAAGCTTCATTCTTTTTTTCAAGGAATATTACTTGGCTAAATCGAATTGTTCATCGGAAAGGGGACCTTGCACTGGCTGGAAAACGCAAGGAAGAAGAAGGCTTACTTCATCATAGCAGGAGTAAAATCACAGAATCTGTGAGATCTTGACCTAATTCCTGGTTCCTTTCATTCAGAAGTCCTGCTGGAGTTGAGATCACAAACTGGATTTCCCCTTTCAAAACCAAGATAAACTTAAAAAAAACAAAAACAAACTGGTAGTGGGTATATCTTGGCCAAAGATAAAAAGGAAAAAATAATAATTTAAGAATCCAAAAAGGTCGGAGTGGACAGATTGGTGTACTGTAACAACAACAAAAACTGTGATACACCCCCCCCCCAGAAAAACAAAACTGAACAAAAAAAACCCCATTCAATGAAAGGTAGCAGGCTTGGGTTTATTTCTTGATTGTGCAAATAAATCTGGAAGGCAAGCAGACACTTTAGAAATGAATCAGCCCCTCACTTCCACTCCATAAATAATAAACAGCTAATCTGAAATTATTTCCGTTGGTTCCATTTCTGAGCATCATGATGGGGCCCTGGATACATGCAGCTGGTTGCTGCTTTTTGGAATGAGATGCAGAAGAAAGACCTCTTGCAGTCCCTCCCATAAACTGTTGAAAAGCCCCAAAGTCTTTGGATGTTGGAAATACCCCAGTAGGTTTGATGCTGCAGCCCATGGCCACAAGCCTACCTAAAAGCCCAGCCTGGCTTAAACCTGCTGGCAAATGGCGCAGGATTGAAGCCAAATAGCGTGGGGGAGGAGCAGGAAGTTTGGGCTATAAAGGACTACTTCCAGTCCTTTCCATTTTGGCTTTGATGGAAGGACTCAGTTTTCTGGCTCTGGATAGGACTGCAGTATTTGTTTGTTTGTTTGTTTGCTGGATTTGTAATTTTAGCCAATCTTCCCCTTTTGCTTCTGGCTGAACTCTGTAAAGGGCAGGAGAGCAGCCGACCCTCTTTCATCCTGAGTAGAACAGAAAACAGACACCGTTGTGGGTCCACAGGCAGTGAAGCCCAGCAGCGCTCCTTGAGGGATCTCCAAAGGATCGGTGTGGGTGTCAAAGGAAAGGGGCACATCTTGGGTATCTCATTTCCATTGGAACCAGTGCCAGCCTATTCAGCTCTCCTGTTTGCTGAGCCCGAGGCATGCAGGAAGACAGCTCTCTCCCTTTCTATACCTTTCTGGTAGGGGCCCGACTGACCAGGCTCTCAGAGCTCAGGACATGCTGCCAGACCTACACCGGGGCTTTCTGTTTCCCCTTTGCCTTCCCTTAAACAATTGCGGTGGGTTTTCCCTTGTGGTCTCAGCGGAGGCATTCCTTCTACTTCAGGAACAACACAGCTCAGCTTTTCCTGCTAAACACCCAGTAGGCATAGCTCTGTTCCAAGGAGAGGAGGGTGTGTTTTCCAGCCACTGCACAAATGCTATTGAGGAACAGCTTCAGGGAAGCTCTTCTTAAATATCAAATAATTGTAACTATGTAAATCTGTCTCCCCTTCCCATTTTTAACACAAGTTAAAAGCGAGGGAAAGAGCCTTGGAGTTTTAAGGCATTCTGTCCTGCGGGGAGACACAAATGACCCAATAGGCTTTTTGATGCTGATGGGATGGGATGTCATGCATCAGCTATTGGGTGCCAGGAACTGAAACAGATTTGACTAGGAAGCCCCTAGATCGGAGGAGAATGGAAATTCTGCTCCCCAGGCTTATTTCTCAGAAAGGAACCCTCCCCTACGCCTTATAAAAGCCAATCCTTTTGCCCGCTGCTGCAGCTCTGCTGAGTCTGATTTGACAATTGGTCACCAGGATGTTTCCTCCATCCCACCTGCCCAGAGACACTCACACCCCTCCTCCCTGGGCATGAATGGTCCATTTGCTGTCTGACCACTTGTCCAGGAGAAGGCGCTATAGGACAACCCTCGCAGTGCTTGGGGTTTAAAGACCTGCCTCAGTCAGGGAGCAAAGGCAGCGCCTTCACTGATCTGCAACCACATAAAGAACCCCAATCCCCCTGCCTTGGACAGGTGCAGAGGTCTGCTGTCAAGAGCAGGCACTACACTCTGGAAGATGCTTCCCCCTTCCACCCAAAACTATTGAAAAACCATTGGCCAGAGGAGGCGATTCTGGGAGGATATTTTTTTCTTTTCTTCTTCTTCTTCTTCTTCTTCTTCTTCTTCTTCTTCTTCTTCTTCTTCTTCTTCTTCTTCTTCTTCTTCTTCTTCTTCTTCTTCTTCTTCTTCTTCTTCTTCTTCTTCTCTAATGCTTTCCTGCCTCCTCAAAAAAATGACCACTCCTATTTTCTTTGGGGTAGAAACCTATACAGATGAATTCATTTTGAATAATTCTGTGTTTCTTAGTAGTGATCAAAAAAGCATTTTCCTGACAGGTATCCTTGGCCGGTGTTTAGAACACTGAGTTCTCAGTGAAACCAAAGGCAGAGTGGGAGAATGCATTTTTGGGGCCACCAAAATAGGTAAGAAGAAAGGAGGAGGGGGAAGCAAGCTTTCCTGGCCTTTTTAGCATTTCATCAAGCGGAAGGCCTCAAATCCTCTTCTTCTTTTCTCTCTTTTTAAATATTTTGGTGGCCCCAAAATGAAGGTACTCAACCTCATTTCACCTTTTTAAAAATTTCACTCATGATTCACATGGCTGAGCTTTGTTTTTGTTTCTTGCTTCTAAGTAGACATCAGATTTCCAACCCAATGGACACATGTAGGGAAGCCAGACCAAAAAGAAAAGGGGTATGCATAGCTACCTATAAAAACCCCTAGCCCCCTGATCTACCCTAATCACGGACCACTCCCAGGGAATTCCCCCAGGCAGGGACCATTTAAAAACACCCCCCCCCACTTTCCCGGCTCCTCTACCCTCAAGTGCAGCCAGTTTATGGGGCTGTACAGACAGCCTTTTGTGCCCCAGCAAACAAGTGGTCACAGTCCGTTGCTTCCGGATCATAATTTGTCTGCTCTTTGATCTTGTTCTGTTTCTGCTTCTTTTGCTTTCCCTTTGATCTCAGTTGGCCTAGTGAAATGGCCCTATTCCTTTCAATGGTCTCTATTTCCTCCCTTGCCCTCTGGGTCCTCCGGGCCCCTTGGCTGGTGGTGATAAATGTGAACGGCACCTCACCTGCTTTGCTTTTCCTACTATCTCTATCTTTCCTCACCCTTCACAAAGCCTTCCTTGCTCCCTGTGCCCTCCCCAGACTCCCCTTCCGCAGTCATGGCACAAGTACTTGCCTTAGTTTCCCCTTCTGGACCCCCTGGTCACCCTGGCCTTTCTCTGTCACCTTTTGTCCCTGTAGGGCGAGAAGTTCTTGTCCAGTTAACAAACTTTTCCTTTCCACCCTTGGCAGCTTTTCTGCACCTCCCTTTAAGTTCCTGACATGCTAACTTTCCTTTCAGATATTGCCAAGCTCAGAGGAAGGCTAACCAAGCTTTTGTTATCTATTTAGAGCAGTACAACAATGAAACCCATGAACTCCAGAGGTGGTGAGTGCTCCAACACTGGAGGCATTCAAGAGAAATTGGGACAACCACCTGGCAGATCTCCTTTGATTTATATTCCTGCATGGAGCGGGAGGTTGAACCTGATGGTCTTTTAGGCCCCTCCCAACTTCACTATTCTGTGATTCCATAATTTGCATCAAACTTAATAATAATAATAATAATAATAATAATAATAATAATAATAATAATAATAATAATAATAATAATAATAATAATAATAATAATAATAATAATAATAAAATAGCAGCAAGGTTCACTAGCAGGATCCAGAGGAAAAATGGGGGTCCTAAAATGGTTTCGAGCTTGATACCCATGGGGTTTGCCTAACTTTCTGACAACTGATTGAACATTCCATGGTCGGAGTTCATATGTCTGGGAGTTTCTGACACTGGAGAAGTTTCCTGGGAACCACCTCTTCCAGACATTTTTGGCCACCCCATTTATCACCTGCAGCTAGCATGGGCTGCGTGGACTGAGAATGATGGAAGGTCTACTCTAATACTTCTCTTGGGCCCTTGATTGAGGAACATTTGTAGGTCATTAAAAAAAGGCATCATTTCCAAGTCTTGGTTGTAAATTTTGGGAAGCCAACTGTGGTTACACCAGCCTCCCAGCAATCCTGTGCCCTCCTGATGTGTCAGACTACTAATTGCCACCAGCCCCTGATGAGGATGTGTTCTAGTCAAATAGGTGTGAGAATACCAATTTGGGAAGACGATGTAGTTTCATCCAGTAAAGAAATTTAATTGTCCACATAGAATGTTCTTGGCATAAATGACAGCACAAATAGCTTCTGCCATCATCAAAAGACAAATCACGATGATCCAAAAGGAAATGTCAGAACTGTGTATAACAAGATGAACAAAAGAGATGACTGCATCTTAATGAGCTATGACTGACCTTGAGAATGAAGGTGAGCTTTTTGAAGCTCAAAACATGACTAGTAGCCCCTTCTGAACAGAATGCAGTCTGAAGTAAAATGGTCTCACCTATTATCTCCCACTACAAATCAGTTTCTGGCCAATCGTAGATGTGTGTGTCCACCCCCACCCACCCACTGAACTCATTGGAACACAATGCAACATGCAGCACTCCAGATGTGGTTCAGGTACAGCTCCTATTAGCTCTAGCCTGATGTAAATGCCGGCAGTTGCAGTCCCTCCTTGGGCCTTGTCTTGCCCAACCCCACTGTAAAGATAGCAGCCAAGTCTCTCTCTCTCTCTCTCTCCCTCATACACACGCACACCAAAGTGACACTGCTGAGCTCCTCAACCTGTCGCCACCAAAAATGTTCAATCATGACTCCCATCACAGGCAGCTGACACAGCTGAGCTCTTCTGGTTATGATGAGAGCTGAACTCCAGCACATCAGGAGCTTGACCTGTGATGGATGCTCAACTCTTACAGGGGACAGATGAAGTCAGAAAGACTCCTCGGAGCTTTGCCCACCTCCCTAATTCCTGTAGCTCAAGGGGGGTTTAGTGGCAGGTACTCACATCTCCAGCGTGGTCATTTTGAAACTGGGTTCCTGGGAACAGTGCCTAGTTAAAGCTAGTTGGGTTTATTCCTAGACAAATGGACTATGCCCATCTTCACACCCTCCAGATGCCTTGACTACAATTCCTATCATCCCTTGACTGTGGGTCATGATAGCAAGGGCTGATGGGAGACCAAAAAAATGGCTGGAGAAGGCATGACATGGCAAAAACATCTCAGCCCTTCCCCTTCAAGGCTGTGAATCTCATTTGGATGTGCATCAGGTTATCATCAACAGCTTGATGGTGGCCTAATGGAGCAACCTGTGCCTCAATGTTCTGGGGCCGCCACTGCAAACCCTACTGCAGTCGACCACTGGCCTGATGGGAGTTGGAATCTGGGGCAATTTCTGTAGGGCGGTTGTGTGTCCTGTTAAGCCAAATGTCCAATTCTTCCTGTTAGACAGGTAGAGCAAAAGCCCAGCCTGCCCCCTCCTTTGCACATGATGCCTTCACTCTAATTCAGACCTTTCAAAGGTGCTGGCAACCTAAGGACCTTAATCCACTTTGAAAGGCACCATTTTTTTTCCAAACCTCATTTTTTCCCCAGTCTGAGGCTCTCCCTGCATTTCCTCTCTGCTGATGGATCCTTGACCACATTAATGAACAGCCACGTCATCTCCTCCTACAGCTCATCGGCCTTATTTCCTCCTTTTGTGGTTTCGGAGCATTAAGTCTCTTGACAATTTCCACTGAATACATTTATCTTGAATGGCACATGTTCGCGCAAAAGAGCTGAACCAGTTCTTTATCCACTAGCCGACTAGAGGCATAACCAAGTGACTTATCCATGCAGTCATTTTTCTCACTACCTAACTTGTACAGAGAGAGACAAATGTTTCCTGACATTTTTTTTCCTTGTCTGGCAAAGAACTCTCTGGCCTTCTTGACTTACTCTATTTAAATGCTGATTTTTCTTTTTAGAGGTACTTAAGACAGCCTACATTTCTTCTTCCCCTCTCTACTTTGTTCTCACACCAACCTTGTGCCAGGGCTTCATCAAATAAGTGGGAAATGCTAAGTGGGGATTTGAACCTGGTCCATGTAGTCTTCTAACCTCCATTCAATATTGGCTTCTCAGTGGGGAAAAGATCTCCATTACTGAATCCTATGGGGTTAATTGTAATCTCACCACTTCTCTTTAGTGGACAATAAAAGCCTTCCTTCCTTCCTTCCTTCCTTCCTTCCTTATGAAGAGAAGCACCTGTTCTATATTCCTAAAGGATCCCTGAACAGGTCTTTCTCAGTGGCAAAAATCTCCAAGTCTCAACACTGAATTGGTGAGTGTCTAGAAAGTATGGAGGCTGCCATGTTTTTGAAAATATACAGAATGTCTTTTCTTTGCAGTTGGCTGATGATGACTTGGCAAACATCTGAGACCAGAGAAAAGTGCCTGTCAGTAAATTGTTATTTAATTGACGATGGTGGTATATTTACTGTCAGGTAGGGGTGGAAGTCCCTTTGAGTGTTTGTGCCTTGGGTGTCCAAATGACCTCTTTGGGATTGGGTACTTGGCCTCTTGACTGAGGAAGGGGATCCAGCACCATCATGTTCTGGGAAGCCAAATACACTGGGGTAACCTGAACTCAAGACATTCTGCTGTACTTAATAAAAAAAGTCAGGATGGCCAGACCTGTAGTTTGAAGCCCCATCAGAAGGCGGGCCAGCCGTTTGCTTCCTGAAGGGTTCCCAGCCCATGTTAGCTAATGAAGTATAGAATCATACTCCTCCAACACCCTAAAGCACTGAGCCTTATACTGTTCCTTTGTCTTATTAAGGTGGCAAACCTATTTCTGGACTACACTCTTACTTATCACAGGTGGTGGTGGTGGGTTTCATTACACTCAGACTCCTTCCTACAGACAAAATACCCTTTGAAAAATCTCCAGGGGGAATGGATCAAGACCAGCCATTTAGAAATAAGCCCGCAGAGTTGTTATGGTTTTATTGGAGGAGGAGGGCATGGAGAAGAGTTCCCTCTTGAAAGTCCCCAGGGGATTCAGGCAGTAAAATGGCACAGCTTCTGCAATGGTGGAGGAAAGAGGCTACTTTCTAGCCTTTCCTCTTTTGATAGCCAACAAGTATCCTTAGGACAAGGGTTGGGAAGGTGACTTTGGGTTTTGCTGTCACTGGGCCACTGCCAAAAGAGAGAGAGAGAGAGAGAGAGAGAGAGAGAGATCTTTCATGACTTGCTGGTGGAGCTACATCTTCCATGTCAAGGTTGCTGCACAATACAAACCTCTCCAAATGAAGACCGGAAAGGGCTTCCCACTTAGAATAGCCTTTCCTAACGTGGTACCTCATGGACGTCTTGAGCTAACGCTTCCCATCCTTCCTTACCTATTCAATTGTTACGGTTGGGACCCTGAGAAAGTAATCATAGGACTAGAACATCTGGATGACCTCTTAGAATATTCTCCAACTGTGGAGGGTTCAGCTTCCCCAATAAATTTCTTGTTGCGAATATATTCCCAGCATTAGATGCCCTTCCCCCCCCAATGCCCAAAATGGCCCTAGGGATCAGCATTCAAGCAAGTGGAAGTATTTGGATGGAGCTAGTCTACATATGTGTATCATGGAAGCAAGGCCCATTTAAAACCCTGTAAGGCCATCTCCCAGCTTGCAGTCCTGTATACAAGTTCCCCTGCTTAAGTTCAACTGCAAGATCATAGGCCAAGGGAAGTCTTCTGAACAGTGGTACAGAATCCGTGGAATTCAACTGGTGCAAATCCTGTGGGTTGGTTGGATCCAGACTAGTCAGAGAAGTGCCCTTGGAACCAACAGGATTTCTGAGATTTCAGGTTTCAATGGGTTTTATAAAACTTATTTTTTTCCATATAATTTACCACCTAAATACATAATCTGTTGACAAAAAAGTGTGAGTAAAGGGAATGGAAGCCCACTGCTATCATTGCGGACAGGCAAAAAATCTGTAATCTGTATGTATTTGATTTCAGCTTCTTTGAAGGAAGTATCTTTCATTCCAGTGGAAATAAGAGCACTATAGTCTTCTGCACACTTGCTTGAGAGTAAATTTCACTGGGATTTTTCTTCTGGCATATGGTGGAGGAGATTGGATTTTTACCATGTACATCTTTGAAGTTTCCTATCTGATCTGAATACTGTACTTTCCATTGGGAGAGTTTTTGGGGAAATGGGTGCCTGGATGGAGGGAGGGGGAACTCTCTAGTCCTAGTACTACTCCATGTACTTGGCTGAAAATCCTAGTTGAACTCGACAGATCATCCTGTTGGGTTAGTTTCGCTCATCTATCATCCATCCAAATTGTTATACATAAACTGGATCCTGTTTAAACTGGCTTTACTTACTCCAGATTGTTAATTAAGTGGATTACTGTTTACAGACATCCTTGCCTGAACTACCATTGCCTTGCAGTTTTCCAAATTGAATTAATCCTCCAGGAAGATTTGTCTGTGTTATCTGCTTCTGATTCCTCCACCCAATCCCTCCTTGGAAAAAGTCTCTTTAACCCGAGGTGTAGGGTTCCTTGAAATTATTGTCTTAGAAATTAGAATGGTCTCTCATTTAGGCCTGACCTATCTGCTGTCCTAAAATAAAATGATTTGACGGGCATCTTACATAAATGTGGAAAAACCCAGCATCACCAGGCTTCCAAGCATTTGTCCTGTTCCAGAAGATGTCTCACTGAGAAGAATGAGTAAATGTGGAAAAACCAGAACCTATTTTTCTTCTGGCTGAAAATCGTTGCACTTGCATTTAAGCCCTTTTAAACCCAGATGTGTGGACAAGCAAATTTACAAGTGGATTCAGCATACATTGAGGTCTATACAGACAGACCCGCTTGGAGCAGACTCCTTGAAACCTGAAGGACCCCTGTTCCTCCCACTGCTTTCTGTGGAGCTTACCTCTCTAAGTAATGCGCCTTGGAGGGGTGGGTGGGAAGATGCTTAGGTTTACATCAGGCAGACCTCCAAACACTTTGAACTGCTTCCAATAGTGTACAGCTGGCCTTCAAAAACTTGTCAAGCAGGTGGGGGGATCAGCCCTGACTATTGAGGTGGCTTGGTTTCTGACAAGGGTGTATTCAGCGTCCCTGCTGAAATACCTGGCTTTACTTAAACATGGCAGGATGGCATCCCTCTGGGGCTTAATCTCTTGCGGTAGGACCTGCCATACTTGGCGCAATTTTCATAAATAATTTCATAGGGCTAATGGGATACCTCCACGTGACAGAGGTGGGGAAGGGGGCGGGTTCTCGCCCATTCAAAGACTTCTGCCTGCTCTTTTTCAATTACAGAACTTTATTTCCGAGGTCGTCGTCGTCGTTGTCGTCGTCGTCCCCCACACACCCCTCCCCATTCTTTTGCAGGACCACTGAATACAATTTAATCAGTAATTTCTACTTAGCCTTTATAACTGGAAAAACAACTACCAGCAAGGTTTTTTTTAAAAAAAAAATCATAGGACAATTCTGAAAGCTTTTCACGCTAAAAAGCGATTTTTGTTCTCCACTGCCTGTTTGCATTCGGCTTGGGCTCGCTGGCTCCTACTCCCCCAACGCCACCACCCGCGTCCGCCCCGCTCCTCTCCTTTCTACCTTTCCTGCACACCGGGCTTCTTTTCTTGTTTTATAACTCCCCTCAAAGCTTCAGTTATCAAAGTTCTTGGGCGGGGGTGGGTGGTGGGAGGGAGGGAGGGAGGGTGGCCGCGAAGGGAGTCGGTGAATGGCCCCAGCTTGGTTGTCCCTTTTACAGGTCTTGTTAACTTCTACACACACACACACACACACACACACACACACACACACACACACACGGGTGGGGAGGGCGCTTTGAAACATGTTGGCCAGTTGGGGGATCGGCTCAGAAGGCGGAACACAGTAAGAACTCCAGAAGAAGAACTTCGTCGTAAGAACCCCTCTGCCCATCCTTCGGCCAGCCCAGACACCTCCTGGAACCTCCCCTTTGGGGGGCCTTTGGGGGAAGCCTGCCCCCCCTTTTTCCCATTGCTGCTTACCCGGCCTCTCTGACTCACAGGTACACTGCTGCTGCTCCTGGAGGTTTCAGCAGGGGCTGATAGTCCCCCCCCTCCAAAAAACAAAACCAAACCGACAGGCCTGTTTTAAACGGGGGCGTAGCAAAGAGGCATTGACATGTTCTTCTTCCCAGGGCAGCGAGCCAGGAACCCTTAACATCAGACCTACGCGAAAACACAGAGGTACATACAAATAAAACACCCGCTAGGCGCACATGCATGCGGGCACGCGCGTGCTCCCCTCTTCAGGTCTGTCTGTTTAGCCAACACTCGCTTCCAGCCTAGGCGTTCGGCAGAGAGGCGTTTTGCCCCTCAGCTTTCTGCATACAACCGAATTGCCCAGATTCATGACGGCGGAGAAAGGCCAACAGAAGCTCAGTTGGAAGGACCTTGCAAACAGGCTGGGCTTCCCGTGTGCCTTAAATAGTCCTCTCTTCCCTCCTGCCTCCCCCCCCCCAAATCCACCCTTTCCTCCACCGTTCGTATGCATCCAAATAAACTTTGCATCGATACTCACGGCGAAATCCACACGGTCCTTTTCCTCAGAAACTATCAAGCAGAACGCTAGTAAGCCCCAGCTGGGCTGCTTTCCTTCCACGACTGACCATTTTGAAAGCTTAGCCTAAAACGCTCCCTAGACACACACATACACACGCGCGCGCGCACGCTCGTGGCCTCGTCTCTCTGATCTGTGCTATTTCGAACCATTTGCATCTCACAGAGCACAGTCGCTCAGAACACCCCCACCCCCACCCCCACCCCCACCCCTTTCTCTCGCTTCCCCATTCCCCTCCCTTCCAGGCCCTCTTTATTTAAGTGAATAAAAGTTTAAAGCTGGAGGTTATTTATTGTTCCTCCGAGATAAGTCCTGAGTGGCTCTTGGGAAGCACGTGATTCCAATAAACTTTGTTTTATGGCTTGATAGTTGACAAGCCAAAATATAATTCCCACCATAAATTAGTTTAAGAGCGTACAAGTGCAGATGCCGTGGCTTCCTGGAAGCAGTGACAAGAGAAAGTGTGAGGAGGGAAGAGGCTGCCCCCTTGTTGCCCAGCGTCCAGAGAGACAGGACTGATCCTTCCGCTTTCTCGCCAGGGCGGCGTCTCCTTTTCCCACTGGGGGTGAAAGTCGCTTACAGTAAGTCTCTTCTCCCTTCCCGGTAGACGGGAGTCCAGCGTCCCTGAAAACAAACAAACAAACAAACGGGTCTGTAACTGGTTAGACTTGGATTTCAGGAAGCCCGGAAATGCTGCAGGAATATCACCGGATCGGGCGCCCTTAGAAATAATAGCATGTCGTTCTTGCCAGAAGCAAACCCCGGCTGGAAGCGGTAGATCTCGACCCAGTGTTTGATGTGCCGAAATGTAAGCGTTTGTGGCCTTGTGGTTCAGTAACGAAACGGCAAGGAGGGGGAAGGGGTGGGGAGGCAAACCCGTTAGACAAAAAAACGGGCAGGCAGCTCCTTTAAAACTCCTCTATGGGATTCTGCAGCCTTTCCTTTCAGAGGGCAATGGCCGCAAAGCGAGCGGCGACGGTGTTAAGGGTTTTCGTGTTGTGTTGTTTTGTTTCGGTTTGGATCATCCATCTTGGTAAACACCCTCGTTGTGTCTACCCCCACGTGGAGGATGATGTAGGATGAATTTGATTGGGAAAAGAAAGAGACAGAAAAAGAGAGCAGAAGAGCAGTGTCTCTTTAAGTGCACACTGTAATCATTCATAATGAAGAAAGCAATGTATAAGTGCTGGTTAAGGGGGAAAAATTAGGGCCTTGAAGGGCCTGGGCATTAAAGTCACCCAGCTACCTGAATAAGGAAATTCTGCACAAGGGTCAGATTTCTCATAGGTTAGGTTTCACCCAAGGAAGGATGCTCTGATCTTCCTGGAGGAAAAACACGTCTATTGCACAGATAGATAGTTCTGTGTTTATACTGTACATGGGAAGTTCCAATGGGGATTCAAAAGGATTCTAGGAAGTCGTGGAGGTGGTGGGCTACAGCGTTTAGTTGGGCTTGTTCCACTCCTCAATAATCACAGCAATAAAACATGAACATTAATAGCCATAAACAGATAGAGATATTCTTCAATGGTGTGCCACTATTTCATCTTTCAACGCAATGCCTTCCTGTCAGCCTTGTACACAGACACAGGAGGAGAGCATTGTAATTATGAAATATTAACAGAATGTGGGGGGAAATTACATTATCACCTGCCTTTCTTCATTTTCTCTCTTTCTCTTCTTCATTGCAACAGGTTGGAGACCATGGAGGGGCACCTGCAGTAAGTAAACTCCTTTTTTTGTAAAAATTATGAGGGCTTCCCAATGTTGCTTTAAAAGCTTTGAATTTATAAATAGAGGCAATTCGTCCTTGATGTTTCTCTCAGGTTCCTTCTGGCTCTTGGGGTTTCGGTGTGCTTTTCTCCACCCTCCTCCAGAACTATGCTAGCAGATAAAAGTAAATGCTGGTGGTACAGTTTCTAGGGAGATAATTAGAAAGCTGCACAGGTGCATAGTATCATGTTCTCCCTCTCGCCAGTACTTTCCAGCTAATGAGGGGATTACCATTTTAACTGGAGAAAGCTATCACAATGTTTCCCTGGGCAAATGATAAATCTATCATGCATGTGCTCAGTGGTGGGCTTCTCAACATTCAGCTGCATTTGTGAAACTCACGCTACACCCTTCTGAGAATCAATGTATTTCCTAGTGACATAACTGGGTTCCCGAGATGTTTACATGCATTTTTTCTTGCAGCCTAAACAAATAAAGCTCCTCATTTTTAACTGGAGCATGCATTCCTGATAAATATGGCTAGGATTGCAATAAAGGTGAATTAATGATGCTGTTGTTAAGTATTGTAATGATTCTGTCCTATTTTGATTCACTGAAATATTCCTGAGGCAGAGGTAGGTATTTCTAAGGATTACAGCATTAAAGAAGAGCCTGTTAGTGTTAATAATAGTAATAGTTAGCTCTGCTTTATTCTGCCTTACTTTCAAGAAAGAAATGCAATAAGATAGGGAGAGGAGGGAAAGAGGATTTCATTTCAAGGAATTTGAAAGCAAAAGAAAAGAAGAAAATAAATAAATAAAGCACACCATTATTTAAATGTTTGCAGGTGCCTACGATACAACGCATCCATGTCTTGTAGCAGAATGCTTTTTGAATGCAATATATTGCATTCCTATCTTTAAAAAAATATATGCACTAGCCCTTCTCAAAGCAATTCTCTTCAGTAATTTTTTTATTCCCCCCCTCCACCTTTTACATTTTTAGAAATTTGCTTTGTTACCTTTGCATTCCAGGCCGGTGTTTCTTTCTTCCTGTTTAAAATCACAACATTGTTTGCGTGGGATGGTCTTCCTCACATTTTCTTTTCAAGCTTGAACTTTGGCAGTCCACCCCACCCCACCCTTTTTCTTTGGAAAGCTCCTAAAACTTTCTAAAACAACAGCACTCCCTTTCTGCTCAGTTTTCTTCTTGCCTTTCCCCCTCTTTTCCTTCTTTAAGGGGAAAACATCTTCCTTAAACTTAGCTTTAGCATACTGATTATGAACCGGGAGTACAAAAAAAGCTTGATGGATCAAAAGAATGTTTATGGGCAGTTGAGCAGGAGGTGAATATTTAACGCTTTTGTTCATCAATAACTCCTTTGGCTTTGACCTGTCTGAACTAGTAGTGCAATAAGGTGAAACTCAGGTCACAGCGTCTAACAAATATGAAAATCGGTGCTATAGCACAAAATATTGCGTGATTCCCTCCGCCCCCAACTCCCCCCCCCCCAAAATGCTTTGAGGAACTCCTGCGCACATGCCTTCCAAGATTTTATCTCCTCCTCAAAGAGTGATGAAATGGCTTGCATATTCTGCAGATCTCACTGCTTAGGCACATTCTACATCCCTTCTGTTAAATACTTATTAATTTAAAAAAAAAGAACGAGGCCAGGGGAGCTCTCCCACCCTTCTAATTTGAAAGGATAAAACCTCTTCAGCGAATCTAGAAAACAGAGGCCAGATGAATTCTGAAATTCTTAGGAGATCCACTTCCCTTGTGATTCGAGGAGACCCATATTTTTTTAAATCAAAGCCACCCCTTGTTCTAAGGAAAAGGAGCGGTTCTGCATCTCAGGAGCCATTTGCTTCCCGATGCTTCCCTCCAACCCCAACCCCCCAACCCCAAGATCTGATACATAGAATAGCCAAGGGAGGGGACCTAAGACAGCACACAGGAACCTGGCCAGGCACAATGCATGAATTTTGGGACTCCCGTGTGTTGCTGTCGACAAAGTAGAAATAATGAAATGCAGGTATATGTTTATAAATAGTTTAGAATGACCTCCCACCTTGTCCTCCACCATAAATGCAGCTACATGAAAACTGGAGGACTCTTGGTGGGCGTGTTTATACTCTTTCTGGGCTCTTAGGAGAAATGGAGCAAGAAGTATGGCCATAATGGAAATAAATGATGTTATTTCCTTTTTAAAACGAATACTTCCCTTTTACTTACATGAGAGCCCTTTTAGCACCACGAGCATTATACTGACATTAAAATATGCTTTGTGTATTATTATTATTATTATTATTATTATTATTATTATTATTATTATTATTATTATTATTATTATTATTATTAAAACAATCAGTGGCAAGCCCTCCATGATCTTGCAAGTAAACCCTTCTCATTCCCTCCAGCCCACGTTTCAATGCTGAAGCATTCACCAGGGTTTGTCACAAGCCCATTTTTAGAAATCTTGACACCATGATAAAGAGAAATGTCACCGCCATAACCATTTTTCTTTGTTTCCTTATGAAATCATTCCATTCTCCCTATCCATAATTCCAGCCCTCTATCCCACAGAGAGTAGAGCGGGATTCCTCGGAGGAGAAACAGGGGAGGGATCTGACCCTCTCAGTGACGCTGCCTTTGTTACTCGTGTAGAGGAAAACAGAAGGTTATTACGTTGTCTATATATACCCTGTAGAACCGAATTTGTGTGGTATTTGTATAGTCACAGATTCGATTCTAGGGGAATATATGGTCGATGCAAAAACTTCACCTTTCTGGAAGTGGTGAGGGTTTTAAGGGTAGAAGACCATCCAAGACACACGGGATGCTGGATGCTGGTATATTAGGATCATTCTTTCCTAATCCCACACTAAGTTTAGTCATGCATCCCATCATAAACCTCTTCATCCAAATACAATTAACACCATGAATCTGAAAAAGGAAATGTCAGTTGGCCAGTTCATTTGCTGCTTTAGGATGATGACGGTTATGATAATAAAGATGATAATAATAATAATAATAATAATAATAATAATAATAATAATAATAATAATAATAATAATAATAATAATAATAATAATAATAATAATAATAATGTTACTGTGGCTGGAGCAGCTGATATCAGCGGAGACTCAACACCCGCCCCACCCCATTCCCATCTCTGGCGTTTTCTACAGATTTTTATGCTCTCCCTGAAATGTCACTGGAATAAATAGCCATGTTTCCGTTGTCTCCCAAAAGTAGGCAAGGAACCATCGAAATCTGGGGTTACTCAAAAATTGGAATTTATTTTTCAAAGCCGCTTCTTTAAAAAGGAAAATTGGGACTTAAGAACTCTCAGAACAGTTTCCCCCTTATCTGTATGCTTGTTGTTGTTGTTGTGAGGTTTTTAAACATGACTCTTAAAAAAAACTGCAAATAAATTAAACTTAGTTACTCATTGCCTGCTCTTCTCCTGGCCAGCTCGATTCTGGTAACTTTTGGTTGACCCCGGCGGAACAAAGGCAAGGCAGGGTCCCCCCCCCCCAATTGTATATGGGATTGCCCTCTCGTTGGGTGTCTTCTCGTTTCCTCTTCTTTCCCCTGAAACTCACTGAACGCTTGCTTTGTTCCTCCTCTGCCTGCCTCCTCTTTGCCTCTCCTTGGCCGAAATGTAGCTCCCGAAGGTTTGGACTGCCAGCAGCCTTTAAAGGACAAGGCATCAAAGGTTAGGGGAGTCGGCGGAGACAAAAGGCTTTCCATTTACCTGGGGGAGGAGGGGAAGAAGGCAGATGGGGGTTGCGGTGGGGGTGTCCTGGCCATCCCTTGAGGAGCTGAGTTTCCTAGCATCCCTATCGCTTTGGCAAACGGGGAGTGGGGTGGTGGTGGTGGGGGGAATAAACACACGAGGGCATGATAGCCCTCTTGATTGCCCGGCGTATTATTTAGTGAAATCTGTGGAAATTATGAGGTGCGCACACAAATCCGGTGATCACCCTCCCTGCCTCCGGATTGGCTGAGCCGGTCACGTGGGCGGCTAACTTTATTCAGTTGACAGCAAGTAGGAGGGCTCTGTGGAAGGAGGGGGAAAAAGACAACACGAGAAAAATTAGTATTTTCCACCTCCCGAAATTAATGGCCATGAGTTCGTATATGGTGAACTCCAAGTATGTGGAGCCCAAATTCCCCCCTTGCGAAGAATATTTGCAGAACAGCTACCTCGCGGCCGAGCAGGGCTCCGAGTATTACGGGGCCTCGCCAGGTTCGGACTTCCAGCCTCAGGGACTCTACCCGCGGTCCAACTACGGCGAGCAGCCTTACAGCTGTACTAGCAACGCCCAAGGCTCTGCCGCCCTGCCTCCGCCGCGGGGTCACGGGCAGGAGCCGTCGGGAGCCCCGAGTCATTTCCCCGGGCATGGCGAGCCCTGCCCTCCGCCTCCCCTGCCCGCCTCCACCGCCAGGACCTGCAGCCGGCAGGCAGACCTCAAAAGCCCCAACGGGGGCCCGGGCCCGGCCGCCGCGCCGTCTTCCGTAACAGCCGCCATCAAGCAGGGGGCCGTGGTTTATCCCTGGATGAAGAAAGTCCACGTGAACTCGGGTGAGTCCCACCTTCTCTCCCTGCTTCCTCGCCTTCCCCACCCCCCCCCACCCCGCCGCCGCTTTCCTCATCCCACCTACCTACCTACCTACCTACCTACCCACCCACCCAACCCTCACTCCTGCCCTCCAAAAGTCCTTTGCGGGCTCCAGGAAGGAGAGTGGTGGAGTTGGAAAATGGCTATGAATTCACGGCGAAGGGATAGGCCTCTTTGGCCATGTGGCTTGCAATTGGAGGAGGAGGAGGAGGAGGAGGAGGAGGAGGAGAGATCCTGGCAGAAAGATGTCGAGGGATATTTAAAGTCCATTCTGCCTGTGAGTGAATGAGTGAGGGACTGAAAGAGGAAAATAAGGGGGGGGGCTGAAACGGTGTCCATCTGTTATTATCGCGGGCGCCCCATGCAGTGGTGTAAGTAATGGCCGCACAGTAGTGAAGGAGTCTCCTTTTGGGTTGTTAACCTCTAGCAAGGAAGCCGAGATCGATTTCAGAGGAGGGAAGGTGGGGTGGATGGAAGAGAGTGCGCTTTTCTCCTGCTGACTAAATTTCTCCTTCTCAGTGAATCCGAATTACACCGGCGGAGAACTGAAGCGCTCTAGGACGGCTTACACGAGGCAGCAAGTCCTTGAACTGGAAAAGGAATTCCACTTCAACCGGTACTTGACCCGGCGCCGCCGGATCGAAATCGCGCACACGTTGTGTCTCTCCGAACGCCAGATCAAGATCTGGTTCCAGAACAGGCGCATGAAGTGGAAAAAAGACCATAAGCTCCCCAACACGAAAGGCCGGGGCTCCAGTGCCGCCTCTTCGGCCTCCGGCCAACACTTACAGACGGTTTCCAAGGACCATCAGACTGAGTTGACAACTTTGTAAGAAACTTGGCCAACGGGTCCGTTTCAGTGGCTGGAATTTGGAACTAAAACTGCCCCGGACAGAGAGAGAGGCCAAGAGAAACTGAAGGAATAAGACTCACTCTCTGACGAAGCAAAAACTGCGAACCACGGCCGAGTGCCTCCTGCTTTAAGGTGCCAGAGACAAACCCAGCGATGTTACGGACTTCACAAGAGTAATTGGCAATCGGCAGAAACCACTCAGACAAGAAAACAGGCAGACGCTAGCTAGCAAGCGAACTGGGGCCAGGAGGAGAGAAAGGGATACAAATATCGCTATATGTCTATATGAGTATAGTATTTTTAATAAAACTCCTCTAGTCAGAACCTCACCGTCCACCCCTGCTAACGAACCCATTTGATGTTGTGACTGAGAGCTGCAGGGGAAGGGTTTTTTTGTTTGTTTGTTTCTGATTTAGTAGGGTTCCCCCCTTCCTTCTTCTTTTCCCCATTCTATGCCTTTTCGAGTGGTGGTTTTGGGTAAGTCTAAAAAAGCCGAAGCTGAGGCTGAAGGCGTGTGAACTTTTCTCTGCAGCCATTTTTTCTTCCATCCCCTGTTGCGTTATTGCGTTATCTTTAAAATAAGGGCGCCTGCTCACTAGCCCCCTCTAACTTTTCAGTGATTTTTTAAAAAAGAACAAAAAATGAGGTGAAACGGGTTGTCTTAATTTTTCTTATTGTATTAATTTATTTGTAGCTTAGGAAAAGGAAAAGAGGGGACGCTGAAGAGAAGAAGCAAACCAAATATGCAAAAGAGGATGAAAGTGTATTTCTCCTCCTGACCCACCCCAGCCCCACCCTACCCTCATGTTTCTGAGATTTTGTTCATGAAAATGTAGAACGTTCTCCATTTCTTCTCCATACAACCTCACACCCTTTTGGTTTTAGGATTCCTCTCTCTACAAGGGAATGTTTCCTAGTGTTTAGATAGGAGCAACGAAACAAAAGTCTTCTTTTCTAACGGAATGGCCTCAAAACGTTTCCTTCCGTTCATGTGTTGTATTTTGAGTCCGTTGCAAAGAATGGGCAGACCCGAAATTTTAATTGTTGGGGGGGGGGATAAAGAAATAAAGAAGAGGATACAAAAAAATAAGAACCACTATTTCACATGATTTGTAACCAGGAAGAAAAATTATTTTGTATTCAGACTAGGCAACGTGGTGTTTAGCTTATATCATATTTCAGATTTAAACTGTTGTATTGGTTTTGAAGAAAAACAAGCTGTAACAAAGCCAGAGGATGGAGTGTATGTTTCGAACGGAGAGGCCTGTGTTTCTTTTGATGAGCAGCGAAACAGAAAAAATTGGGTATATTTTAAGATAACTGGAGAGAAAAACGGGACCAGCTTTGTGAGAGGAAAATGGGTCGTGATGTACTTTGGCCTGGATTTCTGCCATTTGCACCCGCCTGTAAGGTTTTAGTTGAGCGTTTACAAGAATGCCCTGTTTGTGCTTGAAGTATCTTTGATTAACGCAATAAAGCAAAATAAAAACTTTATGTCCTACCATTTTATACCTCCGGATAGGAGCAAGCAAAGATGTCCCCCGTTCACCCCAACACAGACACCAGGAGAGCAAGGGGGAGACGTGGGGAAAACAAGCAAAGGGGGTGAGGTAATTTGCTAATTCCATCTTATTTACATTCGCGACCCATTTTAAACACGGCTTCCTTGGAAGCAAGTCGGATCAGGTTGTTAGAAAGAGGATGTTCACACTCCTAGAGGCCCACGTTTAGTGTACTGGGCCTTGGACGGGCTGGCCTAACTGCCCTTCTGTTTTCCCCTGAAGCGTCAGCCCCCTTTCTTGGGGCAGTCATCTCTTGAGCTCTTCCTGGGGCTCCTTTTGACGGGGTTGTTCGGATCGGGATCCCGCAAGATGGGGCCTTTTGTGTGGGGTCCCGGAGCCCCCCCTTTGTTCTCTCTCTCTCTCTCTCTCTCTCTCTCTCTCTCTCTCTCTCTCTCTCTCTCTCTCTCTCTCTCTCTCTCTCTCTCTTTCTCTCTGACCCAAGCCCTGCTTCTCAGGCTCAGGCCCAGGGCCAGGCTTCGCTTGAATATCCACCCCTCCTGATATTAAAGATGGATATTCCGGCATTATCCGCGTCATTGTCCCTCCGACAAAAAGCGCTGCGATCCTACAGAGGGAAGACGTCTTCTTTTCTGATGCCTTCACGTCGAGAGGCTGAAAAGCTGGGTGGTTTTTGTTGTTTTGTGATGTTTTTCAGCCGAACTTCGGCTAGATTGTAGAAAGAGGTTCAACCAGAGGACAACTTTTCTGTTCGATTAGCCGTGTTTCAGCCGGGAGGAATGACCTCTAAACCCTTCACCTCTTGGACCTCAAGGAGTCCCCCTGCCCTCCCCCCCCCCATAGCACTGAAAAGCAGACAAGAAGACAGCAGCCCTGGCCTCAATTACTCAGATCTTAAGTCCCCCCTTTTTTCCCTTTCTTTCTTTCTTTCTTTCTTTCTTTCTTCTTTCTTTCTTTCTTTCTTTCTTTCTTTCTTTCTTTCTTTCTTTCTTGCTTGCTTGCTTGCTTGCTTGCTTGCTTGCTCGCTCGCTCGCTCGCTTGCAACACTGGTCCGAAAACTGGAGGTTTAAAGCCACCAGATTTCCTTCACTTCCTTTCCAAAGGCTCCTTATGGGATCAGTTGGATGTAAAGAACATGGAAGGCAGCCCCTGTTTACATAAGGCCTGGGTCAGGTTGTTTGTGTGCCTTTTGGAGGGGTAGCCAAAAGCCCTGGCTTCCTTACAACCTAATCCCTTACTCTGCCTCCTTGCTGGGACTCAAATCCTACTGGGTTTCAGTAAGTGTTGGCTGATCCTATTTGTGGTTGTTCTGAAATTAAGTCTGGCGCTTAAGGGAGCATTCCTTGCCAAGTCTGGGTAGGTCTGCTGCCCTCATGTTCTGGAAAGAAAGGGGAGATCCAGCCAGCCAAGGAGAGGGGAAAGAGGGGGATCCTTTTTGTGTAGATACATCCCTCTCTCTAGCCACACACTATAAAATATATAATAATAAAAAACTAGGAAAAGGTTGTGGTGGCTCAGCAGACTAAGGCTTTGAAAACTGTCTGGCTGGGCTGCAAGGTTGGCAGCTCGGGGGTTCGAATCCCGGGGGCCACACAGCGGAGCAAGCTCCCACTGATAACTTCAGCTCCTGCCAACCTAGCAGTTTGAAAGCATGTAAATGCAAGTAGATAAATAGGTACTGCTGTAAAAAAAAAGCAGGAAGATAAAACAGTGTGTTTCCTTGCAGCCATGCCGGCCACTGGCCACGGACTTGCACAACACTGGCTCTTCCGCTTGAATCACCATCCCTAGAGTCGGACGCAACCAGCACACATGTGTGGGGGGAACCTTTCCCTTTAGGAAAATAGGGATTCCAGTGGAGCTGTCCTGTAACTCAATCCTATGTTCAAATCTGTAGCTCTGAAGCCTCATTCTGTGTGCTTCTCTGAAAGTTATGTCCCCTTGATTTCAATGGGACTTTGGCCAGGTTGGCAAATTGCGGCTTGAGAGTGGTGAGGGGTTAAAAGGAAGGCCCAGAGGCTAAACATACTTCCCACGAAATAATCACCCTTTAATCCCAATGTCACAGACTTCCGAATAAACATGTTTCAGATAGGGCTGCCAATAGGGCAGATTTGGCTTCACAATATCCTTCATTTGTCTCTTCCCACCAGCACCCCCCACTCCTCCCCCCACTTCCAGTCCTGCATATTCCACCATGTGTGAAGAAAAAACAGAACTGTCCCAAGCCCCTTTTGTGATGCTAATGTCTCCTGAACAAATGTTTGACCCAAACTCTTAAAGTTGTGTGCGTGGTTGGGGGGGGGGGGGAGAGTTTCCTTTGAGCTTTTCCAGGGGTGAGATTTTGTCTTAAATCCTGGTTACATTTATACTGGCCATCCCTTGAAAGTGAAGGCTGGGATGTAGCAGAGTATCAAAAGGTCCCCCTTTGATGGGCCTGAGATGTAAACATTTGGCCCAGAATGCTTTTCAAAAAAAATACCAATACCGCCCCCATCACATTCACTTCCTATAATCTTTTCTCAGTTGTTTGAGGAGGGAGATGATTTTGATGATCATTGTTTTGATTCTGTTGAAATCATTCTTCTGTAAACTGAAGAAGTGGGGTTGGGGTGTGAGCTCCCACAATCCTTCCTCATAAATTCAGAGTTGCATGTTACTAGATCTTAGTGATAACATCGCTTTGTAAAACAGCAGTGGTCTGTTCTCCTAAAACTTCTCCTCCTCATTCTCCTTCTCCTTTTCTGCCTTTGATTAAAGGACTATTTATACAACTAATCCTGATCTAGGTCCTCTCTGGGCACAGGCATATGATATAATAAAAGACATGATAGATACAGTACTTATATTTTTACTGGGGAAAAGTAGAACAAAAATCCAGGAAGAGCATTAGTATAAGTTTCCCTTATACTTTCAAAACCCAGACTTGTTTGCCATCTCAGAATGAAAGTCCCCATTTAGTGTTCTAGAAGACAACACAGGGAGAGGTAGTATTCTGTAGGCTGATGTTGTCCCCATCTCAATTTCAACCAAATTTGCCAACAAAACTAATTTATGCCTGGTTATTGAGAAGCAAATTGCACTGATTCAGGCTCATTCTCATCAAAGTATCCGAAGGATTGCAGCTTTATATTCCACTCCTAAGAGTGTTTATTTGGAAAACACTGAGTTGTATAGATCTTCCAAGTAAATTAGCAGAGTTACATTTCTGTACCTCCTGCTGAATCATATTTATTCAGAAATCCAAGTAAATATATGATTTAAGATTAGAGTTGGATTTGGAGTTAAAACCACAGACACCCCCCCACTACTCATATCTGCACCTGCTTGCCAATACTGAACTTTCTTCTGATCCTCTAGATAGGATTGCTGTGCAAGTCCCACTTTCAATGGAATTTACTCCTGAGTATACATGGGGGGTCAATCCTATGTATACAGTACTTTAAAAGCAAAGGGTGTAAGGTGATACTTAAATGTATTTAAAAGATTTCTGCACCACCATTCAGAAAAACCACCCAAAGCACTTTGTGTAAATCAGAGAAAACCATGCTAAAGTTAACAAAGTTACAGTGTGCTCAAGTACCCTGAAGGCGTTCCTCACCTTATGTTACTTATTTCCCCTCTCTTTTGGTGACCCTTTCATGCAATGTATTTATATCTGTCTTAAATTCTCTTCCTGGACAAGTTAACTGGCAGCTTTCCACTTCTTTCAGGGGGAATTACTTTCCATCTCTTGCCTAGGTTCCAAAGGGTCTTGCAGTTAATACTACCAAGCTAAATATTGGGGGGGGGGGAGAGAGAGAGAGAATGCTTTGGTCTTCTTTGGATAACATGTCCTCTCAAATACTAGATGATCACAAATCGCCTTAGGACTTTCAAGGGGTGTATGTCTGTGCTATGGCCCCCTTATTCTGTGTATGTGTACTTGCATGCACACATGTTAGTCTGCATACATGAACCCAGGCCTGGTTACAATAGCAGCTGCAGCAGCAGTGACAGTTAACCCATGAATTCAGCAGAGACCTAGGTTCAGTTACATTTCCTCATGGGATCTGGACCAGTATGTGCAGAAAGTGAGAAATGTCAAGCAATTATTAACCAAATTCTTCAGGTGTGTGTATGTGTGTGTTTGTGTGTGCCTGTGCATGCATATGCATCCTGTAGAAGACTTAGTAGTATATCCCAGTCTACTTTTTAGAAGGCAGTATATAATATTAGACTATACACAGCAGCCCATGCAAAGTTAGGAGGTATTACTCCTCCCATTTTGCAGATGGTAGGCCACCAGTGAATACTGATGTCCCTGCTAAGGCCTCCCAAGACTTTTTGGCTGAGTAAAGACGTGATTGCTGCAGTACCCTCCAGATGGGTCCACTACTAGGCTATATACAACAGCTCTCAGATGTGATTCTAAAAGTTACTGCTAATGCATCCTGGAGTGCATTTTCAGTGCAACATTTAACCTGTCCAAACTACACATCAGTCCTCATCTCCCATGGCATAGCTCAAATAATGCCACTCTGTGCAGTGACATGTTGAAAAATCCATGGCAATGTTGCCCATTCCTAATCCTGAGGATACTGGATCAATTTCCCAAAACTTTCTCATTGATATTATAAACATGTTTATCCTCCAAAACAACTGAGAGCAGTAGGGCTGATTTCCAGAAGGATAGTGCATTTAGGTCAGCATCCACCTGTATTTGGAGTATGTCTGATTGAATTCAATGGAATTCACCTGTGCAGACATGAACATGAACATCAGAGTTTTAGCCAAAGCACTAAATTGGGTGTTAGTTTCAACTGCAGTAGAGCTGTGGGCATCAATGGGGCTTAACAAAGCCAGTTGCTTTCAGTGTCTTAAACTAAGATTAACATTGACTTTAGCCCAACAGCCTCTATCACTGCACTACTTACCATGAAGTAGAACCAACAATTTGGGTGGCGATTTGTCACAGTTTTGATCAGATTTCCTCAAACTATTAAAATGTAGCCCACAACTCTCTGAAGTCTCTGACAGAAGCCTTGCTGATTTGATAGGGTGAGCTATGACCTGAATAGCTCCTTTCAAAATGGAGTAATTCTGTCATCTTTTTGTCACAAATTGTGGCTTAAAGCTGTGTTGGAAGAGCAAGCGTTATATTCCAATTAAATTTTAGGACCTGGCAATCAGTACATTCAATCCACCTTCCTTCCTTCCTTCCTTCCTTCCTTCCTTCCTTCCTTCCTTCCTTCCTTCCTTCCTTCCTTCCATCCATCCATCCTATCTATCCAAACAAAAAATTTAGACACACTTTCTCCTAGGAAAAGACCCAAGGCTGCTTACAATACTTAAGGGCAATATATACAATTGGAGGCTATTGTACTACAAATCCAGTCCAAGCAGTAATGCATAGCAATCCATTTAAACATCACAGAACAGGTAGCTTGGTGTTATCATCACCACTTTCAGCAGCCTGACTCCAAACCAACTGATTAATAAATTAGATCCCTTTAAAAATTGATTTCATTGCATTTGCTCTTAGTAAAGTCTGATCTGGATTAGAAGCCAATTGGTGGATGGATGAACACAAAATAAATTCAAGGTGAATCTGAAAAAGTGGTTTCCAGGTTAATGACTATTGGATTTGTATATTATGGTATGCATCAGAATAAATTTGCTAATTTAAGACATTTTGCCAGACCTTACATCCTCCAAACCCAGTGGGGGCTGACTTAAATTTACTAGAACTCAAGTTCACCAGTTTAGGTCTGTTGCAAAATACATTTAGAGTGACTCCTTCCATACAAAATCCATTTTCTATCCTCTCAAATGTCTTGATTTCATCAAAAGATAAGATAGAGGGGATGTTTTTTTGTGTGCTCCTAATATCATCATTAGTCAGTTGGAAATCAAAGCCTCTGGCAGACCACTTCAGATCTTCAAACAGTTTACCAGTAGATTGCCATGTATTTTATGCAGGACTCTTCCCCAGGAAGTGCTAGGTTGGCCCCGCCTTTCCATTTCCAGCTTTTTATCTTTTGGAGGCATCTATCTGTAGACATCTTAGTGGGCTGAGAAAGTTCCCATAAGAGGCACTTAAAGAAGCTCTGCACCACCACCTCGTTGCCGACATTAACCCTGTTGACAGCCAAGAAAGATAATCTTTTTCCACAGACTGCATTATTTTCATCCAAGATAAAAATCACATGATACACATGATCATCCGTCTGCTTCCCATATGTTGGCCTGTTTTCTCTAGACAAACAGCCAAGGGTGGAATCCCATTGCACCATCCACCCACCCTAAAATGTGCCTCAAATAGGATCTGATCCATGTTTGAAAACAAGCCCCTCCCCTTGGTGAGTATTTATTTATTTATTTATTTATTTATTTATTTATTTATTTATTTATTTATTTATTCATTTTGGACAGTGCATCACCACCACGACATGATTGTTCACCATCATCAACAACAGCAACACAGCACAGATCAGTAAAGATTTGGTCCACATGTTGTGATGGAGGTTCTACACAGTATCCGGAGCTTGCAGGGAACAGCTCCTCCTGTTTCCACTGGTGCGCTTTGTCTCTTGCACCGCTGCTGGTCACGATGGTTTGGACAAGGAAGCAAAAGGAGGCAGCCAGAACAACATATCCATTCACTCTCCCCTACAGCCAAGGGGAACATCGCGCGGAAGCACCTCCCATAGCTTTCCACGGCCAAGATTTTCATTTATTTTCTTTATTTTCCTGTCGTTTGTGTGTGTGTGTGTGTGTGTGTGTGTGTGTGTGTGTGTGTGTGTGTGTGTGTGTGTGTGTGTGTGTGTGTGTGTGTGTGTGTTTGTGTGTGTGTGTGTGTGTGTGTGTGTGTGTGTGGCGGCGGCGGAGGCGGAGGCGGTGGTGAAGGAGAGGGTTAAACATAACGATGTAGACCCAAATCATCTTGCTAGGGAAGAGTCACAGCAGACAGCCTCTCAAAGTGCAAGGAAGATGATAAGAATAGATTTTTCTCCAAGTCCTGACCACGTGATGGGCGCAATAATTAATTCAGCGCGTCCCTTAAGAAACACGGAGTCGTCATTAATCTGCCAAGCAAAGGACTCTATCAGACTTGAAAACTGAAGAGATCCCAAGAATATAATATACCAAGGTTGCGCAGGCTGTTTCTTTGCCCACCTAGCTCTTTGGCCACAGCCGAAGAGGGGGGAAAATAACCAATAATAAAAGAAAGAAAGAAAGCGGAGCTTGGTAGGTACACATTTTCTTTCTTTGCTTTTATATTTCGAAATCCTTAATGAACTTAGCTGTCAAACGGTTGACAAATAGAGCCCCTTCTCTCCCTGATTTGTAACCCTGCTCTCCAGTGAGAAGCTTTGGGGGGGGGGCATATGGGTACGGGTATTATTTTTTTGGGGGGGGAGGACACCCCAATGTTTACTCTTTATGATGTGATATGCGGTGCTGTGCAAAGAACGGGTCTTTTCCGTGTCTCTTGGTGGAAGAGTGAGGAAGGGAAGGTTTGACCAAAAAAAAAAATCCCTGCTTTTGTGGGGGAAAAGGGCAAAGATTTACTGGTTGTTTATATCTTCACTGGGGACAATGCGAGCTGTCAGGGCATCCGCGGTCCATTCTTAAACGGTGAGAAAAGGCCCTGAACTTCTTTTCATGCCAGGGTCGTAAATTTTTTCTTGGCGTCATAATAGAAGGCTATAAAACGGAGTTGAAATTTTACCCAAGGCAGACTTTAGCCAACAGATAATGAATTCTAAGGGTACTTCGCCGCCGCCGCCGCCGCCGCCCCTCCCGACCCTGCTAGGCGATGGTGTAGCACCATCACACAAAGGCGTGGTGGTTTTTGGTGAAGCCGCCTTTGCATGTATTAGGATCTGAAAGGATTTGGGAAAGATTACCTGAGACGCGGACGGTCCTGCTGGAGTCGGTATTAAGTTCTTGGCGTAGAATGCCAATAGTCCTCTTCTTGTCTTGTCTTTTCCTTTTCTTGGATTTGCTTAACGGAACGGGAATTTTGTATGTGCCACGCGTTATATCAGGGCTATGCATTTCTATATGAGAATAGGCAAGCAGATGGAAAGGCAGACGCCCGCAGACGTCCAACGCATGAGCCTACACCCTGCAAACCGTATTAGAGTCCCTTCTGAATCTCCGCTTCTCTAGACATCACATTTTTCTCCCCACCGAGTTAAATCTTTATGAAGCCTGGGACTTTTTTCTCTGAAGAAAAAGAAAAAGAAATCAAACTCAAATAAATGAAGGCTGTTGCTTTTATTACTTCCCTTGTGTGTCATAGCGTTTCCTGCGCTATGAATTATACATTTTAAACAATAATGCATTGACTTAATTATTCAAAATATGGCAAACGCTGGTGGGCTAAAATACTGATTCAAGGACAGCTTTGCTATTTCCAGCATGCATGGGTTGAGGCGCAGGCGCGTGCACATACCACGGACACACAAAAGTTTGCACTCTTTCTCCCCTCTAAGAACCCAACACGGGAGCGAGTGAGACGCGGACGCTGCACCGAAGGAGAAAAAGGCCTTTGAACGATAAACGTTGATTCTTGGATATGGGGGGGGGGGGGATATTTTATCAGCTTGACAATTGCCGCGCGTTTGTTGTTATAAATAATGGCAAGTGATTCCTGGAAGGGTGTGAGGTTGAGCCGTGTATGTGCGTGTGTGTGTGTGTGTGTGCCTGTGTGTCTCCGTGTGTGATGAAGGGGTGGGGGTGCAGAGGGGAAGAAAGAGAAGAGAGAAGGAGGCCGGGCTGGCTGACTAGGATTGTAAATCTTCCCCTTTTATTGCTCTATGAACATATGCTTCGACCGAGAAGCCTTAGATCCTTTCCGGAGGCACCGCGCGGCCAAACTGGAACCCCCATCTGCGTTCACACTTGGCTCGCAACGTTTTCAGGCTGAATTTGGTGCTGATTCTTTGGCTTTTGGCGTATTTATTTTAAACACGCGGATTATAGGTGGCCTTCTTAGGGAGGTGCGATTCCCCTCCATTATTCCTCCTCACCCCCTAGAAATGTTTACAACCTGTCTTTCTTCAGAAGAGGGTGCGCGCGCCTCTCGCCTTCTGTGCCTTTTTTCCTCTACCTGTCCCTGTTGGATGGTGTTCCTTCCATCTTTTTCCTCTCGGGAAGGAGGAACGAACGTCATGTATGCCTCTTTATGTGTGTGCGCGCAGCCTGAACACCACTTCACCGATAACGGTATTTGCTTTGGATACGGCCTTGCTTTTTCCGACTGCAAAGGGTTTGGCCCACAGGCTAAAAGGAACGGCGAAGGCCAAGAACAGTCAAGCTGCAAGACTCTGGATCTCCTCTCTCGGCCTTGAAACGAGCGGGTCCAATGGGATGCGATCCACCCACGCGCCTTTGCCTAAGAGTACCTTTCACAGGCTCAAGTCCCTTGACAGTCCGCAGAAGTCCAGAAACACAGAAAGGCTCTGCCTTCGGTTAGATATCTCCCTGCCGGCTTTAAATTGCGCAAACCCCACGAAATGTTTCACACCCTGGCATCGGAGGCACTCCCCCCCCCCACCCCCACCGCCCAAACTTCCGCGGCAGGACTGCAGTCTCTGCGGCCCGCTTTTCTTAAACACCAGTTTGCCAACTCAGGAGAAAGCCGAGCAATTTAGATAAATGCAACTGCACATGTACGGGGAAGTGTTGTTATAGCAAATGCAATACATTACTGTCAGATCTCCATGCTTTGGATGGTAATGCAATTTGGGGAGATCCGAGATTAGGTCGGTGATGCTTCTAGAGCTCTGGGTTACTTTGGTGGCTCCGACAAAAGCCACGCGCAGTCACGGCGCCCGGCCGGATCTGACTTGCCTGGTGTGAACCATCCCGGCTTCTTTACTTTATCTCTAGAGAGGGCTTCAATCGCGGCGTGGAAGCGGGCGTCGCGATAGAGAAGGACAAAGCGAAGGACTTTTCCCCCATCACGAGGCCGCAGGAAGACTCCGCTGTGTTGCCAAAACCGGCTCGATCTCATTTAACCCACTTGTATTGTTTAAAAAGAACGAGCGAGAGACCCTTTCAAGCGGCAAGACGGGAGAAGAAGCGCCGCCGCCCCGCGCCTTCAGCGGCGTGGGCAAAAAATCCACCGGCCCAGCAGCAGCATTTGAAAACGAGGACGCGGCTCCCGGTTCTTCCTTCCTGTCTTCTGTCTAAAATGTCCCAATTATTTTAGAGGAGCAATGGGGGAGAAGCCCCTCCCCTGTCAATAAGAGGAGCCCCCACCCCAATCCCTCCCTCCCATCCACACCCGCACACACACACACACACACACACATCATTTGTTCTACACGTAAGATTATTATTGTTATAACCCCGCCGAGTTTCTGAAAGGAAAATTACCGCGGCGGTTTAATTTGTCCCCAACAGACTGGGGGGGGGGGGTTGGAATCTCCCAGCTTCACCCCTCACCCCCATCCCCACCATCTCTCCTATGACACGTGTTTGGCGAAGAGGATCCGAGTCAGCTTGAGACGTGAGGATTTGTTTAGGATTCTGCAGCCCGGCGCTCTGCTGCCCCTTTGGCACTGGATTTTGCCAGCGGAGATTATTATTTTTAAAATATCAGAACCAGTCTGTGCCGCTGTGATGCTCTTTTCTCACCTCCCCACCCCACCCCCGTAGGGAGGCTTGCGGGTGCTTTTGGCTCTCTGGCTGAGCCTAACCCAGCTCCACAGAAATCTAGAACGCGGATCCTGGGGAAGGATGGACACAGAGGACAACCGGATGGAAGTTCCAGCCTTAATCAGAGCCATCTCCTCTCTCTCTCTCTCTCTCTCTCTCAGGATCACGTGAACAAATATGCTTGTATTTTAAGGTAGCGCCGGTTTTCCTTATTACAGAAGGCTTTCTCTCTCGCTGGTCTGTATATATATATATACATATATACACACAGTATATATATACAGGTCTAGATCCATACGACTAGAATGCGTGCATGGCTTCATCGCCTGGTTATTTGCAAACAAAGCAACACCAGCCAAACGACGTCTTTTTCTCTGGGTTTGGCGGTGAAGGTTTTTTTTTTTTTAAGAATGCATGTGTATATAATATATGCACATCTAAGTCCACATTACTAAACCCAGCAAACTCAAACTCCATTTGCGCTTTTTTATTGGCGCTCCAGCCGGTCGTCTTTATTCTATCGGGAATACTGCTGGTCTATGGAAATGTTTGGGCAAACGCGCAAGATCAGGTTTAGGAGCGTATTGTCTACAGAACAAAGGAGGAAGGATATATTCTCACACCTGCAAACGCACAGTTTTTGACCGAGAAGAACAGTTTTAGCATAAAAGCAGGGATACAGGTAAGCAACTGCATGAACTTAAAACCAGGTGGAATCCTGCATCCTATCCCGTTCGGAGATGGTGGAGCATAAAATACATGTCTAGATCCAGTATCTGTGTAGATCACTTGAAATGGGAACAGGTTGATGGTTGTTTTTGTTTTTGTTGTAGTAATAAATTAGGGGCCTTTCTGAATTGTAGCTTCCCTCCCAGATTGCCTTTATTTAGGATGACCTACGGAAGTGGGGACAAGAAGCCCCGGTTTCAAATAACAGGAAGGGGAGGCGGCGGGGAAGAGACAAAATCTTTGCATTTAAATATGAAAACACGTGTATTTCTTTGGGCACGAACCTCGACCTCCTAAAATCTAGGGATCGTGTGTATTTGAATAGTTCTGCTCTTCTTTTGCCAGGGGTAATTGGGCTGTGTTATACCCGCAGTCACATTTAATAACCTCCCTGTGGAAATGGTAAATCACTTCCTACTGTTTGGGTGAATTCCAGAAATTAATATATCATCTTGCGTCTTCATCTGATTCTGTACCTTCTTTGTAATTTTGAATTATTCCCGCCCTCGTTGCCCCCACCCCGAAAATATACTAACAAGGAGACAAACCACCCTGGTTGGTCTTAATTGTGGTGGGTTTATATCACACTGTAGAAAAGAAAAGGAAATGGTAGAGACTAAAGATAATTCACAGTCCAAGAGAGGTAGGCTTATCTGCTCTCTCACTGGTTTCCATACGCTGAGTATGATGATCTATGGCATATTTACTTGAAAGTAAATTCCACTCCTCAGTAAGGTTGATTAGGACTGCCACATGCTATGCGCCCAATTCTTTGCTGGATTGTGGCCAATAACTATTACAGATACATGGATTCCAACTCCCAGGCAGTGTCCTCTGAGTTATATTTACTCAGATGATACTGCTTAGGTAAACATCTCAAAAGCTTTTAAACAGAAGTATTTAAAATGAGAGTTGGGAAAACTTACAGCTATAGCTGACATTACATTCATTTACTTGGAAGTACATTTAGATATACATGTATATGTATATAAGTGGCATATGAGATCGGGAACATACTTAATAATAATAATAATGTGCCGGCAAGTTTTACCTGAAAGGAAATCCAGATGATTTCAGTGCAACTTATTGCCAGGTAAGTCTGCCTAACGCTGTGGTCTGCTCCACTACTATTTATTAGAAAGTCAAATTGAATGGGGCTTACTTTTGTTTACCTTTATCTTTTAAACTTCCTAGTAAATATTGCGTAGGTTCCTGCAATCTGGAAAGAAGGCATTCTATATATTTGCATGATATTGATTTACAGATAGGTCGAGATCCAGAGTTAAATACATAAAGGAATTTTCCTGATTCTAACCCACTCACACCACTCCAAGCGCATCAACGCGTAGCGTTTTAGGCCAGGGAGCGGCAAATTGCGCTTTTGGCCACGTTTTGCGCAAGGCTGGCTCGGAAGAAGCTTCGCAGCAAGCGACCGAACGTCCTCCCTCCCTCCCTCCCTCCCTCCCTCCGCCACTCTTTTCCTTCAGCCTTTATGCCTCCGAGCTGCGGGACTGACAAGTTAGTCAGCTGAATCCAATTACGGGCAAGCGGCATTTCATTTCCTTACGCGACAGGGATCGCCCTTGCTTAGAACTTCGCCTAAAAATTTCAACCTTTCCTTCTTTGCTCTCTCGTTCTCGCCTTGGGCCTGAAGGGTCCTGGATGACTGGGCCTCGAGTCTCAGCAAGGCCTAGACAACACGGAAGAAGAGCCCAGGTTGAGGTGGATGCTCCAGGCCAGGGGTCTTGTTTTGCCTTTTTTTTTCCTTCAAAGCGTACTGACTTATAGCGGCCCTTTCCGTGGTTTTCTAGGAACAGACAACCCAGAATAAGTGGCTTCCCATTCCCTTCTTCTGGGGCAGAATGTGCCAAAAACTGGTGCAGTGGAACTCCCCCCCCCCCCCCCCCATCTGAAAGCACATTGAGAGCTTAGGTGACTTTCCTATCAAAAGACAGACGGTAGCCCAAAGTGGGTTGGGAATATTTCGAATATTTTGGGGCTGCTTTTACTGTTTTCATTTCTTTCTTTCTTTCTTTCTTTCTTTCTTTCTTTCTTTCTTTCTTTCTTTCTTTCTTTCTTTCTCCCTTCCTTCCTTCCTTCCTTCCTTTCTTTCTTTCTTGCAAGAACAAGGTCTAAATCAGCATTTCCTGCCCCCTCCTAGTATTGGTGCTGCAGAGATATTCAGACGTCGATAATTAATTAGACACAAAATGAAAACTTACCAAGTTAATCAGCAGCAGGCAACAGTGACTGGCTTTTTTACAAATAATGGTCCTTCTGCTCAGGTGCTCCTCTGAGGTTTCACCCAGCCACGAGGCACCCACCCACCTCCCTCCTTCTCCCTTAAGCTTTCTTCTTTCACTGTTCAGGGTTCCTTCTTTTGCATGAATCCCCCCTTTATTAACCCCCCGCACACACACACACACACACACACACACACACACACACATCTATCTATCTATCTATCTATCTATCTATCTATCTATCTATCTATCTATCTATCTATCTATCTATCTATCTATCTATCTATCTATCTTGGAAGCAGCTTAAAATTAACATGTGCCCAGGTCAATAGAAAAGGTGGCTGCTGGGACAGGCCTTTCTCAAGTCAAAGAAGCTAAGTGTGGGACCTGCAAGGCAGGATTTGCCCAAACCTCCCTTGGCCAGCTCAAATTAAAGCTGGACTTGGAAGAAGGGTGAGGGGCTGCCTGCCTCACAGCTGGGCTTGGAACAGGAGAAGAGAAGGAAGTTGGAAGCTCGGTGTTTTTTTGCTGGCAGCTGTTGGAGGGTGCTTCCGTTGGGTTGTTCATTAAGTGGTGAGTTATGGCTGTACAAGCCAAAGGTCATTTCAAAGGCTTATGCTTGTTAGATATTCTCTTTATAATGGCTCTGGCTTCATTGTGGGGAGATGCCGCCTTCCCCCCTCCCCTGGCACACTAGTAGCTCTGTGGATGTTGTCAGAAGTTTTTAGCTGGCAAATCTGGATGCAAAGGCCGGACAGTAGCCCCACATAAAGTGAGTGAGATAGTGTTTCTGAAAGAGGAATAAACCCTTAATGTTTAATGAAATCTCTCTCTCTCTCTCTCTCTCTCTCTCTCTCTCTCTCTCTCACACACACACACACACACACACACACACACACACACACACAGAGAGAGAGAGAGAGAGAGAGAGAGAGAGACAGACAGACAGACAGACACACAGACACACAGATAGACAGACAGACACACAGAGAGAGTCTGAGTGTATCTCCATGCAACACCCCAAAGGTGGAGTGTGAGTGTTGTGGTCAGATTTTGCTTTGAGTGAACTAACCAGGGTAACCCCAGCCCTGCATTATGCATGAGCCTTGGTTATTATTATGGCGCAGAGGCTCTTCCAGAGTTTTCCATTCTTCTGAGGAGAATGGTGTGTCTTGGGTGGAAGTTGCAGGGGTACACTGTTTGATTCTATCAAATCACCTATTGAAGAGGCAGGTTACCAAGCTGCTGTTCACAGTTGCTATGGCTTCTCTCTCTCTCTCTCTCTCTCTCTCTCTCTCTCTCTCTATCTATCTCTCTCTCTCTCTCTCTCTCTCTCTCTCTCTCTCTCTCTCTCTCTCTCTCTCTCTCTCTCTCTATCTATCTATCTATCTATCTATCTGCCTGACCACAAACTGTGTAAGCAACCATAGGGAAATGTGTTACAATTGTTGTGAATTTTTCTGCTTAGAAATGTTACAACCAAGAGGTGAGAGACTTTAAAAGTACAATATGCTATAAAAGCTTATGAGATTTTTCAATGTCTTGGTGGCCTGAATCTTTGCTTGTTAGGTGGTCTGGCTTGTGCTGTATATATTCAACAACTATTAAAGTTGCCTTCATGTTTCTTGTATAATATTCAGCAAAATTTAAAATTGCTTTCAGCAAGAAAAGAAATAAACCCTTGCATTATATAGTTATATAAGACTAGGAAATCAAACACACCTTACTTTGGGAATTAAGTCCCATCCTATGTGTGGGAGCAAAACTATTACTAACATGTAGGTGACTTCTAAAATATATGCATTATTTAAGATGTCCAGGGACCAAACAAACAAACAAACAAACAAAAACAAACAAATAAATAAATAAATAAATAAATAAATAAATAAATAAACTTCCATTGAATTTCCTCCTTTGTTCCAGGTACCGCTGGTCATTTTATCCAAAGGAAGCTGAAGATCCTAGTAACAATTTTACAGATAAAATTCAAGAAAAAACGTAGCTGTGGTGAGTTCTTCTCCTTTAAAATAATTGTTATGCCTGCGTCCTTTGCCTCTATTCCTCCATATGGCGTTTACCAAAAGATGATGCATTCTGTATGGTGGTGGTGGTGGTGGTAATCGTAATCTGGGGATTGATTCCCCAGGGAGCCCTTCTACAACTCACAACGAGCAAAGCTGATAATCGATTTTCAAAAAAAAAATGGTTAGTATTCAGTCGCCTTAAACTAAGTCTTGCGATACACCGAAGAGCTTAATACCGACAAGGCGGTAGTATTATTATTTCTCTTCTCCCACCATTCCATTTCCATAGGACATTGTTACAGGATCCTGGGAACATCCTCTTTCGGAAGGTGTCCCACAAATGATCTTGGTCGGTCCCACCAAGCGTGGACGCGGCTCTTCTTTCCATGCCCATCTCGGGATATTTAACCCAACCCGATCCCCCCCCCCCAATAAATCCAAGCATTTTGGAATATCATCGGTTTGACTTCTGGGAAGGAAGTGGGTACCGGACACTAAAATCAGCTTGGCTCGTCTAAAGGCTTCATGGCAGACCCCTTGGAATGACTTTCTCGGAAGAGCGGTAATGGCGTTATCAATATCAACATAGGGAGGAGAAAAGACGGCAAAGACGTGTTTACAGGAGAGGCCGCCGCCTAGGCCGGCGCTGGCATGCCTGGCGAAAGCAAAAATTAAAATAAAAGAACAACAACACAAATGTAACAAAACTAAAGAGGGCAAAAGCGTGGTGGCGCCTTCAGGGCGAGCGGCGATATTTTAAAGTGAGGGGGGGTTTTTTTTGGTCCTGAAGTGCACTTTCTCAGGCTCATAATAAAGCCGAATGCGCCGCCGCCGCCGCCGCCAGCAGGGCCGTGACAGCCCCGTTGACACAGTACCGCGGTGATAGAAGATGTCAGTTGTGGCCCATTTACATCCATCACCCAAGTTCTCCCTCGGAAGAACCGGCCATCTCCCCGAGGCTCCCCTTCCTGGCGGCGGCGGCGGCGGCGGAGACGGCGGGGTCCCTCGGTCGAAGAAGGCTGGGGGGGGGGGAATCATCCTCCCTCCTTCTTCCCAGGCCAGTCCTACTATTAGAGGGGCTCTTGGCGTCTCGGAAAAGCCCGGCTGGGGTTTCTCCTCGGCTGCACGTTTTGATGGGGCCCGAAGGAAAACCCCGGCTCGGCTTTAGATTCGGGGCCGGTGAGCGAGGAAGGCTTTTAAATACAGAGATTGCGGGAGGCAAAGAGGCCGCTTTCCGTCCCCCCCCCCCCCCCCCCCCAAAAACACCACCTACCCACGCAGGCCGGGGCCTTCTCCTGTCGCCTGGCCTCCTACGCAGCCTGTTTTACACTTTGCTCTGCCCGGGTATTTTTCTGCCTCTCCCCACCCCCCCCACCCCGCCACCCGCCCTTCGCCACCCATTCCCCACACCCGCCCGCTTCTCCGGCTCCTTCCACCCCCACCCCCTCTTTCATTCCTAACTGAAGCGTTTACTACCCGAGTCATAAATTTTGCTACACACACACACACACACACACACATACACACACACACACACACCCCTGACAGGTGCATTGATATGCGCGGAGAGAACTCCGGCTGCTTAATAACCACTCCTCCGGCCTCTCTTACTGCCTTTTATTTATTCGGTATCATATTAGATATTGATTTCCCCCAGCAGAATTAAGTGTAGTGGACACATTAGTAGAGGACTCGCTTCATAAGAATATGGGGATCCGATCGAACGCCGCGGCCGGAGCCGAGAGAGAACTCGTCGGGAACCGACGCGGAGGGCTGTTGTTCCGCTGCAGACGCGTGGGACGGGGGGGGGGGGGGTTGTATGTGTGCATGCCAAGGCGGGGTGAGGTGGGGGCTAGATCAGAAACAGAGGAAGGGAGAAAGGGGGGGGTGTCTCCTGATCTCTCTCTCTCTCTCTTTCTTCCCCGCCGCCGCCCCCCCTCCCCGCCGCCGCTTCCTGCCTCTGCAGCGTCCCCAGCATCCCCTTTGCTTTCTAGAGATTATTCCTTGGGTTCGGAAACAAAGGGGATGCGTAGCCCGGCCTTGCGCGCAGCGCTTCGGAGGAGGAGTGTGACTCCTGGAGCTCCTTGGGAAGGAAGGGCCTTCGGAACCTGGGTTCTTGGCGCCTTCCCTTCGGCTCGGACTCCCACGCGGAACGTGGACAATGTGGGTCAAATCAGGGGGGAATGGATAGGAACCCGGCCTGGAGCGTTCCCTGCAGAAGCACTGCTTTTAAGCAGGCGGGGGAAACATCCTAGCAAAGCTCAGAAATCTTGGCGTTTGCTTTGTTTTAAGAAGGAAGGGAAATGGGGGCGATGCTCTGTATGTGTGTGTGTGTGTGTGTGTGTGTGTGTGTGTGTGTGTGTGTGTGTGTGTGTGTGTGTGTGTGTGTGTGTGTGTGTGTGTGTGTGTGAGGGGGGGAGGGAGATCTAAAAGATGAGCCTCCAAACAGTAGAGCATTGTCCATGTGATTTATGGCCCTTTGCCTCCTTTTTAGGTTCAAGCAGAGTTCACAAGCAGTCGGTATTTCAGAAAAGAAATAAAGCTTCTCAGCTTTGCTGCAATATTCTCTTGGAGGGCCTCCTGTGTTGTTTGAGGGAAAAAATTGGTTTTCGGGAAGGAAATGGGAGGCGAGGATGGCTTGGAATGAATGGATGGATGGATGGATGGATGAATGAATGGATAAATAAATAAATAAATAAATATAAATATAAATAACAGGCTGCCTATGAAGCTACGAACAGGGAAGGTTGATCTTTATGATTATGGTTTGTCCTTAGGTACAAATGTTAAAATGCTCTTCAAGTATGGATAAGTAGAAGGCCATTTGGAACCCCCCACCTTCCTTTCCTTCCATTTCTCTTTACTGCTTCTTAGCAGAATCCTAGTAGCTTTTCATGAGCATTGGATTTCACTCTACCTATTTGGTCGCCCCACATAACACATATTTATCTGCTAGCTGACAATAACCCTTGATGCGATAAAAAGCGAACACAGCACGGGTCTAGAAAGCCTCATTCCCAAATTAATCTGAACATCTTGAAGACCTTGATGTTTTTGCTGCAATTGCCACCCAGGCCATGCAACCTCCTTCCTTTGCTGACTGTGCAAATACATGCTTTATATACCTTTACTATTATTATTTTTAAAATACATCTTAAGGAACATTAGTAGATAAAAGAAAATGTGTCCAAGAATTCTAGTCTCCTGCTGTTTAGAATGCAGGGCAGATATTTTCAAATTTCCTAATGGGCCAGAATATTTTGCAAGTTAAATTGAGGGTAGTAAATTATGACAAAGATGGGAAAGACTATTTTAATGACAAATACGATGTATGATTAATTAAGTCCCAGCTATGATGGCCATAAGTGATTACTGGGGAGACAGCAAACGACCAAAGTAAAAATGAAGAAACTAGTATACAAGCACCACTATCTACACAGTGATGTAAAGGCACAGGCATGGGATGCTGGTGTGTGTGTGTGTGTGGGTGGGTGGGTGGGTGAGAGAGAGAGAGAGAGAGAGAGAGAGAGAGAGAGAGAGAGAGAGAGAGAGAGAGAGAGAGAGAGAGAGAGAGAGAGATCTTTTTCAAAGGCATTTTATATCACTGTCCTGTGGGACCCAAAGCTGAATCAACTGGATACATACATGCATAGATTCAGCAGCAGCCAGGGAGATCTCCCACCTCCTAATTGTCATGTTGCCTATTCAAGGGTTGATTTAGGAACCCAGAAATCCTATGGCTGTCATGTGTTACATATGTGGAAATATATGAAGTACAGTATACTGTATTTACTGGAGAGGGATATTATGCTCACTATCTAATCCTGTGCAATTCTACAAAAAGTAAGCCTTACTGAATTCAGCCGTACTTACTCACAAGAAAGGGTGAACAGGATTGCAGACAAAAAGCTTTTAGAATCCCTCAGCAGAAGGGAACAATTTAGAGCAAGAAGTGGCCTGCTTGCTGGTTTGGTGCCCACAGGTGCACGCTTTAGTTAGGAGACAATTCCCATAGAAAGTGGAGCTTCTCAATGAACAGACATGGAGACTGGGCCACCTACCACTCACTTACTCTGAACTCCATTTAATTGGAATCAGATGGATATTACTTCCAAATTAATTATTCAGGAATTAAGCATTAGCAACCTAGCTTTCATTGACTGCCAGGGTCATTTCTCCTCTTAGGAGACTGTAAACTTCAGAGCACATTTTCTGAACATCTCAATCTCAAATACTTTACTTTAAAATAAAGTCAGTGGCTTTGGCCTATAAACATATGCAGGATGTGTCTGATACAGTGCATTCCAGCATGGACTGATATACTGTACTGTCTGTACAGCATATCTGTCTCTTTTTTAGTGTAGTGAGTCTGAATTCTGCTTGTGTTTATAGTTGTCGAAGACATTTTGTACCTCTTCTATTTTGCCCCCATAACTAGCCTGTAAGATAGGTTAATTAGAGATACTGTGACTCACAATTACGCAGTCATGTTCCTGGATGAATGGAGATGTGAATTCACATATTTTCAGTCTAAGTTTGCAATAGCAGTCGGTGCATATAAATGTATATGGGAGTAAATTTACCCAGAAGGAGCTAACAGATATCTAGAGATGTATATTAAAATCAGCAGAGAAAATACAGGCGTCCCTTCTGTCCCTTCACCATCTTAAACAAAAAAAGTTTCTATTTATTTTGGCATATAGTAACTGGCAAACCACTCCAGTCTTCCTGCCAAGAAAACTCCATGGACATGGGGTCGCGAAGAGTCGGTCACGACTGTAAAGACACATACACATCCACAACCATAACACAGAACATATGAGGAAAACTTCTCTTGTGTATTGTATCATTTTTTAAAAAATAGGAATCCCAAAAGAGATAAACAGGCAGGGAAACGATCCTCTCACCAAATGCAAACTCCTCGAGTGTAAATTGCCTGTTATGCTTGAGAAAGCTGTGAAGTCGGAAATAGGCCACAAAAAACCTTGGTTGAAGTCTCTCTAAAGACCAAGGTAGCTGACCTAAGTATTTTTCTTTATATTGCAAATGAAAGTTATTGAATGGCCTTAGTTACACTTTAACTTCTTGCAACTCTTCCCAGGAAAAGCAAAACAAAACACTAAGAGACAGAGTATACAATAGAGATGGAATTTTTCTCTGGTTTTTCAGTTTTCAATTCTAGTTCAATCCATCATGTCACTGCTGGCTCACAAATATTCTTGTGCCTGTGTGGCATGGGGGGGGGGGAGAGGGGAACGACCAAGAGCAACCAGGAGGATGAACAAGATGTTTTTAAAAGCAACAGAAATGTGTTGATGCAAAGGTCAGGTATCTAAGATATGGAAGTGATTGAGATACAATATCAAATAAAGGATATAGTGGAAGAGACAAAAGTGGGTGTCTTAAAACAAAAAGAACAAAACAAGTCATAATTTGTTTATTATTATGTCAGGTCAAATTGACTTATGGTGAGCCTATGAATTAGTGACCCTTATTTAAACTTTGACTTGACAACATTTGCTCCTGGTTAGTCTAGTAAGCCAGCTTTAATCATAAGCCTTATCTTTTCATATAAGTCTACTGACCAGTCAGTTTTACATCTGTTGGAAGCAAGAGGAAGTTACATTGTCTACTGAGCTTTGGGGGGAAAACTCATCCTCGAAACTTTTCTGCTTTTCAAGAAAGTGGTCATGAAACATTTTACTTCTCCCCCTAAAAGGAACAAAGGGGAATCAAAAAGGGCCACCTGCACTGCACAGACATGCCTTTCCCTAAATCTGAGATCAATTTATTCCGTGCTGGATAAAACTTGGATGGTTATCTTCTTTGACGTCATCGTCACCTGCAAAGCCAGCTTGCTCAATTTAATTATTTCAAAGGGCTTAAACCCAGTGGCTGCTCTATTTTAGGTCAGGCTAGGGCTGGGTGTACCCTAGAGTTGCATCCTGTAGACTCCGGCTGAATGTCCTTGGCATTCAGGTGTAAAAGGACGATCAAGCCACTTGACTGGAGGGTCCTGGACCACTTCCTGCACCTCTCAACACATCTACAATTGCATGAGAAATCTATGGGTTGTTTTACATCCGGATGTAAGGTCTCATGCCTGACTGTCCTGCTACAAATGCGGGAAAGAAGTCAGCAGAGTGAGAGAGAAGATAGGTCTCATGCAAGTCATGGCCAGGGCTGAATGCTGTGAAATGTTTGTTGAGATGCATGTGCAAGTGAGAAAGAGGACCTGAGAAGAAAGACTCTGAGCACTGCAGCTGAGGCCACTGGAATGTAAGTGCATGTGGGGAAGGAGGAGCAGACTGGAAGCAGAGTGGGATGAAAGGCTAGTGCTGGATATTGAGGTGACCAAGGGAAGAAGCAGGCCAAGAAAGGCCTGAAGCACAAACCTAGGATTGCAAAGTCATGAGCTTCTGGAAGAACCGCTGGAGATCGGATGCAGCAGCTGGCATAACATCCAGTCTGAGGCCCTCCTTATACTTGTGAAAGGTGTATTACACTAGTCCAAAGATGTCTGCAGGACAGAAAGACATCCCAAATGTAGCTATCAATCCACATCTCTTTGGACTTCTGTCCCATGAGACAATGGCTACTGAAAATCTTGCCTGCCTGTCCTTTGCCTAGCCCATTAGGCCAGGAGGTGACTACGGTGCCCTAACCATTGGGATGCGAGTGTTTATAGACTGTGAGTGAGAAAGGTAGTCCAGAAGGGCTCGGGCAGTGTTTGGGGTGGGTGGGATGCCTGCCTGCCTGGCTCCCACAGAGCCCTGCTTTGCAACCCAGTGTCAAAACATGGCCCAGTTGGGAGAGGGTGCCCAAGAGTGTGTCTCAGCGCAGGGGATCCTGAGCAGCAGAGGCTGGGCGAGGGCCGCGCCAGGGGCCTTTATTTCGTGTCTCGGTGCCGCCGCCCCCCCCCCGACTGACGGCTCTCTTTTCTCTCTCTCCGTGGCTTCCCCTTCCAGGTGATTTCGTGGGCCAGGAGTGGCTGGAGACCGGGACGTGAGAGGCAGGCGAGGCCGCGCCCAGAGGGCAGCGGTCGATGTTATTTGAGCGGGCGCCCGAGGCCTTGGCGAGGAGCGAGGAGCCCACCATGCAGAAAGCCGCCTACTACGACAACGCGGCGCTCTTCGGGGGCTATGGCGGTGGCGGCTATGGCAAAGCGGACGCCTACGGCTACCCGAGCGGCCCGGCCCAGCCTTACGCCCAGCCGGCTCTGGACACCGACTACCCGGGCTCAGCTTGCTCCCTCCAGGGTGCCGTCGCCATCAGGGGCCACAAGAGCGCCGAGCTGGGCGGCAGCTGCATGCGTCCCGGCGGAGGCAGCCAGGCGGCCCCTCCGCAGCCCCCGGGTCTGGGCGAGCAGCAGCCGCCGCCGCCGCCGCCATCAGGCCAGCAGCAGCAGCAGCAGCAGCAGCAGCAGCCGCCGCCGCCACAACCACCGCCACCGCCACCGCCGCCCCAAGCACCGGCGCCGCCCCCTGCGCTGCCCTCGCCCTCCCCGCCGAACAATAACCCCGCCCACGCCGTTCCCGCCAAAAAGGGCAAAGGCGGGCCCAACGCCTCGGGCGGCTCCACGGGCACCATCAGCAAACAGATCTTCCCCTGGATGAAGGAGTCCCGCCAGAACGCCAAGCAGAAAAACAGCTGCGCCCCTGCAGGTATTCAGCCCACTCCAGCCCCCCCCCCCGGGGGTCAATCTCGGCTTCCCACCTGTCTTCTCTTGCACCCCACCCCATGGCAGGTGGGATATCGTGGCCTGGGGTGGAGAAGTTACCTTCCAGGGGCTACTACAGGGCTCAGACCCTTTTCCGCCACCCTGGTTGTGACGGTCCAGAGATATTCTGGGAGGCCAACCAGGAGCTTCTGCCACGCTCTGCCTCTGCTCATCAGAAGCCTCACTGGGTCAGACCAAAAATCTAGCAGCCTGTTCTTCCCCCAAACAAATGCCCTCACCTCTCCACCAAATAGCCACCATGACTGATGTCCCCAGATGGGTTCCTTTCCCCGAATCTCTATGTGCCACACACCTTAAGACCCCCTGAGCCTGTGCTGTCCTTATACTCTGTGGCCACAAATGCTGTATGGTGGGCTTTCTCCCTCGTGTGTGCAGTAACACATCTGGAGGGCATCCTGCAGAAGATCCCTCTTCACCCGTGACACTTGCCTTTAAGCGTCAGGCCAGTCTTTTCCTTGGGGGGGGGGGGGACTATTGGTCACTATTGGTGAAAGGATGGTGGGCACACCTCTGTAGAACTGCACGATCCTGATGCCCCTGGTGCTTTCCCAGGCCTGAAAGGGAGAAATGGAGATACCTTGAAGGCAAGAGAGAGAGAGAGAGAGAGAGAGAGAGAGAGAGCGCTGGGCCAACAGCACAAAGTGTCCTGGTCTTTCCTTGAATATCCCCATTCTTGAACGTTCAACCTTAGGAGGAATTCTGCCTGACTTCAAAGCTTTCATATAGAAATTGCTCCAGGGCAAAGGCTCAAACTGTCCATTTTTGCTTCTTGGTTTTGAACATTCACCACTACATTAAAAAAAAGTGTGGGTGAGTGGGGGGGGGGGGAAATCAGACACCGGCCCAGCTTAGTTAATTCTTTCAAAAAGCAAGACATGCTTCAAGCCCTCCAAGCCAGGTGAACTGCAACCTGAGATGAATCTGTCCGGGCCCCAACGCTTTCTGTCCCATAACCACACCCAAGTCCTGTTGACACCAGTGTGAGCGAATGGGGGGGGGGTCTTCCCTGAAGCGAAGAAACTGTACTTGGAAATGTCTCGTTTTGATCGAGAGGATTTGCTTCCCATCAAAGGGTTGGGGCTGGACCTAAAAGTGAGAAAGAAAAGAAAAGAAAGGGGGCAAGCAGGGGATGTTGAGGGTGGGTGGGTGGGTTGCTCCCTCCCCTTTGTCATCTCCTAGTTAAGTCCGGCGGGAGGTTAGTTTTTCAAAGTCGGTTGCCAGATGTCCCTTTTTTTTATCCTAAGAGGTACCTCTTCTTTTAAAGACCCACTTTCTTCCAGCACATTATTGTCCCCCGAACATTTGGTGTCTCCCTTGTTCCACCTTTCGTTCCCCACCCCCCCGCCCCCATTTAAGGCATAACACTTGGGTTTACATTAGCCTCCTCGGCTTCAATGTCCCTTCTGTCTCCATCGAACTGATCTGGGGATGCCAAGAAACCAATTTAATAAGCTAAGTGGGAGGAGGAAAAAAAAAGAGAGAGAGAGTTGCTATGGAGAAAGAGCAGACTATTAGCTCAGCTGGCCCGACCCATGGCCTGCCCTTCTCCGTATCCAAGGTCGAGTCATCTCTCTCTGAGTAGCCTGCTTATGGTGACTCTTGTCTCTTCCGAATCCATCTTGGTGGAGTCATTTTGGGTGGGTGGGGGGAAGACCTAAGCCACCATATTGAGTTCAATGGGATTTCAATACTGTGGTTGTGGTCTTTCTCCCCTTTTTCAAAATCGGGAGGCTGGGGAGGCGGGGATGGGGGGGGGGTGAAGGAATGGTCCCCAAGGCAGCTGTGGCTTAGTCTACCCCTTGGTTAGCCTTTCCTGGTTTTGAATGGCGTCCAGTTTGGAGCGGGGGAGCGGGGGGGGGAACGGTATTTCCGACCCTCCCCCTATGGGAATCTCCCGGCTCTTGGTTAGAGCGTTGCTCTACAGATTCTCGGAGTCGGAACTTCCCTTCCTTGTGGAGACCAACCCAGAGAGAACCTTCCCGGGCTTTGTCAGGCATCGTTCGATCCTTCCAATTAAATTCGATGATTTACAGCTCTCCCGCCTGGAACTGGAACTTTCTCGTTCCTTTGAGAATCCTTGAGTCGAGCCACAACCATGGGACCTTCCCTATCGAACCTATTGTCATTTTATAGGCGGTGTTGCCGAGGAAAGGCAGGACAGAACTGCCTCTCCTCAGGGGAGGGGGCGGGGAGGATTTTTGTTTGTAAAAAAAAAAAAGGAGAAAAAAGGTGGGGGGAGAGAAGACTTTGGCGAAAGTGTCACTTGGCTTCTCCTGTTCCTAACAGATCTTCTCGCTGCTTGATTGAAGCGGCCAGCGTCCCTTGTTCACGGAGAGTGTGCCAGGCGCTGAACCTGGAAATCGATGCTCTCCACCGGGCTCCCTTCACTTGGAATGCTAGACCACAAGTTTTTGACAAGACTGTGACGGGGGGGGGGATGGGTGGTTTGGGCGTGAAGAAGGTTCGCTGTCCCCAATAATGGGAAGAGCATCAAAACCACTAAAAGTGGTGGCGAGGATGGGAAAGGAGGGTTATTAATCAGTTCCTGAAGTGCCCACGGAGTTTCCACAAAGACCTCCAACGGTATCACGGCAAACAGATCGGGAGGGGTGTAAAGGGCTTGATTCAAAGTGGGTGACAATCGAGATGCTTTTGTACATTTTTCAAATGCGCCCCTAAGTCTTCCGCAGACCCAGAATGTCAAAAGCACCCCACCCCCCACCCCACCCCGACCGCAGCCCCACGTCCGCCTTCACACGCTGCAGCGTTGTAAATCAACCGGCCAACCTCCTCCTCCTCCTCCTCCTCCTCTTCTTCTTTCTCTCCTTTTTCCCCGACAGGAGAGAACTGCGAGGATAAAAGCCCCCCAGGCCCTGCTTCCAAACGGGTCCGCACCGCCTATACCAGCGCGCAGCTGGTGGAGCTGGAGAAGGAGTTCCACTTCAATCGCTATCTCTGCCGGCCCCGCCGCGTCGAGATGGCCAACTTGCTGAACCTGACGGAGCGGCAGATCAAGATCTGGTTCCAGAACCGGCGGATGAAGTACAAAAAGGACCAGAAAGCCAAAGGGATTATGCACTCGCCCGTCGGCCAGTCCCCTGACCGGAGCCCGCCTTTGAGCGGGCCCAACCACGTCGGATACGCCAGCCAGCTCCCCACGGTCGGGGCCCTGAGCTACGACGCGCCCTCGCCCACCTCCTTCGCCAAGACGCAGCCCAACATGTACGGCCTGGCGGCTTACACGGCCCCGCTCAGCAGCTGCTTGCCCCAGCAGAAGCGGTACCCGGGCTCCGCCGACTACGACCACCACGCCATGCAAAGCAACGGTGGCTTCGCCAACCCCAGCTTGCAGGGCAGCCCCGTGTATGTGGGAGGAAACTTCGTGGATTCCATGCCCGCCTCCGGCCCGATGTTCAACATCAGCCACCTTTCGCACCCTTCGTCGGCCAGCGTGGACTACAGCTGCGCCGCTCAGATCCCGGGCAACCACCACCATGGACCTTGTGACCCCCACCCCACATACACAGACCTGACTTCGCACCACACGACTCAGGGAAGGATTCAGGAAGCCCCCAAACTAACGCATCTGTAGTGGGCTGGAATTTGGAAAGAAAGACAGACAGAGAGAGAGAGAGAGAGAGAGATGAAATGTACTGATGTTTAAATTACCTCACTTTCCCCCAATGTTACAGTACAGTTATTTTGAATACCCTATTAGTGAATTTTTTTTAATGTTGATGTCGTTCCTCCTAACCTCACAAGCAGCTACATTATCTGGCTTATTCCTTCAGAGATTCTTGAATCCATGATTTATTTTGTTTTATTACCTTAAAGCAGTTTAAAAGCAGGACAGTGCAATATTCTTTTTCTTTTCTTTTTCTTTTAAATTAAAACATCCTCACAAGAGAGTAATAACTGATAATGATTTACTGGCAGGTAAGTTGTAAAGACCCATTAGTATTAGTAGGTGAGTCCTGATGAGGAGTTTACAACAGTTGGGACCAAAATAGGAACTTATTTTGGATAAGCTAATTTATAGGATTTTCCAGCAATGTGAAGGATTGCTTTGGACATATATAATATGTATTTATTATTTTAAGAGGGACTTCTTTTTTTGTATCATTGATTATTTAATCCTGGTCTTCAATGTATTTATGTGGATATTTGTATTTTTTTTCCATGCCTTCCTTCCACCCTAAACTTTGGAAGATTGATTCAGGTCTTTGGTGACTGACTATACATTTTCACCTATTTAGTATATTTGGTCTGAAATAGAAAGAGTAGTTTTGAACAGTTGTAACAGTGGCTGGTGTTTGTAGTTTATGTAAGGATTAAGCAAATTGTAAGTCAAATAATAGATGAATACAAAATAAAACATTACACAAAGAGCCGTTAGTTTTTAAAAGCAAAAACATTGCCTCAGAATGGATACATTAATTTATTTCAGTGTGTTTAGTATGATTTCACTTGGAGTTGAAAAGGACTCACGCGCATACACACCCTGGTTGGCAGTGTTGTTTTCTTGCCTGTGTTGTAGCGCCATAGGGCTATTTGGGTTTTGACTAACTTTGACAAAGTCTCCCAAGGTGGTAACATAACAGTGCAGTTCGATGCATGTCTACTCAGAAGTGAGACTAACCAAGTTAGATGGGACTCACTCTCAAGCAGATGTAGGATTGCGGCTTACTGTCTGTTGCACAAGTCATTTTGTCTGGCTGTTGTTATTTTTTTTTAAAAAAAATAAGCAAAAACCTATGATAGGTTAGAAACAATGTAATATTGTTGATGTATCTAGGATTACCACACCAATGCAGGCTTTAAAAAATCAGTTTCAGTTGTTCTTGATATTACTGTTATTCTTGTTATTGTTCTTATTGTCATTATTATTGTTGTTGCTATTGTTATTATTATTTATATATTTATGCTAATCATAAATCAATTTTCTACGTTTCACTGGAACCCACTTACTTTTGCTAAATAAGGAGGGAAATAAAGAAAAAGAAAAAGAAACTTTAAATAAAAAATTGACAATCAAGTAAACCACAAAGGAAAGACTGTGTTAGGGAGAAGAAATCCATCTGAAATGCTCAGAGTGGCTTTCAAGATAGGAAATTACTAGATCTATCAATATTTAATATAGACTTCTGTAGCAGGCATTGGCAAAACCTTTGTGTAAACAAATGTTTCTGCGGGGACCTTAAAAGGGACAAGAAAAACAAACATCTTTATTTTCCCCACCCACTCTTCCTCTTTATTTATGTGTTCAATTTAATCTCTTACTGTCTTTATAAAGCTTTTCTCAAGGTAAAAGTGGCATTAGTTACATGTTAAAAGCAGTACATGCCCATTAATTCAAGAAGTGTTCCTTATCACTTCAAAAAGCCTTCAGTTAAGATTCAGATCTTCTGAATTCTCACAACAGAACTGTAGCAAAATCCCACTTTTCAGTTTGACTAATAACACTACTCCATCTCTCCACATCCTATTGCCAACTCCCACATTTTATTTATTTTTGTTTTGTGCAAGAGGTTTTGTTCCTGCAATGATGTGTACAGCAAATAAAAATTTCATTCAGATATGTATATACATATGAATGAAATGTCATTACCTCCCTCATCTCTTTTTTCTTTACATGTCATGTTAATAATGAGAAAAGGTAGAAAATGTATCCTTTTGTTAAATTTCTCTTTTATCCAAGTGTTGTAGATCTGTAAACAGAACAGAATAAACAGCTTCAAATGAAGAAATATTTTAACCACTCTTGGATCTAATGTGGCTTTCTATGGCAGTTTGCTTCCTCCAGCTTTTTGTTGTTTTTAAGTTATAATAAAATAACAAATACTGTAATATGCACAGCTGGTGAGTTATATAACAGTGAAAATGATTTCTAACAAATCTTTTGACAAATACCCAGCAATCGAACTGACAAATAAATAGTGTGTACAAATTTCCTTTTACACTCCCTGTGTGAGGGCATATTTCATTTTCCACTGGAATAAATCAAAGCAATGCCTAAAGAGTCCTGCCTTGCAGGCCCTTTATGGTAAGCAATGTCACTCAATAGGCCTTTGCTGACTCTGCGGGGACTCGAAGATCCCAGTTTTATCCACAGCTTAATGTTTCATAGACATGGCTTCAAATGGTGACTTAGGCTGTCTTGTATTATTCTCAAGTCAGGCAACAGGGACACGATAATGTATAACCATTTTAGGGAAGAAGAAGAAAGAGAAAACTCAAAATTGTTTGGCAATAAAATTTTAAATTGTTACAAAAGGCTAGATTGGGGGAGCCATACATTTAATTTCCATATTCTTAACATTGCATTGGGAAATCTTACAAACCTGGGCTCCTGTTGCAGATGACATTATCCTAGCAGCCCTGCACAGTGTGGAAGTGTCCACTATTATTTCATTCGTTTACTAAATGAATGAATATGGTGTATGTGCGTATGGATAGAATAAACTCATAAAGCATGGAACAAGTCTGTCTGGGGATAATCCCAAGACTAGAAGCAAATGTTTCTCTCCCCCCCCTTTTTTTTCCCCCTGGCTTCTTGCCTTCTGCAAGAGGCCAGCCACAGAGGCACTCCAAGGCTAAGCAAACTGCTTAGAAAGACATCCCCATTGATCTCGCTGCTGCTGACTTTCTAGTAGAGAGCGATGAGATCTGTGCCTCAGAGAAAGGGGCAGAATTAGGGAAGCGGGTGTGTCTTTCATAGACATCAGTGGCAACTCTCCATCAGGTTTTTAATGCAGCCGCTTTACACCTTAAAGAAATATCTGGCACAAGGTTTCCTTGGCTTTGGCCCATCCTTCAGATCCTCATAAATTATAAACAACTCATATTCACGCCTAACATAAATCCTGCTTCATTGGGCTTCCCAAACTATTGGCTGATCTCAACAAAGTATAATGTGTTGTAAGGCGGTCCAAGATTTTTCACTTCCCCTTACCCACTTTGTTAAGAGCTGGCAGCTCTTTCCAAGGAACCTTCAAGTCCACAGCTTTTCTACACTTTTAAGAGAGAAGTCAGATGGAAGTAAGTTGGTTTGGAATGTTCCATATTACTAAATGTGTTGTTTTTTGGAAAAGCCACCATACTCCATTCAATGGGGGAAGAGAGGGAGCTTTTGTTCACTCCCCTCTTAAAGGTATGTATTATTTCGAGGTAAACAGACAGACACATTGGTTGAAATCCAAGTAGTAAATCATAACTAGAGCAGGCCTTTTAAATTAATGGAGCAAACATCAAATCCCCACTGATTCAACAGACCTCTAGTTGTGACTCACTTCTGGATGCAGCCAGCTGAGGGAATTATGCTAACATGCTAGTATGCAGGTTCCCTACAAGCCTTGGAAAGTTTCCTGTGGACAGTCTTCCCTCCCTTCCATGTTTGGAGGGTAAAGGATGAACAGAGAGGGGAGGTCCCTTCATGTAACTGTTTCAGGCCTATTTCTGAAGCACTTTGTATCGGAAGCTGAAGAGATGCTAGACTTGTCCATTGTTTTTCTCTATGGGTTTATTTCATTGCACATATTCATTTTTACTTAGAGAGAAGGAAAGGAAGGAATTGCCTACTCTGTCTCAAGCTCTTAAGGTGAACTTTGTTAATGATTTCTATTGCTTTCTGTGAAGTGTGGAATGAAATTGGAAAAGAATTAAGAGAAATTTAATTTTCCTTATGCTTGTGTCTTAAGCATGCTTTTCAGAAAGAAATCTCTTTCAGTGAAGTCAGTTGGATTTACTTCTAAGTAAATTTGTTTACAGTCAGAACCCCCCCCCCAACTCACCAAAGGGAGCTCAACAATGTCTTGTGGACTGCAGCCTCCCCCTCCTTTTCTCTTGACATGCATATTGTCTAGCCACTGCCTAGCATCTCTCTGGCCACCCACCCACCCTCATTTTGTGCAAGCTCTCTACCTCCATCTTGTAATTCACCTAACAATGAAAAGGTTGAGGGATATAATAACAGATAGAAGCACTAATAACAGCAGTAGTTTGTAACATCAGTGATGGTGCTGCTGGAATAAAACACATTGCATGCTTGATACTGAGATCATACCTTCATAGGCCAACCCAAAATCATACACAAAAAATGGGCGGGGGCGGGGAAGAGCCACATACACACAAACAAATGTTAAGTTCTAGAGAATATTATCTCTTCATCAGAAGAGAAGAGGGGAATGGCAAAAGGCTGTTTCCAGTCCTTGTTGGGTTTTTCTTTCTTTCAGGATGTAAGGTAGGAGGAATGCCACAAAGAACTGGGTGCCACTCCTAACTGGTTGCAAGTCTCTTGGCTCTGGTACAAAAAAAACGAACACACAAACTGGGTACCAAGAGCTTTGTGAAGAAGTGGGGGCTGCAGTGTCGGAAGCTTTCACCAAATATTCAGTTCCTCAAGACTCTTTGGCTTGAATCCAGCTGGTAGGTACAGCAGACAAGGTTTTCAACCTTTTTTGGCCTGGCACTTTCAGGAGCACTTCTCAGTTCCAGGGTCCCCTGCTAAGAGGAGGATAGCACAAGAACAGATATTGTCCATAAATTCTTCACATCCTTTGACTCTGGGGCCCCCCTTCAAATACACCACACATCCCCAGAGGACCCCCACAACTCTTGAGAATGATTAGTCTTAGTAGTAGTTGGCTGAATAAATGGACTTGACATAATTGATATGGCTTTAGCAGCTAATTCAGTGGAGTCTGCCTCACTTTGGGGCCAGGGGCCAGGCTTAAACCTTGCTTTGGCTGTCAGAGGCTTGGAAATGAAGTACACAAGGGCTTCCTTCTTTTCAGAATGATTTGGTTTCTAGCGTCGGAGGGCGAGAGGCTCAAGTGTTTGTGATGGTGGTTGTAGTGTGGAGGCATCTGCCCGGCGGAAAGCGCTGCAGGACTCCCCCAAGACTGTGGGGCGATTAGCCTTTCCCCCCTTGTTTGCAACAGAGGAGGGGGGGGATAAACACCATGTTAGCAAAGGCAAGACGTCCTACAAACTGGATCGGCTCAGGCCTCTCAGATTGGGAGGGGTGGGGGGGCTTCCAAATTCTGAACTAAACCTCCCTCCCTCACACACACACACATCCGCCCCCCCATTTTATCCCAATCCTCGCGGCCCCAAGGCCGCCGCCCCCGCCGCCGCCTCTCGCTGCCCTGCCCGGGCTTTTCTGGCGGGATGGCGCAACTCCCACACTGAGCTAAAGAAACGCAGGCGGCCGCCTGTTCGGGCCTCCTTTTCTCATTGGCTCCGAGTGAAGCCCGTAGCTAAGCAACCGCCTCGGGATGGTAGGCCGCCGCTCGGCGGGGTCACGCGAGAGGGGGGGGTGGGGAGTGGGAGGAAGGAGGCGCGCTTTGCTGGAGCGATTGGCCGGGAGGGGTGGGTGGTGGGTGCGGGAGTCGCCGTCGGTCTGTCCGTCTGCCGAACCACACACAGACACACGGCCACCTCCTTTCCTTCGACTGTATGAGCGCGGAAACAAAGGGCCCCGGTAGCCATCTTAGCTGGCCCAGGGAGAATGCAGAGGCTAACCGTTAAGATAGCACGAGGAACAAAGCCAGCGGCACTTCCCGCTTCCTCCTTTAATCCCGCCGCCGCCCATTAGAGTGAGACCCTGGACTGGTTTCCTCTCCACGTTTTGCTCACAGCACCGCAAAAACATAACAAAATAAAACAAAAACCCTACCTACCCCCCCCCACACACTCTTTTCTTGCTCCTGTCCTGTGTTGTGTTTTCTTTCTCTGGTGGGAATGTTTGCAAACCAGATTTCAAAAGGGCTGAACGCCAAACACCCGCCATAAATCACTGCACGTGTGAGATGCAACCCTGCCGCCAAAGCACGGGCGAGGAGGTTTTTCTGTCCTCGTGAAGTCGGCGTTTCACTGTGCATTTCGCTCGTTACGTCTGAAGAAGTGGGGCTCTCCCACATTAAAATATAAGAGTCTCTTTAAGAGATGTCGCTGCTTTTGATGTTTTAAAACATATTTTATATACAGTACTGTATAATATTCCTTTGAGTTTCGCCTGAAAAACGCTTTTATAAGCTTGCCCGTAGCGGTGGAAGGAAGGGAATTAAATCCAAAAGGGGGAACGTCGTTGGCAAGAGCAATTCCAAAATTCAGGGCCGGATGGACCGGGCAAAGAGCAGAAACAGCCTCGTTTTCTTCCAGCACCGAAAGAGAAAGACTGCGAGCGGGGTAGGTGGGTGCCAAAGATGCACTCTGGAGGAATCGCTGAGCCTCTTCTGTCCCCTTACCTGGCTTGAGCGCATGGAGGCCTACTCTTGAGTAGAGAGCTTCAGGATTGCACCGCCAGGTTGCGATCCCCTGCCCTTTTTACCGGAGAGTCAACCGCATTGAACACAATAGGGCGCTGACTTCCCTGCAAGCACTCATAGGAGCGTGTCCTAGTGCTGCTGAATGGTCCTGGTCCCTTTTGGTTTGCAACAACAGATACCCCACTGAGTCCAAGAACCCAGCCTGTGTGCCTGCTTAGAATTTTATGCGCTATACAAGACCCATTCAATTTGGACGTTGGGGAGGCTGTCCCTTCCTCCCGTGTAGCGGCATGAATAAAATCGGACTAGAATAACAAATTACAGATATGGAACCCAGAAAATGTTTATGTGTGGGAGGTGAAAATGGGTAATTCTCACAGGCCCCTAGATTTTTAATTTTCCTCCTGCAGTTTCCCTTTGATGGTACATGATTAAAACACCCTAAAGACTGGGCTTCTAAGGCTGAGAATTCCAACCGGCAGCAAATGAATAGTTAATATGAGTAAGCCTTTCTAGTTTCATTGGCTTGCTTCCCAGTATATATACGTCATTAGCTTCACTAAGTACTGTGGTATTTAACAAGTTGTGGATGAGACTGCATAGATGAGTTTCTCAACAAAATTGGTTATGGATTAGATTTCTCCAGCGATGAACACATTGAGTTGCAATCCTGGGCACGCACATTCAGAAACAAACTGCACAGTGATCAGTTCCAGAAAAAAATCTGCTTAAAAGTAGTTCCCATTTTGGAATTTGCTCTCATAGGAAGTGGTGGCAGGATGACAGCTGAGTCCTGGAGGAACAACGCAAACTAACGTGTGTTTATTTTGAAGTGCATCCCGTCGAGTTCAGTGGAGTTTACTCCCAAATGAGTGGGCGTAAAATGGCAGGCTGGAGCATCTATTCATGAACGAAGGTGGCTAACCTCTCTGAGGTTTCACATTAATCTCAGTCATAAAACTTGTAGTGTCATTTTACTCTTTTATTTTAGACCTTGTGTTTCTTTTCACCATCCTACTTCTCAACGTTTCCTTGCTATTGGCCAATTTATTCCGCTTATCAAATGGAAAGAACGGCGAGCGGCTCTTGTGTAAGACTGGCGGGTGCATATAGTAACACTAGAAATTGCAACTGGTCCACCGCCAAGATAAAAAGGGACCACTTGAATTTAATCGCTTCCTAATCTTGAACGGACGTTTCACTGAAATCAAAGATACTTTATTCCCACGAAAAATGCTTAGGATGAAAGTGTTGCTCTTAAGTAGCCCATGTACAAACGTTATAATCAAGGAAAATATAAAGGTGGGGGTTGAGACAAGAGTCCTCAGGCTTTTGTCTGAAAAAGCATGCAATCAATAATCTAGAAAAGCACAAACTAATATCTTGATGGTCTTCAAGGCGCCCTGAGACTGAGGTTTCCTCCTATTTTGCTTTTGTTATTCCTATTGGGGGGTTGGGGTCCTTGGTGAGGAATTTCAAGTGTTTAAACCAGATTGTTTTTTCCTATTTAGGATTGGGATTTAGGGCTGGAAATAGCTTCATACTGGGAACATGCTGGGAACTTACAATGGATGCCAAGTTACCAAAGTCATCTTAAGATAATTAACAAAAACTTTATGAATGCATGGGCAGTGGGTGGTGGAGGGGAGAATATTTGGCAGTATTCTGCTGCATTTGGGGTTCTGTAGCCACTTCTGGTCACTACATTTTAAGAAGTACATTGACAAGCTGGAAGGTGTCCAGGAAAATGTATCCAGAGAGGTAATGCATCCATCCATTAGGATACACAAGTCCTATGAGGAACTGTTTGACAAGGGTATGCGTCATCTGGAAAACCAGAAAGTAAAGGGCAGGGAAGATTTGATAATGGTCCTTAGGTGTCTAAAATGCTCTTGGGCAGAAGGAGCAGCAGCATTGTTCTCTGTTGCTCCCAGTGATTCCCAAACCTTTTCCTGTCAGGTCCATAAGCAGGCTATGAAAGAAATACAGGCCAAACCAGGATTGCATGCTTGTCCTAATGAACCATGTGGGATGGGGTGTAAATAATTGTTTCCAATCTGTGGCCTCCTACAAATGTATCACACATACATACACACCCACAGGTGACGGTGGCAGCATATGGGCTCCTATTGAGAATGGTTGGTCTAAAGCAGGGGTGTCCAAACTTTTTGCAAGAAGGGCCAGATTTGGCGAGGTGAAAATGTGTGTGGGCCGACCATTCAGCCTGTACAACATGCAAGGAGGTGGGGAGGACACTGTAGCAATGTAGCAGGTAGGCTGGACAGATGGCTGGGAGGGTGGACAGAGGCAGGGAGGGCAGGCAAACCATAAAACTGCAAGCTGACACCTCCATCTGGTATAGGGAGGGGCCAGCTAGCAGGGATGTGTGACATGCTGAAGGGGGGGGGGGGGAGAGAAGAGGCCGCGGGCCACTCAAAATTTGAAAACGGGCCGCATTTGGCCCCCGGGCCTGACTTTGGACATGCCTGGTCTAAAGGTTAGGAATGGAGGCAAATTGGGCAGAAATGGGAGGGAATCAGATTTGGGAGAACTTCCTAATAGTACAAATGGTTGGAGAGTGAAACAAATAACCTCAGTAGGTGATAGGTTCTTCTTAGGAAGCTTTTAAGGAGAAGAGGACTCTTCTGTTGCTTCTGGGTGTCTCCTAGCCACCTCTTTCTCCATTGCAAAAGGTAAGTTGTTCAAGGATGCTGTAGATGAGTGGTTCTCAACCTGTAGATCCCCAGATGTTCCTGGACTGCAACTCCCAGAAATCCTGGCCAGCTCAGCAAGTGATGAAGACTTCTGGGACTTGCAGTCCAGGAACATCTGGGGACCCACAGGTTGAGAACCACTGCTGTAGATCCTCCATCACAGATGACTCCCATCATCTTTCTCAGATCCATCTTACCAATGGCTTTGCCACCCTTACTGTTTTGCAGGAGCAGTGCAGCTGCTAATCATAGATTAAATGTGGGCTTCTGTCCAGTGGTTGTGGACACATGAAAGTGTTGAGCATTTGTTGACATAATACACGATAATTGTGGAGTTGAGAGGGAACCTTGCTGATGCAGGGAAATCCATTACTGCAGCATCCCAGGCAGCTGCCCACTGATCTAGTGCCTCCAAAGCAAAGCTAGGTAATTTTGGTGGATCTTGGGGTATGTCTGTCCCAAATGGGGTGGTGGTAGGGGAGAGTGGGCTAAAATCCCATGAAATAAAGAAAACCAAAGTCCACTTTCATTTTCGCTTTGTCAAAAGATGTTTTTTTTTAAAAAAAATCGTGAAGTGGTGCTGGAGAATCTTGCAGCCTGTTTTAAGAAAATAACCCATTGCTCCTGGAGACCACCAGGGGCAGCAGTATAGCTTTTTGAGCTAGAAGAGATGTGGTGGAGTGGAAGACTAAAAGGAGTCTTGGGGAGCTGACTCAGGGCTGCATTTTGCTGTCACCTCAACTGGCTCCCTTTTCCCTTCCTATATGTTGAAGTCCTCTCTCTTGCAATTTGGATACACAGCTTCAGACGGCGTTCCGTGGACCAGGCTGAAAACAAATTTGCTCTAGCACCAATGTGACAGCCCTTCAATATTTGAAAATGGCTACTGTTTAACATCTCTATTGCCGGTCCACCAGGCTGAATAGACTGTTCTCAGCTTCTTCCTTGCAGGACTCAAGATATGACTACATGATCAAGTATGATGGGACTTGCTGTGTTTATCCTATGGGTTGATTTAAAGTATTTTAATTCTTTCGATCATATGACACAAAGGCCAGTCTGAATCAGTCTGAGTGCTTTTGATCCCAGCACAAGGTGTTTTGTTTTGTTTTCCTCTGAAATGAGTCAAACAAACTTTTCCCCTGTGACCAGGTGATTTATTCCTGTAAAGATAGCATGTGTGTATGTGTGTGGTGGGGGTGCTGCTTTAGTGATGCAGGCAGCTGGTGCATGATGTTTAGGATTGTAGAAACACACAGCATGCTTTACCCCCATTATCCATTACATATAGAGGATTAGTGCTATTTTGCCATATCCCCATTATTGATATATGAATTCAGTGCTAAAACACTTCCAGAAGAGAATTTAAAAGCAAACATAACTGAAACAACCCAAGCAAAGTAAAAGATGCTCCTGTGGTATGTGGTATTTCTGTGCATGTGAAGAACAACACTGGAACACTGCCAACTTTTAAAGAACACTGTACAGTACAATCCTTTCAAAACCAAGTGGCTTGAAAGAGAACCATAAAAATATCAGCACAGGCAGGACCAGAGGAAGGAAGGAAGGAAGGAAGGAAGGAAGGAAGGAAGGAAGGAAGGAAGGAAGGAAGGAAGGAAGGAAGGAAGGAAGGGGGGCTGTGGGCTGAAATGTGAATTACATCACATGCAGTTTTAGCTCCATTAATGTATGCATAGTGCCCAGTTTCCTCAGGTGTAATATCACCCAGTTCTACCTCAGCTGGATCCCTTCTGAAATACTGTCTTGAATTCTCAGTACCCCATTAAGACAGTTATTAGCAAACTACATGATGTAAACTATAAGATAGTTATTAGCAAAGAGAAGGCAGCAAAACTTATTCTGTGGCTATACTGGAGAATTTAATAAATGGCAAGCTAAAGAGGAGCGAACCATGACTTCATTGTGGCCAAGCATTGCAAGGAAATGAGTAAGCAACAGCAGTGGGAAGGAAAAGCAAACCCTCTCATAAATATATTTGTGTGGAAGTCCCATTGGCCAAAATCCAGTTGTGAATTGCCATATCCATTAGGGCAGTTGTGCTGGCAGTTTTTTCTATTTTGCTGGCAACCTTTATTGACTTCAGTGGGCTTTCTTACTTGCAAGTCAATGTTATTTCAAATGACAACTTGCAGGCACTGGACACATCCAGGCATCCTCCAACAATCTCCTTTTAAACTGGCCTTGAGCTAGTTTCTTGTGATCTTGTGTAAAAGCTGCTGGTGGGCTGGAGGGAGCCCACAAAAGCTTATGCCAAATAAAACCTTTGGTCTATAACAGATCACAAGGCTCCTTCTGCTTAAAACAATAAGAGAACACAACAAAAAGTTGGTGGGTTTATTCATTTTTAAAGAGATGATCAAAGATGACCCAAGGAGCTTGGAGAAATTATTTTTAGGCTTACTGCACGTTGTAATTAATTAATTAATTAACTTTATTATTATTATTATTACTTAATAATAATAATAATAATAATAATAATAATAATAATAATAATAATAATAATAATAATAATAATAATAATAATAATAAAGCTCCGTTCTATAGACATTAATTACAACGTGCTTACTGCACGTTGTAATTAATTAATTAATTAATTAACTTTATTATAATTATTATTACTTTAATAATAATAATAATAATAATAATAATAATAATAATAATAATAATAATAATAATAATAATAATAATAATAATAAAGCTCCGTTCTATAGACATTACAATAGGGCGTTCTGTCCACCGTCCTTATTTCCAAGTGAACCTAAACAACAGTGGATGGCGACAATGTAAGTGCCCGATCATCGGTCAGGCACTGGTTCAGATTCCCTGCGTTTGCCAGGGATGCCCATGCCAGGGCGTGCGTGCTGCCAAAGCGGAACCGAGGAGGAATTTAAAAAGGACAAAGGCGAGAGGGCTTGACCGCGTGGCTCGAGGCGGGCCGACTGGGCACCTTTGCGGGCGACCACGTGGCGGACATGGTGCGAGCATTCATTACACTTCGAAGCGCCTTTGGAAAGGCGCCTGCTGCTCTCCGGGCCCGAGGAGGTTTTTTGTCCCGAGCGGCTTCTCCAGGGAGGCCCAAACGGCGGATTTTGCGGCACCGGGCCAGCGACGCCCCCCGCTCTCCACGGCCCGGAGCCGTTTTCTGGGGGGGGGGGCAGGGAGGACCGCGTTTTGGAGCCAGACTTGTAGAAGGAAGCCGGGAGGGCATGCGAGGTGCGGGGACGGGGGGGACGGGAGTTGCGCCGGATGGCTTGGTTTTCTTTAGGGTTCATCAATCACACGGCATGAGGTCTTCTTCCTCGACAGCGGCCCCTCCTGGGATCCAGCAGGAGATGGAGCCAAGGCCGGCCAGAAACCAACGCGCCTTCTCGCGTGCTTGCAGAGGAACTCCCGGGTAGCTGGACAGCAAGAGACAATCGGATCATTCTTCTCTTACACACGCGCGCACACGCGGGCGCGCGAACTAACGACCGACGGACAAGCAGGTTGGTTTGGGGAGGTTAAGAAAGAAGAAGAAAAAGTGCGAGTTAACAATCCCCCCTTTTCCCGCGTTTACCTGCGTAACTGCGCCACTATAATCCCAAATACCGAGAGAACCACGTTTTCTTTGGAAAGAGACCTGGCGTGTAAGCCAGTGCAGCTGTACTCAAAACTAGGGGCCAGAACTTGCAGGAGTTCAGTTTTCCAGCCAGTTCTTGGACTGTAAGCCGCCTTGGGTCCTTTTCCAAGGAGAAAGGTGGGGCAAAAATACTCTAAAATAAAAATCAATAAATAAATAACTAGATGAAGTTTGCAACACTTTCCCCCCTTTGGCAGCCTGTATGTGTGAGTAGGGGTGGGGACACTGCCCCAAATTGTGGGGAGAACAAGGAAAGGATTTTTCAAGATCTGTGAGATAAACGGACCACAGTGATCTTGCTGCCAGATGGGCGGTATGGAAATGTAATAAATAAGTTAAACGTCCAAACAAAATAGGGCTAAAATCTCATTCCTGGTTCCAAATGGGTAAGCATACAGGATACCTCTCAGTTTGAAAGATGGTTAAATCAATAGCATTGTATCAAGCTGGCATGCATAGATACTTTACAATAAACTTCCGAAAAGCTGTCATCAGGATAACAATATCAATCTATAAAGCGGGAACCGACATATTTTCCCATCTAGTCGCAAATGTGGATTGTTTTGGTTTCATCTCCAGACATTATTTTCTCCCAGGGGCCCCTCCTATAGAGAAGGTCCCCTGCCCAGTCTCAAAGCTTCCTCCTGGGGAGGGCTGCTTTTAAGAGGCATTCTGGATGCTGTAGAACTCTAGTTCCCATGAACACTAGCCAGGTTGGCCAGTGGCAAGGCATGATGGGACCACAGTTTAATGACCTCTAGAAAGCTGCATGTGTCCCACCTCTGCCACAAACTGCAATCAACTGATAGTGACGCTGGTGACAGCCCCAAGTGTTTCCTTTTCTAAAGACTCATGGCTAAAGCACTTTCTCTTTCCCATCTGTAAAAGGAGGTCCTGTTGATTTAAGAGTAAACTGAGTTACTGATTATACTGTAATGCATTTTCTTCATGAAGTGCTCCATCCTTTGATGTTGCCAGTGCAAAGGAATAAATATCAGCCCATTAAGCAATTTGGCCAAAACAGCCCTAAAGCATTCTTAGTGATTCAAGAAAGGCACCTGTGTTGGCGAGTTGCATTCAAAAGGGCATCTTACAGACTTCCAGTTTGGTAGGGTTGTTGTTGTTGATGATGATGATGATCCAACAAGTTGACCTACCATTAAGTAAGGTAGAGTGCATCTCTCAGCTAGATGACTTCAAATGCCAAGAAAGGGCAGCAAGTGATTAGCTGTTTGATTCATTAGTACGAATGCATTTCTACAATCTGCTTATGGGTTGTTCTCTTCTGTCTTAGATTTGGAATCAACAAGGCATTTCCAAATGAGTTTGTTTCCCAAAGTACAGTACAGTGGACCCTTGTATAACAAACAGCTTGTATAACATAAAATTTTGTACAACATAAAAAATTCCGGAGATAAGGGAAATTTGCTTAACATAATTGCCTATGGGGAGAATCTGTACAACATAAAAATGGGATCACTCCGTTTTCAATGTATTTCTATGGGAATTTGTATAAAGGAAAAATTGTTTAACATAATTTCATTTGAAACGAATTAATTCCTTTATACAAGGTACCACTGTATTTGAAATGACTTCCTTATCCCCTTCCACTGAGTCTGAATACGATGTTTTGAAATGCCCACTTGGATCTGAAATATGGACAGACAGACAGACCGACCACTGTTAGAGCCACTTTGTAAAGCAATTATATTTCAAACTTTAGAGGTTTTTTCTGGGTATGCATGATCTACAGTACAACTACTGTATTATGGTAACTGAAACCACCTGACAATTGCAAATGCAATATTCAGAGTGAAAATACATTTACTGAGCCTGCACCAGTTTGGCATATGCAAGATCACTTGGACCAGAAACTGTGATACAACACATGTGAAGGGCACTTAATTCAGATAATAACTGATGAATAATTTCAGGTGATAATTATTGGTTATTTGCTTGATATTAGAGGATAGAAGGGGAAATGTGTATTAAATTGAGACAGCAAGTACATGAAGAAAGGGACAAGTACTCCTTTTGCTCTTTTCTTAGGTCTGTGGTGGACTATGAGTCTATGTTAGGTGAAGGGAATTTTAAATTGTAGGTGGGGTTTGGTGGCTCCGTGAGCTAGAGCACTGAAAACTGTCAGCTGTAAAGTCAGCAGCTCAGCAGTTCGAATCCTGTGTGCCATTCAGCAGAGTGAGCTCCCGCTGTTAACCCCAGCTCCTGCCAACCTAACAGTTTGAAAGCATGTAAATGCAAGTAGATAAATAGGTTCCACCGTAAAAAGCGAGGCCTCGAAGTGTCAGGCGGAGTTATTCCGCGTGGTTCGCGACCTCACTAATCCTGGTCTGGTCAGTCCTTCTCCTACTGAGTTCAGTAGTGAGACATTCACAGCCTTTTTTAGAACCAAAATTGAGGCCATCCGTGCTGGTCTTGACTTCGGTTGCCCTAATCCCTCCTCGGCACCCCCTATCACTGCACCCCCTTGATCTCCTCGATTGGTTGAGTTTGGGCCTGTCTCCTCTTTTGAGGCCTCCAGGGCCCTGGCCCATTGCCGGCCTGCATCCTCCCCCTTTGATCCTTGCCCATCTTGGTTCATAAAAACTGCTGGAGGGAGCATGCCTGAGTGGGCTTCAGTTATTTCCACTGCCTCCTTCAGGGAAGGGATTTTTCCCTCTCGCCTGAAGGAGACAATAGTGAAGCCCAAATCAGACGAATTGGCAAATTACCGTCCGATTGCCAATGTTCCCTTAATGGGCAAGGTTATCGAGGTGGTGGCCGCGGTCCGGCTCCAGTCGTTCCTGGAGGGAGAACAGGTCCTTGACCCATTCCAGTCTGGGTTCAGGCCGTGTCGGGGGACTGAGACAGTCTTGGTCACACTGCAAGATGACCTCCTCCGGCGGGCTGACAGGGGTAGCTCTACCTTGTTGGTCCTTCTGGATTTGTCAGCGGCCTTTGATACCGTCGACCACAGTATTTTGCTGGATCGGCTTTCCGAGATAGGTATCGGAGGCACTGTGCTCAGTTGGTTCTGATCCTTCTTGGAGGACCGTCCCCAGCGTGTGCAGCTTGGGGGGGAGTTGTCTGCCCCGTGGATACTCCCTTGTGGGGTTCTGCAGGGGTTGGCTCTCTCTCCCATGCTGTTCAACATCTATATGAGGCCGCTGGCTGAAGTCATTAGGAGATTTGGAGTCTGCTGTCATCAGTACGCTGATGACACGCAGCTCTATCTCTCCTTTTCCACCTCTGCAGTTGAGGCTGTTCAGACCCTCGACCAGTGCCTGGATGTAGTGATGGAATGGACCAGGACCAACAGACTCAAACTCAACCCCAAGAAGACTGAGGTTATGTTCTTCGGGACTTCCCCTTCCAGATATGGAGGCCCCATCCCTAGCTTGGAGGGTGTTTCCCTCCAGCTGGCGGAGAGTGTCCAGAATCTGGGCGTGGTCCTGGACCCAGCTCTTTCTATGGAGGCCCAGGTGGCCGCTGTTTCAAGGACTGCTTTTTCCCATCTTCGTCAAATTGCCCAGATTCATCCATATCTTGATGGGGAATCCTTGAGAACTGTTGTGCAAGCGCTGGTGATCTCAAGAATAGATTACTGCAACACCCTCTACATGGGGTTGCCCTTGACTCTTGTTCAGCGACTGCAGCGGGTGCAAAATGCAGCAGCCAGACTGCTGGTGGGTGGGTGTCGTCATGACCACATCACCCCAATTCTGGCTCGCCTGCATTGCCTATCCGTTGCGTCCCGAATAAGATTCAAGGTCCTGGTTTTAATTTATAAAACTCTCCATGGCCTGGGACCTGAATACCTGGCAGAGCGAATCTCGCAGCGGTCAACTTCGGCCCAACCAACTCGAATGTTGCGGGCGCACTCTCTGCGGGTGGCCACGCCCAAGGAGGCTCGGAAGACGGTCACCTGTGGCCGAGCCTTCTCTGTGGCAGGCCCTACTTTATGGAGCCATCTCCCGTCTGAGTTGCTCCTTGCACAGTCCCTGCCAGCCTTCAAAAACGCTTTAAAGACCTTGCTTTTCCAGGAGGCGTTTGGTGACAGTTAATTTTTTTTCTCCTTTTCTCTCCCCTCCGCCATCTGCCTTTTATCACTGGTTTTTTATGTGAATTGTTTATTGCTTCATGACAATGTTGTTTTTAACCTTTGTATTTTGCTGGTTCCATTCTGTAGTGAACCACCCGGAGTTCCATCCAGAAGACGGGCGGTATATAAGCCCAAATAATAAATAAATAAATAAATAAATAAATATTAAAAGAACTGGCAGAAGTAATTTCAGAACCATTGGCAGTAATCTTTGAGAAGTCCTGGAGAACAGGGGAAGTCCCCATCGATTGGAGGAGGGCTAATGTTGTCCCCATCTTCAAAAAGGGGAAAAAAGAGGACCCAAATAATTATCGCCCAGTCAGCTTGACTTCAGTTCCTGGAAAGATCCTAGGGCAGATTATTAAACGGTCAGTCTGCAATTATTTAACAAACAATGCTGTCATTACAAGAAGTCAACACGGGTTTCTTAAAAACAAGTCATGCCAGACTAATTTGATCTCTTTCTTTGATAGAATTACAGGCCTGGTGGATGAGGGGAATGCTGTGGATATTGCTTATCTGGACTTTAGTAAGGCCTTTGATAAGGTTCCCCATGGTATTCTTGCTAAGAAGTTAGTAGAAAGTGGGATAGATAGTGCTACTGTTAGGTGGATTTGTAATTGGTTGACTGATTGCACCCAAAGGGTGATCATAAATAGCCTCTCTTCAGCTTGGAGAAACGTGACCAGTGGGGTGCCCCAGGGTTCTGTTCTGGGTCCAGTGCTGTTCAATATCTTTATTAATGACTTGGAGGAAGGAATAGAGAGTATGCTAATTAAATTTGCAGATGATACCAAATTGGGAGGAGTTGCAAATTCCCTAGGGATAGGATGAAAATCCAAAAGGACCTTGACAGATTAGAATGCTGGGCCAAAGCTAACGGAATGGATTTCAACAGAGGGAAATGTAGGGTGCTACATCTACGTAAAAATAATGAATTGCACAGATATAGAATGGGGGACACTTGGCTGGAGAATAGTACCTGTGAAAGAGATCTGGGAGTCTTGGTGGACCACAAATTGAACATGAGTCAGCAGTGTGATGTGGCGGCCAGGAAAGCCAATGCGATTCTTGGTTGCATCAACAGGATCATAGTGTCTAGATCAAGGGAAGTGATAGTACCACTCTAGTTTGCTCTGGTCAGACCCCACCTGGAGTACTGTGTCCAGTTCTGTGCGCCTCAGTTTAAAAGGGATTTTGAGAACCTCGAGCGGGTGCAGAGGAGGGTGACCAGGGTGGTTGAGGGTCTGGAGGAAATGTCTTATGAGGAACGGCTTAGGGAACTGGGAATGTTTAGCCTCTCTAAAAGAAGGCTGAGGGGGGATATGATAGCTATGTTTAAATATTTGAAAGGATGTCATATTGAAGAGGGAACAGGTTTGTTTTCCATGGCTTCAGAGACTAGGACTCGGGGCAATGGTTTCAAACTAAAGGAAAAGAGATTCCATTTGAACATCAGGAAGAACTTCATGACAGTTAGAGCTGTTCAGCAGTGGAATACACTGCCACAAAGGGTGGTGGAGTCTCCTTCTCTGGAGGTTTATAAGCAGAGGCTGGATGGCCATCTGTCAAAAATATTGTGATGGGGTTCCTGCATGGCAGGGGTTTGGACTAGATGGCCGTTGAGGTCTCTTCCAACTCTATGATTCTATGATTCTATGAATCACCGCTCCACCCTGCGGGGAGCTGGCCCCCACCATCTGGACCCACCCCTGGTGACTTCTAGACCAGTGATGGCGAACCTATGGCACGGGCGCCAAAGGTGGCACTCAGAGCCCTTCCTGTGGGCACTTGACATCGCCCCTTCATAGCCACCTGTATACAGATTAAATTACTGTATTGGCACTTTGCAAAAAAAATTAGTGGGTTCTGAATTGCAATTTGGGCACTCAGTCTCTAAAAGGTTCGCCATCACTGTTCTAGACCCTGATCAGTTCTTGGAGGTCTCTGCAGGTTTTCCGGACAGTCTGGCTGATGACCCAGTCAACGCCCTGGTGGGTAGATGGTATGGGGACACCACCCGGGCTGCTGACCAGATTGCCCCCAAGCACATTATCCACTGCCAAGCCCGCCCCTCGCCATGGTTTACGACAGTGTTGCAGCTAATGAAGCAAGAATAGAGGAGGCTTGAGAACAGATGGAGGAAAGATCGGGCGGAATTTAATTGGGCTGTGATTAGTGTGATGGCGAGACACTATGGGTGATCAGGGAAGCTAAAAAATCAAGTGCCTCCCTGAGAATTGGTGAGGCCTCGAATTGCCAGGCAGAACAGTTCTGGGTGGTTTGAGACCTCACCAATCCTGGTCTTCCTGGGCCTCTTCCTAGTTATTTCCTAGTGAATAATTCACAGCCTATTTTAAGCTCATAGGCCATCCATTCCCATCTATGGTTCCACTAACCTGTCCCAGTGTATCACTACCACTGCACCCCCTTGGTCTCCTCATCTCATTGAGTTTGGGCCTGTGACTCCCGCTGGACCCTCCAGGGTGCTGGCTCACTGAAGGCCGGTGGCTTCACCTTTCGATCCCTGCCCATCCTGGCTGATTAAGATCGTCAGGGGGAGCATGCCAGAATGGGCTTCCATGAATACATCTGCTTCCTTCAGAGACAGGGTCTTTCCCAATCGCCTGAAGGAGACCGTGATTAAGCCCATTCTCAAGAAACCTGGCATGGCTGTGGATGATATGTCCAACTATTGTCCAATAGCCAATTTTCCCTTCTTCAGCAAGGTGTTTGAACAGGTTGCTGCTGAGTGGCTCCAGTTGTTCCTGGAGGAAGATCATGTCCTGGATCCTTTCCAGTCTGGGTTCAGGCTGCATCATGGGACCAAGACTGCCATGGTCACATTGCAAGATGACCTCCTGAGGGAGGCCGACATGGGTTGCTCTATCTTGCCGATCCTCCTCAACCTGTGTGCAGACTTTGATACTGCAAACCATGGTATACTCCTGGATAGGCTTTCTGAGGTGGGGATTGGGGAGTTAGCTTTGAGTTGGCTCCGCTCCTTCCTTGGGGAAGGAGGCTGGGGGGTTGTTGGCCCCTTGGACACTCACTTGTGGGGTGTCCCAGGGGTTGGCAATCTCCCCTTGCTGTTTAACATCTACATGAGGCCACTGGCTGAGGTCATTCAGAGATATGGGGCTTGCTGTCATCAGTATGTTGATGACACACAGATCTCTCCTTTTCTACCACTGCAATGGAGGTTGTGTGGACCCTTGATCACTGCCTGGCTGCGGTCATGGACTTGACCAGGACTAACAGGCTCAGGCTCAATCCGGAGAAGACTGAGGTTCTGTTTCTCAGGTGGACCCCCGAATGGGAACATTGGCCCTCTTCCCAGTCTGGGTGGGATGGCCTTCCAGCTGGTTGATAGAGTAAGGAGTCTGGGTGTAACGTAATTCAAAGGGAAGGTAAAATCTGGCATTGTCCCTGGAATCCCAGGTGACAGCCGTTACTAAGTTAGCCTTCTATCAATTTAGGCTAGTAGCCCAGATTTGCCTGTACCTTGATGGGGACACCCTGAGGACAATAGTGCAAACACCAGTCATCTTGAGGACAGATTATTGTAATGCTCTACGTGGGGCTTCCCTTGACTCTTATTCGGTAACTGCAGCAGGTGCAGAATGCAGCAGCCAGGCTAGTGGTTGCTGTAGGTAGATTTGACTGCATCACCCCAATTCTGGCCCACCTGCATTGGCTACCCATTGCCTCCTGAATAAGGTTCAAGGGACTGGTTTTGGTTTGCAAAACCCTCCATGGCTTGGGACCAGAATATCTGGTGGAGCGTGTCTCCCAAATGTCAGCTTCATCCCATTCACCAGAGCTTCGTCATTGGTCCTTCATCAGAACTTAGAAGATGATTTTTTAAAGATTAGGAAATATAAAGCCACCTATAACTGAACACATGTCAGATGATGCTCTGGGACCCAGGACATCAGCCTGTTTTTACTGAGTTGTGCCTCACATGGCATTTCATCACATCCAGCTTTTTTTTTAAAAAAAGTGACCAAATTGCTTGGATTTCCAGATGCGAGGGGCTGTATTTTCCACAATATTTTATATTGGCCCTGATGGAAAAGGATGATGGAGATATTGCCAAAATATCTAGAGAGCTTCCTTGCCCATGGCCTCTATTAAATGCATTGCTCAGGAATAACAGTAATAATAATAATCAACCCAACCCATCCTAACAAGTGAAATACTAAGCAAGGGTCAAGGTGTGACCCTCCGTCAGGCGATGAGCTCCTCTTGCCTCTTCTGGAGCCAGCCGCTGGGGATTCCAAGGACTGTACATTTGAGTTATTTCCAGAAGCAGCCAAATGGAACAGACCTCACAAGTGAGTGTCAAGATTATCTTCAGGGAAACGTTAGGTGAGTGTTGGCAGACCTATGGCACGGGTGCCAAAGGTGGTATGCAGAGCCTTTTCCGTGGGCACCCGACATTGCCCTCTCACAGCCATGGCACTTCCCTGTCCACTTGGAGCATGACACAGTGCTCCGTGCAGAGAACCGGGTGAAGGGGGGTGGGGCAAGGCTTGTGGGCTTGTTCATAGCCCCAGTTTACTCTCCAGCCACACTGCTTTGGCGATGCCCAGAGCGGCATGGCTGGAGAGTAAACGGGGGCTATGAATGAGCCCACAAGCCACCACCACTCCCCATGGCTTTCCTGATGCTGTAGCATCCCACCTGCCTCTCTGACCAGGGCAGAAGGGTAGATGGGGTGCTACTCTTCCGGAAAGGGAGGCTAGAAGCGCAGGGGTTCTACCCTTTGGGAAAGCAAGGATCAAAGAGCAGGCTTTTGAATTTCCCGCAGCCACGGCGAGGGTGCTGTGGCCATCGGAAATTCAAAAGCCTGCTCTTCGATCCTCACTTTCCTAAAGAGTAGCTCCTGAAGCATTTGTAACCCAGGGTACCACTGTATTCAGGTTAAGTTGCCGTATTGGCACTTTGCGAAAAATAAGTGGGTTTTGAATCGCAGTTTGGGCACTTTGGTCTCTAAAAGGTTCGCCATCACTGCATTAGGTCTGTGAAGCTTCTCAGTCATCCAGGTGAGTTTATCTGGAAGTTGAGTCATGGTAACTGGACTTCTTTTTCTTGAGAGATTGAAACATTTCACTGCTCATCCAAACAGCTTCATCATCCAAACATGCTTTGGGTGCTACTCTTTGGGAAAGTGAGGATCGAAGAGGAGGCCTTTGAATGAGGCTGTTTGTGTGAGCAGTGAAATGTTTCAATCTCTCAAGAAAAAGGAGTCCAGTTGCCATGACTCAACTTTCGGATCACTGTGTTAGATTAAAGCAGTTTAAAAAGCTCAACACTTTTCACCCAGAGAGACACAACTAATCAGGGTAGTTGATGGGTGTGAAACTCTTTAAGATAAAATACAAGAAGACTCCCTAACTCCTTCAGGCGTGGAGGAGCCACAGCGTAGCTGGCATGATCTCACCCTGGTTTAGGAGGAGGAAGGCGAGAAAGAATTCATGGTGGAATGCTTCTCCTTTGGCAGGAAAATGAAATCCCCAGGGTTGTGTGTGTGTGTGTGTGTGTGTGTGTGTGTGTGAATGTGCCGATCATTTGAGAATCCAGCAAAGAAGTGTATCACTTGTGAGACCATTTCCTTTCTTTACTGCAATGCCAACTGAAAGGAGTCATTAAGCAACAAGGCAGTCATTATTATTACCAAGGGAAACAAGGAAGTCCATTATCATGACAAGGCCTGCTACTTATTTGCAAGGAGGACCCACAGAGCACTTACTGGCTGGCCGAGGACCATTAATAGCTCCTCCATACAGTGATGCGCTGCTAAAACCATCCTGATCTGTATTGCCTTCCTGATGCTTTTTAGGCTAGCAAAGGAGTCCTTAAGAAGCTCAAGCAAGAGCCAAAGAAAAGGAAAGGAAAAAAATGTAACATGTTAAAAACTATTATATTTTAATGTAAACTATTAACATATAATAGTCTTTAAGATGCCACATGTTTTTGTCATTTTGTTTTATTTTGTTTCTTTGATGTTTTCCCTGGAATCCTTGCACCGCCTAGCACGCTACCTCTTCCAAAACTTAAGAACCTCAAGCAGGAAATTGAGATGGAGGGGGAGCAGCGGAGGGCTTCTCTGAACAAAAAGAGAACTCACTTGGGCAACCCCCGCTTGTAATCTTTGAGACTTGCTTGGGAGTTGTCCCGCTGGTGACTAAACAAGGATGTTTCTTAAACCTAAAGGTGCTAAAACAACAACAAGGAATTCCACTCTTCTGTGATTCCTGAGTTCAAAGCAAAGACATTTGTTAATTGAAGCAGAAAGTATCTCAACACTTCCCACCTACAGGCGCTGTACCCAAAGACGAATGAGTTACTGGGAAACTTGAGGCAGAAAATCCTACCAGCGCCACACTGCCTCTTTAGCAGAGCTTACATACATACAGTGGGGGGGGGGCATTTCCAGCTTCATCATACTTATAAGCGGATGGATCTTGAGCAGGTTCGTAGTTAAATAGACCTAAATACATAGGACTGCATGCATCAGACACTTTTGGGAAGAACAGGTGGAAGAGCATCGTTTACAAAGGGGGCAGGCATTCCTGTAAGGGTGCACCAAATTCATATTAGGAGCTGTTCAGTACCCAGGAAAGCAGAGATGGGAGAGAATGTATGGTGTTTGTATATTTGAGCAAGTTGTCTTTGCAACATGTTGTACACCGCCCAGAGTTCCTTCGGGAAAATCGGGCAGTTAACAAACAAACAAACAAACAAACAAACAAACAAACAAACAAAAAGTCAGTGAAAATGACTGGATGCCCATAGGTATGTCAATATGCTCCATGAAGCGGGAGGGGCTGGTGCAGCCCAAGTGTTTGCAGGCACAGAAGTCCCCCCCCCCCCAAATGGCTGTCTGCAGGAAGGGCGAGAAATTTCGGCTAGCACCGTGCCATTGCCTTATGTACTCATGTCCACTGTTTTGAAAGCAGAGGAAGTAGCCAATAACTCAGCCTGCCCCTCCTCATCAGGAACCAACAGGGCTGGACCCAAGGAGATCAAGGGGGGAAAGGCGGGGAAAGGGAAGTATTTCACTTCCACTTAGCGCTTTTCGGTGGTTTCACACAGACCGAACCTAAGCAGAGTAAGCGTGTCCTTGGCATCAGAAGTGTTGTAGCCTCGCATTTTAAAAACAAAGGGCATCCTTATTCCTTCAACAATTCTTCTGAGGCTGGTGACGAGGAAAGGCGCTGGTGTACCCAGCGAAAAGCGTTGCCAGTCTCCAGATTTTGTCCCAACTAGGCAAACGAGTTCGACAGACTAGCTTCACTAGGTTTCCTTTCCACCAAGTCGGATTTCAGCCTTGATTCCAACTCCCTGTCTAAACTTCATTAGAAACGTGATGGTTTGCAGCCCGGGCGGGAGGCTATTAACGACAACGGACTATTTCAACCCAAGCATACGCGGGCATGCTGATGCCCATGCCTTCTGAACTGGAAGTTCCCTCGACTGCCCGCTTCCCTTCTCCGATCGCTGGGGTCCATCCCCGCTGAGACCCGATCCAGGAAGGCAGAAGGCTTGCCCCGTGCCCTGGGTTGGGGGAACCCAGGGCGAAGGACGAAGATTTGCGCAGGACGCGAAGTCTCTCCCGGAGGTCCCACCAAATGCGGGCAACTTCGCTGATTGTTCAGCACCTTCAAAACGTAAGGAACAGGCGTGTTTTGAGAAGAGAAGAGAAGAGAAGAGAAGAGCCTTCTTAGTCCAAAAGCCAAGAGCGAGGAATGACAAGAACCCTTTCGGGAGCGTCCCTTACCCTTCAGCCTGGGCACTCTGGACCCTGATCGTGGGCCGAGCTTTGGGTCGGGCTGAGTAATACCTTCCGCTGCGCCCCGACCCAGGCTGCTGCTGCTGCTGCTGCTGCTGCCCTTGCTGCCACCTCGGCCGCCGCCTCCTGCCTAGTTCTCGACTCGGGCCAACTTGGCATTGATGAAGAGGAGGAGGAGGAGGAGGAAGAGGCGGCGGAGAAGGAGGAGAGCGGCGATGCCCAGCAGGCCGGCCCAGCTGCATCCCAGGTCGCGCACCGAGGGCTCGCCTCGCCCGAGGCCCCGATTGGCCAGGGGGCAAGCACGTGCCAATCCCCATGGCTCTATATTAGGTCCATGTTTACCCCGCGGCCGCCTTTACGAGGGTTGGAGGAGGAGGAGGAGGAGGAGGAGGAGGAGGAGGAAGGGCGGCTTCAGCCGCAGAAGACCTCGGGAGCCCAGAGGGCGCCGCCGCCGCCGCCTGCCCGCCCGTCCGCTTGCCCTACTCTCCGCTCTCCCACCCCCACCCACCCCCGGGGGGGGGCTCGCCATGCACTCCTTCCTGGACTACCTGGTCCGCGGCGGGGAGGGCTTCAGCTGGGCCGTCAAGTTGGGCACGGCGGCGGAGTCCGGCGGCGGGACTCCGCGGCCCTCCGGCCCCCTCTCCGCGGGCGGGGACGGCGTCTCCCTGGGCCCGGCGGTGGGAAGCCTCGCGGACTTCGGAGAGCGCCCTCCAGCGCAAAGGCTGCCGCCGCCCTCCTGTCCCCTTGCGCCGGGCGCTTTCGCCTCCGCCGAATACCGCCGGCTCCGTCCCGAGGCGTCTTACGGCGTCCCCGAAGCCCACGAGCCGGCCGGCGGTCCCGAGGCGCGCTATGCCACCTCGGTCTTCTCGGGCCACGGCGCCGCTTACGCCCCGGGCGGCTACGGGGCGCTGGCCGAGACCTTCCAGCCTGGCGGCAAGGATGCCCCGCTGCTGCCCCTGCCCCTGCCCCTGCCGCCGCCGCCGCCGCCGCCCCCCGCTCCGACGCTTGTCCCAAAGGCAGCTCGCACGCCGCCGCCGCCGCCGCCGCCACCAGCCCCTTCGAGTGGATGAAAGTCAAGAGGAGCGCCGCCCCCAAAAGTAAGCGCCCGGCTTCACCTGCGCCCCCGGGGCGACCCTGGAGGTGGCCGGTGGCATCGGGGGGAGGTGGGGGCGCAATGACACCCGGAGCTGAGGTTGGAGCGGCGGCGGCGGCGGGGGGGGGGGGGGGGCTCGGCTCCGGACTGCCTTCCTGTTCTCGGGCAGCCGCGCGGAGTCTCCTTCCACGTCCCACGGATCTTGACAAAGGCGGCTTCTTTGGTCCGGAAAGCGGGGGATCAGGTTTGAGGCGGTGGGGGCGGGGGGGGAGAGAAAAGGGATGGGTGGCCCGTGGGCTTCCTTACGACTCGAGTGAGGGAAAAGCGGTCAGGCCAAGTCTTCCTAAACAGCGTGCGCCTCCTCCCTCTTGGGAGCATGAAGCGCATGCATAGGCTGACGAAAACAGAGCGCCCGTGTTGGCAGGAGTGCCTCTGTCCCATTAACGTTTTTCACTGTGGCGAGGAAACTGCCCTTCCTCACCTTTTTATTTTTATTTTTATTTTTATTTTCGGCGTAGTAAAACATCGATGACCCGTGAACTGCGCACCCGGTATCCCCAGCCGAAAGAGATTCAGGTCCCACCCGCGTTGGGCGACTAAGGTAGTGAGTGGTAACCATCCGACCCTCTCCTCCTCCTCCTCCTTTGCGTTCTAGGCCAGCTGCCCTGCTACGCGTCGCCTTCCCGCTTCCCCAGCGCGGCGGGGAGGACCAACTTCAGCACCAAGCAACTGACGGAGCTGGAGAAAGAGTTCCACTTCAACAAATACCTGACCCGGGCCCGCCGCGTGGAGATCGCCAAGGCGCTGGGCCTCAATGACACTCAGGTGAAAATCTGGTTCCAGAACCGGAGGATGAAGCAGAAGAAGAGGGAGAGGGAAGGGATGGTGACTCCTCCCTCGGCGGTGTCCCCTCGTGCCTCCCCGCAAGATCCGAGCCCGGAGCAGCCAAGGAGGCGTTCCGCTGCTCCTTCTCCGGCCAGGGGCTCGCCCTGACACCGGCCCGGCACAGAGGAAGAGAATGTGGAAAGTTGTTGGAAGCGCCTTGGGGTTAAAAGCACGCCCCTGAAAGTGAAAGCAAAAAACAAACAAACGGAAAACTCAGCTATGTAAAATCCTGCACATTCTAGGAGGAGCCAGGGGGACAAAAAATGCCATTGCACTAAAGATTGATCAACTACCCTTTGGGGAGAAATCCTGCTTTGTCACTTGTAGGACAGGAACCTGCTGCTTTTACAGAGAACTAAGTCAAGGCACAAATGACATGTTTACATTTTATTTTATATATTTTTTTCAGGGAAAGCTGCTGCCAGCGGGTACATGCTGCAAACTTAGCCTTCGCTTATGGGCTGAGCATCGGTCTCCGGGGAGGTCTCACAGTTGTGAAGAGTTTGCGCATAGAATCGGAGTCTTTGCTCACCTTCCCATTGTGTCTCCCATTTTTGTGCCTGTGTGTTTTGGAAAAGGTTGAAGTGTGGGGGGTGGGTGGGGGGTGGGCGAGGGGTCTTCTACCAAGGAAAACCAAAGATAGAGAGATAGCAAGCCAATTTATTTGCTAACAGGACTTCTACTCTGCCTTTTTTTTTAAAAAAAAATGAGGAGTCTAGCCTTACAGGGATTCACAGTGCTCCTCTTCGGAGGTGCCTGCGTGTCAACACAATCATGAGCAAGATAATAATGGATCTATGATTTTGCATTTCTTTCTTTTCCTGGGTCCAGACTGCAAGCCTAAGGAAACTTGCTGCTAAGAAAGTTCCATGCACCATCCAGTGCAACTTTCATTTAAGAATTGGAAGAGGGAGAACACCATAATTGACATTTCAGGATCAAGTGTTGGAGATTAAACCTTCAAATGTTGGTTTATTTTTTGCACTGCTTAGATACAAGCCTTATTAAAAATATTTTTTATCCATAATCTTAGCTATTGTATGGAATTTTCCTTCTGTTAACTGTCATTCATCTTTGGCTTTTGATTATATGTTGGAGAGTAAAGCTTTTTTTGAATTCTTTGAGTGTTTGGTTAGACTCTTATAGGTACACAGTATTCATCAGATTGTCTGCAGGGCTATATACTAAAGAAAAGGAGACAAACACATAAGGTCAGTTCAAAATGTGTATATGGCATTAGTATACCACAAGCAAGTTGAATCTTAACAGGCAGAAAATAGCAAGAAAAGGGGTAAACAGAATAAGGTCAGGTTCCTAATGGTTCCCAACCGTGGGTCTCCAGATGTTCTTAAACTAAATCTCCCAGAAGCCTTCACCGCTAGCTGTATTGGGGCCAGGATTTCTGGAAGTTCTAGTCCAATAACATCTGGAGACCCAAGGTTGGGAAGCTTTTATTCATTCATTCATTCATTCATTCATTCATTCATTCATTCATTCATTTATACAATCTTATATGCCGCCCACTACCCAAAGGTCTTCATCTTTAGATGAAGAGTTCCACCTAGTTTTAAACTGTGCTCCTATTGAAGTTTTTCTGGTTGTTATTCCTGTCGAAAGATGTATAATAAGAAGTATATACATTGTGGTATACTAAAGCCATAGAATTCCCCCCAACTATAAGACGAATCAGTTCCTGTGTGTGAGAGTGAGTGAGTGGATGAGTGACAGAAATAAGGTAGGCTGCCTTAAGTCTTTGAGGAAAACAAAACCATTATGATTCACAGTGGGAATAAAGCACTGTTTCTCAGGTAACCATGTCATTGGGAGGTTGGGATTGCATTATGTTATATGAACCATTTAAACTGAAAATAATAACTTCAGAACAAATATAACTAAACGTTAATAAACATTGATGGGAAGCCACCTTGTTTGTTTACTGCATCATTGACACGGGTGGAAGGCGATGTGATATTCTTTTAAAGCCATTGTAGTGTCAGCATGTAATTGCAAATATCTGATTTCTGAAATCAGGGAATTCTCCAGGAACTTTGCCATTTAAAGTTATGGGGGAAATTGTTTTGGTTTACGAGTATTTGGTTTATGAACATATTTCTGGAACAAATAATGTTCATAAACTAAGGTACCACTTGGTTCAATTACTTGGTTATTTTTATTTTTATTTTAGTTTATTGTTGTTGATTTATTGGGTTATAATTTATTACATTATGTTGTTTGCATTTTCGTTATTTAACTCTGTTGTTATTGTTATGTTGAGATTTTATGTTTTACACCACCCAGAGTGGCCCTTGGATTAGATGGATGGTAAAAAAAAGTCAAATAAATAAATAAATAAATTTAAAGTGGACTTCCATTCCAGAGCTCTTTGATACAGAGCCTCTTTGTGTGTGGGTTGGGTGGGGTGCTAACATGTACACAGAAACAAGTCCCTGTAGCTATTGCTGCTAACCACTCAACTTACGGCAGGGAACCATTGGAGAAGCCCATCCCTTAAGTTATGCAAGAAGGTCTTGGTTGGGGCACTGAAGCCCATGAAATCGCCGTTCTCAGAATTAACAGAAATAAATCTGCTTACATTTTGGCTCAAACCTACAGTTGGCAGCTCAGCCAAACCAAGCAAAAGAAGACTTACTTCTGAGCAAATGAAGACTTGCTTCATGCACTGAGTGGAGTTGCCTGTGAGCTGCAGCTAAACCTGTCTCATCCCACCCAACCCATGCTCCCCTATAAGAAACTGGGGCTTACCGTATCCCCTCCTCACCAGCCCACCAAGGTTACAGGCATTACCAGGGCTGTGGGAAACAAACACCACTTAAGTAGAAATTGCAGTGGGCCAGACTTGGTTTTAATTTTTGGAAAGACATTGAAGGATCGGGCTGTACTTTCACCCTTTGTTTCATTCCCGATCCTGGGCAGGTATACCCTGCAGTTTTCGCCACAGTGTTATTCAAGCAAACCCCCAAGTGAGATTGCCTGCCTACCTCTAGTTTGTTGTTGTTATGTCATTACAGTCGTGACTGATTCTAGTTAGCAGGCAGTTAAGGCCCTACTGAACTTAGAGGGACTGTGAAGTCACGGTGAAGAGATAAAATTTTAGGACCTTTGGACCGGTTCCGAAAGTCAACAATACGGCCCAATTGGTCCCCATACTGAGAAAAGCAAGCTGCTTTTCACCCCGTTTAAAAATACCCAGCCGTTCCCAAGATATGGGCAGAAAGCGAGCCCCCCCCTTCCTTCCGACTACAATGTTTTTCAATGGGAATCGGCTTCTCCCCCCCTCCCTTCCTGCTACAATGTTTCTCTATGGAGCCAGCCTTTTCCAGCCTTTTCTATAAGCGGAGGTTTTGAGCCTATCTTTCAGAATCCTTTAACCTTTTTCTGTCTTTTACTATTAACCCGTTCCTGCCTCCATTAACCCTTTCCCCTCCCTTCCCCTCTCCTGCTCACCAAGCAGAACCCCAAAAGGACTGCAGCCAGGGACTCAGCCTGGGCAAATAAGTCTTAGACCAATTTCTATATTCTCTACTCAGGCTGAAGGGGGGAGTGACTACCCATCTCACCCTTTGGGCCAAGAAACACCCTTAAAACATTGGTCCTCTTGCCTACCTCTGGCACCAACCAAAAACACAAAAGGCTTTTCCTTCTTTCCTCTCTCCTTGCCCTCTCCTCCTGACTCTCCCTCATTTCCATCGTTTCATTTCCCCTTCCCAACCCTAAATCCCATCAACTGGGGCCAAGAAGAAGCGGTGCACAGACAACTAAAAGATGGTGGGTCCTGCATGGCTGGAAATAGAGGTTGAAGCCTCCATCATCGCCTGGATTCCTGCCACGTATCCTCAACAGCTGCCTTCCAGGGATCAACACCTCGAATAGCATGCCATCCGATTGTCATCAACGCCCAAGGACATTTTTCATTGTTTCATTTACACCTGGAGAGGACTTGTATTTTCATATCTGCACTCCCTGAAGCCATGAGACCATTCCTATAGAATTTACATCCGTATGCCTTTACACCTTTGTATCTTTCCAGCACGCCTGAACATAATCCTATTATGACTTGTGTCCCCATGTATCAAAACCATTGTGTCTCCTAAATGTTTGTGTGTGTGTATGGGCCCATCAACCCCTCCTACCCCCCCACTGATGTTGGTAATTGCTTTCTGCCACCTCCTATTGACTCGCTGATACTTCCAGTTTACCAACACCCAAGAACAATGCCACACTTCCCTGTCTCCATTGAGACATTCTGTCTGGTATTTGCATAAGCCCTGACTGCTACCAGGGGCCACCCAGGACTGCCCCCAACCAACCCCCAACCCCTTCTGATTGGGACACTTGAACTGCCCCTGACCAATCTCTGGGATTGGTGCCGCCCAGGGAAAGGAAGGAGGCAAAAGTCAATAAAAGTTGGAACTCATTGCATGTGCGGGGTCGGACATCTTAGCCCGGTTGGAAGGCGGATGTTCACCTACTGTTCTTTATTGGGCTCAATAAATTCAGTATTCCTCGGATTTCTCGCGTTGAATCTTTATTGGCTTCAGTTGGGATTCAGCGGACCTCAGTGGGGCTAGCCCATCTGAGAAATAATTTCTAGGCCTTTTTGGGTCTTTTCAGGACTTCTTGGAAACTAAGTGCACGTTTCCATAATTTGTAGGACTGTGGAACTACGCCCCATTTAAATCTGTGGGTCATTTATCTGGCTGGAAGTTATCAGCCAGGCAAATAAATATGCAAATGATTCTGTCTAAATAAATGTGGCAAAAAAGAATTGCTTCTAATATGTAGTGCTGAAGGAGGCAATGTTGTAAATATAAGGCCCTTCTCTCATCCTAGGGCCTTGAAAGAAGAGGGGGTCAAACAGAGTTCATGTGGGAGAGGGGAGGAGGGGACTACATCTTTCACTTCTGCTTGCTATATATCAGAAAGCTGTTGTGGCATTGGTGGTGGTGGCGGTGGGGGGGGAAGAGAAGAGTTGTTTCTTAAGCACAGGCAGAACAGGCATTTAAATTTCAATCCAATAAACATTTACCTGAAAGTCAGCCCTGTGGCACTCAATGTGGCTGGTTTATGGGAAAATCTGCTTGGGCTCAGACTGCAAGAGAAATGAAGATATGAGGGGGGAAATGTATTTTTAATGCAACACACACACACACACACACACACACACACACACACACACACACACACACACACACACACACAACCACTCCACATGATTTATTTGAATACAAACTGTTGTGGGCTAGAGTTTATCCCCCTCAGATACAGAAAATGAGAAAGACAGAAAGAGAAAGAGAGAGAGAGAGAGAGAGAGAGAGAGAGAGAGAGAGAGAGAGAGAGAGAGCAGTACAGTAAATAAAAGGTGGAAAGGCTGTAAAACACAAGTCTAAGAAGAAAGTAGGGAAAAGACTAAGATTAAGGACCAGAGGTTAAAAACAAAATAAAAATAAAAGAACAAATGCAAAACACATTAAGGGAAATGTGTCTACAAGATAAGCAGAGGAACCATTCACCCTCGCTAACCAGCTAAAAGCAGTAGGAGTTCTACTGCTTTCATCAGGAGGGCCACAATGGCTGGAATTACAGACCCAGAACATCGTTGTACTCACTTTTGTCCAATAAACTGAGCTGCTTTTCTTGCCTGGTGCCAAAATGGTGCAGCTCAAGTGCCAGCCTGGCAAACCCATTCACTTGTCGCCCAACTTAAGTGAAGGAGTTGCTTAAGTTCACACAACAGCATCATTCACCATTTCATCTCACCCATCTTCCAAAAAAAAAAAAAACCCCAAAGAAACCCAAGATAGCATATCTAAAACAGACCCATTTTATTGTAAAAAACAAAAAAAAAAAACAAAACACAATTTGGTTGGGATGTAGAAAATCAGAGGGTAGATGTATCTTAGTCTGGGGTCTGAGCTGTGATCATTCTGGGTTGAGTGACCTTACTAGGAATTGAGCCTCATAATAGAGTCTAGCCTCCTGGCGGTATTGGTCTTCTCTGGCACACATCAGTCCCCCTTTACCATGTTAAGTGTTGGCTCCAATGATGAGATGGATTGACTCCATCAAGCTACATCCTTGATGTCAACAGAGCTGAGCAAGGCTGTTGAGGACAAGGCGTTTTGGAAAAAATGCACCAACTCACTCATTAATTAATTAATTAATTAATTAATTAATTAATTAATAGGGTTGCTATAAGTTGATAAGTTGGAGGTTAATTGAGGCAGATACAGGCACCATTACTTAGTTACTTCTCAGCTCTGCCCAGTCCAGCCTCTGTCCTACAAAGCTGCATTTGAGCAGCTCCTACATGTAGGGGTTCCTCCCCGTTCAGTCCAGGTAAATTGGAGTGTTAGGGGAATACCCAGGTAATTCCCCCAACATTCTCCAGAAAGGCTATATTAAACAGCAATGTACACAAATAATTTATAATTTATTTTTTTGCAGGAGAACAGAGCTGCATTGAAACAGTTGTCATGGTGTTTGGTCTGAAATGTTTACCTTAATCATGCTTAGTGGAGTTCTGTTCAAATGACCTTTAAAATAGCTTGGCCACTCAGTAGAAGGAATGCTGGAGCATGCTGGTTCCTAGGCTCATTCTGCGGCAGAGTCTGCACCCAATACATTTCTGACAATTCCCCCCCCCCCGGCTTGCACACAGGTTTTAAAACCCACTGAGGGTCAAGTTGAAAGAGAGATTTTTGTAAAGGGCAACAGGTGGGTAGAAAGATTGTGACAGTATGTGACTGCGAAAATCGTTGTATGGCAGAGAAGTGCTTGGATCCATTTCAAATAGCTTGGCTAGGGCCAACCCATTTGCATCAGGCACTCCTGGAGTTGCTTAGGAGTTGCTTTTAAATATATTTTAAAAAGATGCTGCAGAAGCAAAGTGCATCCCCCAGCACTGAGTGGAATTTTGAAAGTACTGTGTTGAAAAGACGGCAACAGAGAAAGGCTATGGCTTCCAGAGAGAGTGAGAGCTCTGGCTTTCCAGACAGAAGGCCTCCATTTCAAACCTTGGCACCTCTAAGAAGGGCTGGGAAAGGCTCCCTTCAGAAACCCTGAAAAGCTGCTGCTGCTACTGAACAACATGAGCCAATGACACCTGGCAGTGAAAGGCAGGTTCATACGGGCTTGCCTGGTGGATATTTCTGCTTCTTTGCTCAGCTCTTTGCCGGTTGATACCTTGGGCTCCTCCTTCTGCTTCTTCACCTGACGTTCCTTGTTTCATTGAAAATAATAAATTTCTGATGTTTTTCCCTTTCTCCTCCCTCGCTAACAGACTCACAGGGATAAAGGAAAGGCCAAGAAGAAGAGAGAGGCATGTAAGCCAATAAACTAAAAGAGCTCCCTACAAAAGCAGTCTCTTGAACTAGAGCCTCGTGGCACAGTGGTTACACAGGCTGTACTGCAGCCAAAACTGTGCTCACCACCTGGGGTTCAATCCCAGGTAGTTTGCTCAAGGTTCACTCAGCCTTCCAGTCTTCCGAGGCTGGTAAATTGAGTACGCAGCTGTTGTTTGTTTGTTTTACTTTTGCTTGTCAAAGGTTGTAGAGAATAAAATTTTCCTGGCTACTCTCAGCAGTTTCCCACCCACAGTACCCAAAGCAACACCCTTCTCTTACCCCACTGTATGATAGGAAGTCTGTTTCTCCAAGGTGTTAATCAAAGCATTCACATACAAATCCAGTCAGACTTCAGTCTTATGGGCACATTTTGGAGTATGCCCCACTAAAATAATAGAAACCTATTGCCACAGCTTAGAAATTAACCCCTGATGATGATGATGATGATGATAATGATGATTGATGATGATGATGATGAAATTATCAAACAGCAGACAAGATACTATGCTGAATTTTTTAAAAAAAATATTATTGTCAGGGTTGACAGTTTCCACTCTCTCTGATAAAGAACACCAAAGACACTCATTCATTTAGGTGCCCCCCTCCTTTGGAGTTCAATATCTCTGCCCCCAGAAACTCTAACTTTTCCAAATTTCAAAGGGTCCCCTAAAATCACATGAGGAAGCTAGACCTGTCACATTGGGGGAGCTACATGGCTGGGATCAGTATTTTCTACAGCACATTTTTCTATGCTGTAGAAAATACAGAATATTTTTAAAAATATTCAATGGAATATTGCTGATCTCAGGCATGCAAATGGCAGGCTTCACTTCCCCAAGCAGTTTTAGGGGATCCCTTGAAATTTGGAAAATTTAGGGTTTCTGGGGGCAGAGATATTAAGCTCCAAAGGAGGTGGGAGTGCTTAATGGAAGGAGTCAGTGTCTTCGGCATGTTTTACCATTATAGGGTTAGTTGACAGCTTCCCCTCAGTGCGCCGATCCGCACTCCTTTAATTAAGTCCCTCCCCGCAGCCCCTTTGGAGCTCAATAGCTCTGTTCCCTGTACCCCAAACCAATCCAAATTGGGGGTGCTTCATGGGGAGAGCTTGAGGAAACTCCATCGAAATTTCCACACTGCTAGCTGCCTGGGATTACTATTTTCAAGCACATAACATTGCAATTTGAAATGTTTTTTTCTGGGGCCACCCTCTTTTAAGTTGAATAACTCAGCCCCCTGAACCCCAAATCTCTCCAAATTTGGAGGGCTTAAGGGGAAGAGTCCAGGGAAGGTACCCACCAAATTTGGTGCCTCTAGGTCACAGGGTACCCATTTTATAGAGTAACAAATCAGTTTTTTACTGGTTCATTTCATGGAAATTGTTTAAAAAATTCATTTGTAATGAAACAAAAAGAATTACGGGGAACAAAATGAAACGAAAAAAATCTTAATTTTTCCGTTTCATGCCCATCTCTAGCACCAACATATCTTGATCTACCTTCTGCCCACCTATCTTCTGGAAAACCCACTGGAGCTGTTGTCAATTGGCAAGTAGCTTTGGGTCAACTGTGAAATGGGTCAGTAACTTCTGCATAACATTACTTACTTACTTACTTACTTACTTACTATGCCACCCATCTGATCAATAGTCACTCCTATAGTGGTCCACTTAGATTAGTCCCCCACGGAGACTTTGAAGAGCTAAATGGTCTGAGGACAGGAGGATCCTTTCTTATATCTCACTGCTTTCAGAGGGTTTTTTTTTGCCATGATAGTGTCCACAGCATTGCAGCCTTAGGTCCACATTCACCACTGAGTCCCAAGGAGAGCAGCCTAAAAGAATCGCATCACATTGATTTGATAGGGTCTCCTCCAACTGGGGCTAGCAATCAGATTTAAGCCCAATACTTCACTTTATTGTCACATAAAGTAGACAAATTGTTGTGCATCAAGTGGGCAGTGCTCAGTTGAGACTAGGAATGCTGTGATAGCCTCTGTCTCTTCCGTGAGCAATGGGATATAATAAATGCCTTTTGGCAATCATGCCAGGTGTGCTACTATGGAGTGAATGTTTACGGAGGTTGCCCAGTCGGTTGGCCTCTGATCAGCCTTGATTCCACACTCCCAACATGCTATGCTTCAGTGAGTTGCATCTGTCTCAGGCCCAGGCTGTTGGATCTGTAAATCCCCAGGGATGGAACCCTCCATGACGGTAAGCACTGTATCCTCCAGAGTGTGACCACAGGCATCTTGTGGGAGACTCAGGGGTTGAAGCTCAGGCAGGATAAGTAGGTTTGGGATTGGCGCCTTTGTCACTGTGGGCCTTTTCACACGACCCCTAAGATCCGCTGGCCACTTAAATTCGGACCAGGGATCTTGGGGCTTCGTTGCTCTTCCTGCATCCCCACCCCTCCGCACTTCCTTGATCCTGTCTGCATGAGGGGAGGCAGGAAGAAAGAGAGGAAAAAATGCAGGCTCACCTCCGAAGTCGGTCGAAGCCCCGTCCTCCTGATTCCTTCTCTTCTGGTTGTTTTTTTTTTTGCCTCCCGCCCCTTCTCTTAAAGGGGCGGGAGGCAAAAAAAAAAAAAAACAGAAGCGAGGAGAGCCCCACACTCACCAGATTAAATCCGGACCTGGGGATTTTCACTCTTCTAGAGCAGGTACAAGAAAAGTGTGCTGGGACGCGCTTAGGTGGGCGTGGTCGCACTTAATTTCCTGCAAACTACAATTGTAAGCTCCGGAGCTGGCAGCCATTTGCTGCGGAGTTTAGGGGTCGTGTACAAAGGGCCTGTGAGACAGTTCTGCACCAGGATCAGTCTGTACAGGTGGAACCAGGCTTATTGCTGTTCCAAAGATGTTCCGCAGGAGGGCCTTTGGCCACATAAGTGCCTGCAGAGTCTCCACGTCTCCCTGGGGAAGCAGATTCCAGATAAAGGGCTTCACCGCAGCTCTGCCTCAGAATGCCTGGCCTTACCACTATTGTGTGTGTGTGTGTTGTGTCGTTACAGTCATGACCGACTCTTCATGACCCCATATCCCTGGAGTTTTCTTGGCAAGAATACTGGAGTGGTTTGCCAGTTCCTACTCCAGGTGCCTACCTATTCCCTGGAGGTCTCCCATCCAAGTACTAACCAGGGCCGACCCTGCTTAGCTTCCGAAATCAGGCGAGATCGGATGTGCTTAGGGCATCTAGGCAGGTCTTACCACTCTTGGCTGGAACCAAACCAGCTGCCCCTCCCTGAGGCCTTCAAAGGGATAGCCACCGCTCTCTCCCGCCACCACACACCTCCAGCAGTACCTGGCAGAGTGGCGTCGCAGCACTGGTGACCTGGGATGCACTCCACTCCACATTGCCTGATAACAGCAAGCTCGTGTCACTTCCAAGCGCTGCCACTGAGGTGCGGCATACCGAAGCCCATCAACTCACTCGCACTTGCCGTTTTACATTGTGGTGAACCAAGACCAGAGAGGCGTAACTTGCTCCGAGCCAGGCAGCAAAAGCTGTGATTCAATTCCATGATGAGCCTTACAGCCTGGGCAAGTCTATTTATAATCATATTTCCCCCCCAAGGTATGTATTTTCCTGAATAAATAGATACATGTATCGACCTTGTAGTGGAGGAGAGCTCCATATCCATCAAAGTGACACAACCCAAATATTGAGATTTCTTTGCCAAGGCAGCTTGCAACTGGACCCGTTTTCTACAGCAACTTGAAACGGGAAGAGGGTCACTTCCTGTGTGGAGCGCCACTTATTAAAGTTAATTTCTTCCCCCAGGAAAAGGGCAGTTTAACGAGCCCTTATTTCCTAATGAAGAACTCAAAGAGTCTAAGTGTTAGCGATTGCTCCCTTGCATTACTCTGTCAGCAAGGGGGGGGGGGAGGAATGAGATAATGCAACTCATGTGCCAATTCCTGAATAATTAAATAAAATGTCTGTAATATATATGAGCATACACATGAGACAAATAAATGATAGATAAGGTCTAGTATGCATTCATCCAACATTAAGCCGAGCAGTTGGGTGCCGCATATGTTCAGTGCATGCCAAATGATTGGAAACAGGTTGGAGGCGAGGCTGAAATGAATGAAAGTGTAGCTCAGGAGTCCCACTGGAAACAGAACACACAGAAAAGCCTCTCACCTTCATTTTCATCACCCCTTTGATTCTCATGTTTATTACTCTATAATGCTTCGTTGTTGGTTCTTATGTTTCCCCAGACTTCATTTTAAAAGCAGCTATAACTTGGGGCTTTGTCGTGTTGTTGTTGTTGTGTTTAAGAAGGAAAAAAAACTGGTTATTTTTAGGTTTCACAAATTTGCAGCCCACTCCAGATAAAAAGGTGATTGAAAATGATCACCTAGGATACCTGCAGGTGATAGATAATTAAGTAAAATGATCTGACAGCTAGATTACGCTCATAAAACAGACTACCAGTGCAGGAAAAAACACTAACTCTCACAATGAAGCACATTCCAATCGCAGCCACAGAAAATGCTGCTAGACATATTTCCTTCGAATGGCAAAGGTTGATGGTTGAACAGATGTAAATTTGAAATTAAAATGAAAAAATAAGGTAGTTGTTTCTTCTACACACTAGGGAAACGCTTGAGGTATGCACAAGCGTATGTGTCCAATAACAGAAAGGAATGGAAATGGGAAGAACTTCAAAGCAGACCTGGGAGCCCAAAGGAACACATGGCCTTCCAAGAGATACAGAATATTGAGAGCTGCTGAACATATGGATTAAAATCAAAGCACTACTAATCCAAAAGAGAGGAGACCCAGTGAATCAATGGGATTTATCAAAGTGTTGACTTGTGTGGGCAGTTACATGTCAGCTTGTTGCTTCACGCTTACTGAATGGTGATCCTAGTTTTCTTTTACTACTTCTTCAAGTGCCATGTCCTCGTAGAACGTTGGCGATCAGTAGCATAATTTGGTTTTTATCTCCTTGCAGTCCAGGGGACTCTCAAGACTCTCCTCTAGCACCACGGCTCAAAAGCATCGATTCTGTGGCAATCAACCTTCTTTATAGTCCAAATCTCACTTCTGAACATCACTACTGGAAAAACCATAGCTTTGACTATCCGGACCTTAATTGGCAAAGTGATGTCTCTGCTCCTTAAGATGTTGCCTAGGTTTGCCATTTCTTTCCTCCCAAGAAGCATGCATCTTTTAATTTCATTGCTGCAGTAGCCATCTGCAGTGATCAAGGAGCCCAAGAAAATAAATCCTATCACTTCCTCCATTTCTTCCCCTTCTATTTGCCAGGAGGTGATGGGACCAGTGACCATGATCTTAGTTTTTTTATGTTGAGCTTCAGCCCATTTTTTTCACTCTCCTCTTTCACCCTCATTAAGAGGCTCTTTAATTCCTCCTCACTTTCTGCTATCAGAGTAGTATCATCTGCGTATCTGAGGTTGTTGATATTTCTTCCGGCAATCTTAATTCCAGGATCAACTGAACTTCAGTACTTACTACTGGGTTCTGCAGTTTATAAATCACAGTTCAGCTATTTGTTACCTTTGACAGACATTTCTTCAACTTATGGTTCACTGTTGCTAACAAAAGATTATGATCCGAATTAATATTTGGAGCAGGGTATGTTTTCACACATTTAATTGAGTTCCTAAAATGTTTATTGATCATGATGTAATCAATCTGATTCCTGATATTCCTGTCAGCATTTGAGGTCCACATATAAAGATGGTGTGGTGGCATCTGCAAATATGTATTTACTATTACAAGTTCCTCTCCTTGGCATAACTGAACTGATCAGTCACCTCACTGACTGTCAAATCCTAACCCATAATTATCTACTATTTCAGCTTGTTGGCCTTGTCCTACCTTTGCAATGAAATCACCCATTACTATGGTAACTCCCATTGATATGATAAATGATAACACAGTATTTGAGTATACAGTAACCCCCCCCCCGCCTATCACAGCGGTTAGGGACCCACCCAACCCGTGATGGCTAAAAATCCACGATATGCGGATGCGGGTCGGGTGGGGCCTGGGGGGTGAGGGGCTGTCGCCGCACACTGCGCAGAGCCGCCTTGGAGCAGTGCACAGCGGCAGTGTTGGGGGTTCGGATCCCCCGCTGCCGCCGGGCGCTGCGCAGAGCCGACATTACTCCCTGCATGCCCTCTACCCCAGGGGAGGGCAGGCGGGCAGGGAGCGATCTTTGGAAAGGGCTCCAGCTGTGGAGACAAGAGCTTATCTCTGTGGCTTAGAGCCCTTTAAACATCACCTGCTGCTGCACGCACCCCTGAGGGGAGGGGAGGCGAGCTGCGCGTGATGGCCCCCCTTTCCCTTAAGCCCTTTCGGGATACTGCGGTCTCGCGATATAGCGGGACCGCAGTATGTGAACCGCAAAAAGGCGGGGGACCACTGTAACATTCTTCTATATCATCATCTGATGTATCACATGTTGGTCCGTACACCTGGATAAGATAGGTTGTGCATTAAATTGGAGAAAAATGACTCTCTCTAACACTGGCACATCTGGCATTCCTCACTCCCTATAAGCTAGAAACAAAATAGACTGTAATTGGTTGCAGGAGATGGAGAAGCTGTATTCATTCTCTTAGTCACAAAAAAACCAGGCTGGTACTAATCATGAACTGTAAATAGCCAACATTGGAGTAAAGCTGAAAAAGGGCACTAAAAGAATTGTAGTACCAAAATATAATTTAAACAATATCCATGATGAATTTAAATAACAGTTTTGCACTACTAAACTCAACTGATTGCAAACCAGTAGAACTGTGGATTGAAACCAGAGATATTATCAGAGAGAAAAAGGGGAAAAACCCTATAGTAAAAGGAAAAGGAAAATCTAGATGAATGATGGAAGAAACAAATCAAATTGCAAAGAACAGACAAGAAGCAAAAGCAAAAGGTGACAGAAGCAGGGGCAGAACTGTAAATGCAGTTTTTCAGCACCTATCAACAAACAGTGGAAAGAAATAGAAGAGAACCACAAAAGGGGGAAACAAGTGATTTCTTCCCAAATTCAAGAAATCAAATTGAAATTTAATCCTAGACAGGGAAATATACCATCTGACCAAGAGAAACTAAAGAGAAGGTGGAAACAATATACTGAAGATCACAACAAAAGAATGACAAATGCCTTTGAGAAGGAAGGCTATGATGAAGAACCTGCAGTTCTAGAAAGTGAAGTGAAACTGCTCTGAAAGCATTAGTAAGTAATAATTCACCAGGGGTAGATGGAATACTGATAGGTCTATTTCAAGCTGCAGAACATTAATGTGTCAAAATCCTAACAAGAATATGTTAGGAAATACAGACAAGAAAACAATGGCCCACAGACTGAAAATGCTCAATATACATTCCATTCTCTAAGAAAGGGGGTCCCAAGGTCTTCAGTAACCGTAGGACCATTACTTTAATTTCTTATGCGAGGAACATGAAGTGTTGCAAAGAAATGCCTTTACCTTATATGGAGCAAGAAATGTCTGTTGCACAAAGTGAAGCAAAAACTATCTCTAGAGGCAAAAAAAATGTTGAAACCAAGGCTGTTTGACTTTTGTATTTATTTATATTTATTTATTTTAACACTTTTATTTATTTTATCATTTACACTTTTATTTATTTATTATTTAACACTTTTATTTATTTACTTTTATTATTTATTTTAACACTTTTTTATTTTAACACTTTTTGGCACATCATGGGAAGACAAGATTCCCTGGAAAACACACTAATGCCTGAGCTTCTCCAATGAGTCACATCCCACAGCTAAAGAACCTGTGCATGCCATTGGAGCATCGTACTCTATCTTGTAGCAATGATTACAAAAAGATCATTGCCTGAAGTAACTGCTGAGGTAACAAAATGGTCAAAGAAGTTTGGCAGAGAGCAATAGGGGAGGTGATGGACAGCTCTTTTTTTCTCAAGCAGTCCCTCTCTCCTTGTCTGATGACAATAACTATCCAATTTAAGAAGAGAGAAACAAATAGACCAAAAAAAATCACCATACTAGATCCCATCCCCACCCCCGAAGGAGCTATGCTATATGTAAGAATTCCTCTGGACAGGTTATTCTATTGGGGGGGGCAATATTACACAGGGGATGCATTGTACCCATAGATCTGTCTTTAAACCTCTTATTGCTTTCTCATGGACATCTAAGGCAGAAGTATCTGCCCACTTCACAAAATGGTAGCGCAGGCCATGGTGTGGAGCAGGGGTCCTCAAAGTTTTCAAACAGTGGGCCGGCCCACTACCCCCCAGACACCACTGGGGGCCGGATCACAGTCCAAAAAAAAAAGGGTGACATTTTAAATTGCCCTGCTTGGCTGCAGCCGCTGCCTCGACCATCTGGGTGGTGGGTGGGGGAGCGGGAGACCTTGCCGTGGCCCTCCCACTTTGAACTGTCCCACTAGCTAGCATGCCGATCATCTGGGCAGTGGGTGGAGGGAGTGGGGGAAGCGATATAGCCCACCTCCGCAATAGAAGCAGTTACAGAGGCTGGCTTGCTTGCGAAGCAGGGGGTAGGTGTGGGGGGGGTCTGCAATTGGTCCGGGGGGGCGGATTCAGGACTCTGGAGGGCCGCATCCGGCCCCCGGGCCTTAGGTTGAGGACCCCTGGTGTGGAGGATGCCCTGATGTGTGTGTGTGTGTGTGTGTGTGTGTGTGTGTGTGTGTGTGTGTGTGTGTGTGTGTGTGCGCGTGTGTGTGTATGTACGTGTGTGGGCATCGTTTTTGCCCAAAATTCACCAACACTGTGCATATGAGGAAATTTAAAAATGCATACATTTAAATGAAGAATTATTTACCAACCCACTTGCCAATGGAAATGGCATTCATCAAAAATTAGGTCCACATTTTCTTTACATTTGTCACTTGTAAATCTTGTTAGCCCTTGATTTGAACTTCACGTACATTGAAGAAGAAGAAAGCCAGAAGGTATTCCCACGAAATTGGACTAGTAACAGAAACGCCACACCAAAGGACAGGTGAGGAAAATGCAAGCTGCTTGTTGTGTCAGCGAAAACTGTAATACGTGAAGCAGACCTACAGGTTGATTTTACCACAGATTATCATGAAAACTCCCAGTCAAGCTGCCCAAGCTCTGCGTACTAGTAAATACACAGTAAAATAATCCCACATGTTCCCTGTTAAAGCGTTCAAATAATATTATCATTTTATACTTTATTTTAATTTCCACACATAAAGGGGTAGCTAACAGCTATGGGTAATGGGTTGGGATATTATAGGTTACAAAAAGGAGAGCATTACATGGCATGTTTACATTATTTCCATTAATTTGAAAATGACAGTTACGTATCTGCTATACTATTGGAGCAATTTAGCTACATATTTCTTTTTCATAAAAGTTGTAGAGTGGTTTTAAAGTGTTCAATTATTTTTATGCTGGTTTTACTATACAGATCTAATGAGCGATCTGGCTCTTATTGCAACTACTTTTGAGGCTGGACAAAATGGAATATGCCAGATGAAAAGAAGGTACAATTAAAGATGCATTTGCTTGCATGTGTATTTAACTGGATTAGAATACAGGTAATCCATATTTCCTGCATGCTTTTAAGTATTGGCTAGAGTCTAGACACATGCCATATGATAAAAAAAATTTGGGGTGGAGGGAGGGCTGGGTGGTTTTTTTGTGTGTGTTTTACACTCCAATTCCAAGAATTCCCCAGGAAGAATTCACAGATCCACATCTATCCACATCAACAGATACATACATTTCATTACCTTAAGAGAGGCTTTGTCTCCGAGGCTGCCCGGTGTTGCTTCTTATTGTTAATATGTAGTGTCACTGAGTATTTCTTTGGGGAACCCTACTCATAAGAAGAGACCTAGCAATTATCTCACTAAATCTTTTGCAGAGAGAAAAATAGGCCCCCGGATATCAAGAAGCATATTCAGTCACTATAAATATATGGTTATCCCCACCACCTATGGATTTCTCCAGGGGCACTATGATTTCTAGAGCTATTGTTTGAAAGGTGTATTCAATAAGGAGTGTGGGTGCCGTAGGTGCTTTTATGGCCTCTGTCCTTAAGTCCTTTGGAGTGCACAGCAAGAGTCACAAAACCACTCTACTGTACTTGCTTTTACACGACAAGCTAATAAAACTGGTAGGTTATCCTGTCAAGGCTTCTCTCTCTCTCTCTCTCTTTCTCACTGATTCTCTCAGTGATTCATAGTTGGCACATCGTATGGTAGTTTCACAATCGCTATGTGCGAAACTTCTGGAATTGCTAGCTGTTTTTCTTCTAAAAACACTGTCACAGGGATATCGATTAGAGATGGGGACGAATTGGGGAAAAAAAAGAATTATGTTTTCTGTTGAATTTGGCCAGTTCATCAAAATTTGTCAATTCGTATTCATCACAAATCGAATTCCCTGACAAATACAAATTGATTAATTTTCAGCAAATTCTGATTTGACAATTCATTGGGCTATAAAACGTCCCCCTCAGGGCATCTAGAGACACTAAATTTGGAGGGAGGCATCCTCTGACACTCATCTATAATCTCCCTAAGTAGATTGACATTTTGATGTTGGAGTTATGGCCACTCAAATAGCCCCTGCTCCCAGGAGAGTCACCCCCACCCCAAAACACCCAGAGGCCCAAACTTGCAGATAAGTTCCCTCTCATTTTTCGCTACAATCCCTCTATGTTTGGTGAAGATTGAGTTTCCTCAACCCAGTTGCTAAAGGGCACTTTCCTGGGGTCCACTTTGTGGGTGTATAGCTCAGATGTCTGAAACCTAGTCTTCAGTAAACTTGGACAATTGTAGAGAAGAGTTGGGAGAACCTTCTCTGCAAGTTTGGTGTCACTAGGTGCCTTGTGGAACTTTACTGATGGGGGTTTCCCTTTGGGATGCATCGTTCGTACATCTGAACTCCAATCCTCACCAAATTTGCTGCACTTGTAGAAGAGAAGCAGAGGAGGCATCCTGGAAATGTGAGCCTCTAGAGATGCTGGGGGGCAGGGTTAGAGCATTTTAAATGGGAGACAAATAGATTCATTGATTCATCCGTTTGTAACTGGAAATCCATCAATTCATTGATTTGTCAGCTCCAGCAAATTATAAATCATGACAAATCACTATTTTTGTTTATTTGCCCCCATATCTCATATCAATCTATACAGCAGACTACTTCAGAGTCCAGAAGTTAGACTGGGCGTCAACATATTCAGGCAGGGCAGATTCCAAGTCCTCTGATAATGATGCATCTTCCTGTTGTTCTACCTGCATTAGTTCCCTGGACACTTCTGCAACTTGCCCCCTTCGTTTGCCACTACTAGGGGCACATTAATTCCCAGGATTAGGCAATTGGGCCCAAGCCAAGATTCTCCAAACAAAACATTGCTTGAAAGGGAGGGCACCATCCTGATGGGTTTTTCCTAATACTGTTGTCAGTCCTCCTCAAGACGTAGGCCTAAAACCTTCATGGACACAATGGATAGTCAGTATGGTTATCCTCCATTCCTTTTCACTAATATACTGCTACATACTATGTCCACTAATGTTATATTTGGAAAGCTGTCTGCATGCAGTGAGATCTCCCAGCCTCTGACTTCTTCCTGCCATCCACACATTTGCCCATGCACTCTCTCTCATAGGACAGTTGTTCTGCAAGTGGCTGACTTGTCCACAGTCAAAGCATAGATATCTCTGTCCTCCTCCGCCACCATCTTGTCTGTGAGTCAGGTAGGATAATAGCAACACACCGTTTCCATTGTTATAGGGATTGACCACTGAGATTACCTCATCCTTAGAATGTGACTGTTGGACTCAAGGCAGGCCTGATCACTGGGTTTTTGCACCTTCTTTCAGTGCAGCTAACTTTATTGGTTTGGCATAAAAGGTTTCCATTTCTTTTCTTCATACTTCTGTAGCTGGAGGAAATACTTGATAAGAGTCACGTTGACAGGTATCTGAAGAAATGTGCTATAAAATATTTGCTCAGACTGAACATTGTACCCGTTAACTGCTTGTGCTACACCTTACCTTTCAATGGATGGCCCACTATTTTTTCTGAATTTGTCATTTGTACTTTGCTTGATATTCCTATTTCTGTTCACATCAGTTTGCTCACAGCAAGTATTGCAATGTTTTAATGTTCCCCTGTTCAATGAATGATTTCAAGTTGACCTTGATTCATACTTCTCACATTCCACATTCCAATTTTGTGTGTCATGAAGTTTTAGCATCTTCTCTTGCCTTTGTGCATGTCAACAACTAGATGTACTTTCAAATGTAACCCAATTTATTTTCCCCAACAGTTGATTGAGTGCCTTGTCATCTGGCAATCACTCCTTCCACTACTATGCTCTCTTTCATTTTGAATCTTTCCTTTACGAATTTCTTTAAGAATTTCCTTTAAGAATTTATCTGTCCCCTTCATCGCTGCATCTACCCATTTGCTTATGCTTATGAGACCATTAATTCCTGAAAAAGATTAATACATTTTACTGTTGTCTCTCAGACTGAACATTCTTCCCTGGGTGGTCATATTAACATACCAGATTAGGGACAGAGTCTAGCTTCCTGACAGCATTGGTCTCAGCTTCCCTGACAGTCACACCCACCTCCCAACCCACCCATGCTCACCATCTTAAGGGGTGCAGCCAAGAGGAATACCTTGAATATTGCATTTGTAATTGTGCCTTGGTTGTAGTCACTCTAACAGTATTATATAAGACACAGAACATGAACTGCGTTTGAATAGGATTCTTATGCATATAGAGAGATCTTCTGGAGCATGGTGTGATTAATTTTTCCAAACATCAAGAACGGCTGGTATGTATGGTTCTATCATGTGTGCTCGCAAACAACAAATTATAGAAAATGTAGTTACTTGAAATTAATTCCTTTTCCAAATAACAAGACCATATGATGTTATCTTTGTAACTGAACAAAGGATAACATCACCCCATTTGTAGTTCAACTGCAGTTGTTCAATTATTCATAGCCTTATGCAGGTGTCTGGTATCATCTAAAACGGTGGTCCCCAACCCCCGGTCCGCGGACCGGTGCCGGTCCGTGGACCGGTCTGCACCGGGCCGCCTGGGGAGGCCGGGGAGGCTCCTCCCCTTTTCCTCCGCCGCCCTCTCCCGCGGGCGGCCGGTGGAGGAAAGGCTGGAGGAGTGCAGGAGGAGCCGCCGCCGCCGCCTTTGCCTCCCTCCTCCCCTCCCGGCCCCGGCGCCCCGCGCGCGGCACCCGCCTGGCCGCGCCGGGAAGCGCCCTCACTGCACCGACGAGCCTCCTCCTCCTCCTCCTCCTGCTCTGGTTCCTCCTCCTCCTCCTCCTCCTCCTCCCGCCGCCGCCGCCGAAGGAGCTGCAGCAGCAGCAGCGAGGGCAATTGCGGGGGGGGGGTGGCGGCGGCGGCGGCGGGACAGGGGCGATTGCGGCGGCGGCGGGGGGGGGCAATTGCGGCGGCGGCGGGGGGCGATTGCGGGGGGGGTGGCGGCGGCGACGGGACGGGGGCGATTGCGGCGGCGGCGGGACAGGGGCGATTGCGGCGGCGGCGGGGGGGCAATTGCGGCGGGGGCGGGGGGGCAATTGCGCGGGGGGGTGGCGGCGGCGGCGGCAGGACGGGGGCGATTGCGGCGGCGGCGGGGGGGGGCGATATTGCGGGGGGTGGCGGCGGCGGCGGGGCGGGATGGGGGATTGCGGCGGGGGCGGGGGGCGATTGCGGGGGGGTAGTTGGGGGCGATTGCGGCGGGGGCGGGGGGGCGATTGCGGGGTAGCGGCGGCGGCGGGATGGGGGCGATTGCGGCGGCGGCGGGGGGCAATTGCGGGGGGGTGGCTGCTGCTTCCGGCAAATAGGAGGAGGAGGAGGAGGAGGAGGAGGAACCAGAGCAGGAGGAGGAGGCGGCGGCTCGTCGGTGCCGCGATGGCGCGGCCGGGCGGGTGCCGCGTGCAGGGCGCCGGGGCCAGGAGCCGCGCGTGGGTCTCGCTGCTAGGAGGAGGCCCACGGCGGCGGCGGCAGCAGGAGCAAGCGGGGCGCCAGCAGCGAGACCCGCACGCGGCTCCCGGCGCCGGAGAAGGAGGCGTTCCCCCCCATGTGTGTGTGTGGGGGGAGTGGCACGCCCGACGCCCCAAGCCGGTAAGTGCCGCCGCCGCTGCTTCAATCCCCCCATTTCCCTCCCATCCTTTGCTTTCCTCCCAGCCGGACCCCCCTTTCGCATTCTGGGCCACAGGAAAATTTAAAAAAGGTTGGGGAGCACTGATCTAAAAGGTAAAGGAGGAACATCCCAGGTTCAAGGGCCACCTTGTGTGCTGTTCTGGCAGTTGAGGTAACAAGATGGATGAGAGGAGAGTGTTTTGTGCCCCATTTCTTGCTTTCAGAATTTAAAAAAAAGCAACAGCTACAGCTGCATGTGAAAAAATGAGAATAGCAAAAAGAGTAACTTTTAAAGACTGTAACAATAACTAGCTACTTTTTGGTGTACGTTGACAGTATAAAAAGGTAAAGGTAAAGGCTCCCCCCCCCCGCACTTGTGTACTAGTCGTGTCCGACTCTAGGAGTGGTGCTCATCTCTGTTTTTAAGCCAAAGCGCTAGTGTTGTGCAAGTCCGTGGCCATGTGGCCGGCATGGCTGAACACATTTCTGCAGAACACTGTTTACTTCCCACTTTTTACTGTGGTGCCTCTATCTATCTATCTATCTATCTATCTATCTATCTATCTATCTATCTATCTATCTATCTATCTATCTATCTATCTATCTGCATTCACATGCTTTCAAACTGCTAGGTTGACAGGATCTGGGGTCAATAGCAGGAGCTCACTCCACTGAGTGGCACCAGGGATTCAAACTGCCAAGTTGCCGCCTTAGTAGCCGACAATTTCAGCACTCTAAGCCACTGAGCTACTACGCCCCCTAGCCAAATGCTTTTTTAAAAAAAATATGTTTTTAAGCTCTGGTGCATAACAAGGTGGTGAGAGGGATGGCTTGTAGACATAGGGCCTTCTCAGAAGCTGCCCCTAGGCTATGGAATGCCCTCCCAAGTGAGATTCGCCTGGCACCAACATTGCTGACATTTTGGCGCCAGGTAAAAACCTTCCTGTTCATTTTTTTAATTGACATAATATAGATTGTGGGTTCTTATGGCAATTTTAGTGTAATGTTTTTATTATTGCTTTAATTATTTATTGGCATTTTGATGTTTTAGCGGTTTTAATTATTTTGATTGTAAGCTGCCCAGAAACCTTTGGGTAGTGGGTGTCATATAAGCTGAACAAACAAACAAACAAACAAACAAACAAACAGAACTCAGCCTGGTGCTGTTTGAATTTATACAGTCCATATGTTGCATGTTAACTGTACCAACTGACACCCTTAGCTTTTTTTTAAAAAATCACATATAAAAATGAAGCATAGAATGAACCTTTTTTAAATGTGTAAACAGCTGCCATCCATAAGGTCACAGGCCACTCTTCATGCTAGATACAACCTGAGGTGAAATTCCCATAAAACTTCTCATTAATTCCCCCCCTCCACCTCTTCATTGAGAGCTGGAAGATTAGGCCAGGGATAATAAGTAACTCACTGTGGAAATAAAGTGAGAAACAGTCACGTTGAAATTAGATCTAGACAATGTAGTAATGAAAAGCACTGGCCAATATTGTAATGGATGGGGATATTTATCATAATTCTGCTCATTATGATGGATTGTTGGGTGGAGGATTAGCCACATAACTATCCAGCAAATGGAGGCAAAGCATATGTTTTAAGGTGATGACATTTACTACATAAGTCATGACGGACGTAAAACCCGTTAGTAACATAAACAGTGTTGGCTTCTCAAATATTGCTGACAGTTTAATTCTGCTTCTGCTATTAAAATGAAATATGAAGTAAAATGAACTGAAAGCTCTCAGACACTGGGAATTATTTGGGTATACAGTGTCAGACTTGCTGTTAGTCAGTGCTGGCCAAAGGCAGGCGTATGAGAGGAATCAAGATGCTGTTTATATACTCTCCAATGATGTAGAATTGTGATTTCCCCATATGGCCGTTATCTAATAACAGGGAAGAAAAACAGCAAAAATATGAGTTGCTTACATGGAATTTTCATCAAGGAACAGAGCAACCCAAAACATTTACTGTTGCATTCTGAATATATGTTAAAGACCCCAAAGCAGTAGCTGTGTTACTTTGATTCAACATGCATACCAAAAGGGAAATTAAAAAGAATGACACAAATGTGTGTGTGCAAATGGATTTGTCACCCTTGAAAGCTCATTCTGATTTAAGTTTTGATGTCTTTAATATGCCATAAAGCTTTGGTTTGGGTTTTGTGGTTATACACGGGTTAACAAACGGCTTTATTCATTAACATGTGCATACATGTGTGAGCACATTCATCCTATCCCTCCCCCCAGGGGTTTCTGAACTGCATATTCTTAAAAACAGAACGGAATTCCTCACAGAAATGCTACCTAATTTAAATATGGGGATACTACTACATGATTTTTACGAACTATAAATCTAAATCTAAACCCAAATGCCAGTCTCAGAGAAAGGAGACCTGAGGAATCATTGAATCACTTTGGGTTTGGCTTACCACAGATTCAGGTTCAGAGGCTGGCTAAAAGTCAGTTGTTGTGAAGAAACTGAAGAACTGGGAAATACAAAATTTCATCACTGGAAGTTTCTAATGCTTCCTGGAAAGCAGGTCAAACAGGCAGAGATCAGTGTCTGCCCAGAACCAAAAAGGACAATTTACACTTTCAGTTTATCTCCTGTTAATGAACACTTCAAAGAAAGAACTAAAAGAACTGCTTACCAAAGATTTAACTCATAAAATCCCCATTGATTCCATGGGCCAACTCCAGTTGTGACTTACCTACTGGATGTAAGCCTATTGGAAGTTACCATTATACATATATTATTCTCAAAGCTGGAAACAGACACTGTGGTTCACAGTGTAATATACTTATTGTCCTATCCTCTTTGGAACAGAGTCTGCAGGTTATTTTGATGTCTCAGAAAGGAAAGGAAGATGGCCAATGAAGAAACAAAAATGCAAATTACATGAACAAGTGTCTGATGCAGACACAGCAATACTTCAGAAATTATAGAGATACAGGTGGGGAACAGGAAGTACAAGCTACATTTTGTTCATCCCCCCCCCTTCAAGAGACAGGACATCCCAAGCCACCAGTGTCAATTATGGTTGCCAACACCTCCGTTCTTTCCCTCCAAATAAAGATAAATTCTGCATCTCTGATGGGAACAAGGAAGATATTCAATTGGGCCTCTAGAGGTGAAGCCTAGCATACTGAACTATTCTACCATGGTACCAGTTTGAAGACTTTTACAAAATAATTTGAGGCACCACTGTCATAGTGTACTGCCATTTATTTTCAGTTTAATAACAAGTTTATTAATGATTCTTCAAGTACATTTTAAGAATGCTTGATATTATTACTTTGTTATGCAGTTTTGCATTGCTGAATAACAATTTAATGAAGCATTTTTAAGCTCCTTTATTATTGTAATAGCATGTAGCTAAAACCAAACTGCAGGTATTTATTTATTTTATGGTATTTTTACCCCACCTTTCTCCTTGAAAAGGACCTAAGGTGGGTTACGTTAATGAGGGATGATATACAGTCCAGTACAATTAAGACATATACAAGTACTGAGAACAGGGATCTGAGGGACATCAGATAGCATCAAAAGACAACATAACATTTAAGCTATCAGAGAATGCGAGCAGTTAAAAAGAGAGTAAAATTCCATGTAGTTATGAGTGAGGAAAACTAACATTGCAAACATAGTGTCAATGCACTCACAAAGTCTATAAACACAAAGTCTTATGTGTTCATGTATGATAGATTCATATAAAAGTGTCATAATAGGTAGTCCATCATTCAGGGAAAGCTTGCCTGAAGAGAAAGGTCTTTGCCTGTTTCCGGAAAGACATAAGAGATGGGGCAGTCCTGGTCTAGGGAGTTCCAGATTTTGGGCGCAGCAGTCGAGAAGGCCCTTTCATGTGTTCCCACAAGATGTACCTGTGAGTGTGGCAGGATAGAGAGAAGGGCTTCCCCTGATGACCTTAATACCCGAGCCAGTTCATACTAAGATTCAATCTTTAAGGTAGCTAGGATCCAGTTCGTATAGATAGTGCTTTGTAGGTCAAGGTCAGCACCTTGAATTGTCCCCGAGAGCTGATTGGCAGCCACTGGAGCTGCTTTAATAGGGGTGTAATGTGATCTCTGTACCCCGCCCCAGTCAGCAATCTGGCTGCTGCATTTTGGACCCGTTGAAGTTTCCTGAGACTTTTCATCGATAGTCCCACATAGAGTGCATTACAGTAGTATAGCCGGGATGTCACTAGGGCATGTGTCACCGTGGCCAGAGCTGGTTTCTCAAGAAAAGGGCATAACTTGTGTACTAGCCTTAATTGTGCAAATGCACTCCTGGTCACAGCCATGACCTGGGCATCCAAGCTCAAGGATTTGTCCAAGAGTACCCCCAAGCTACGTACCTCTTTTTTCAATTGAAAGGTTCATGCATTAGGTGATTTTAAAATGCCAAATAAAAAACAACCACGGAATGGTCTCTAGAATTGTTGCTTTAGGTTTACACAGTACTGGAACAGCGAGCAACCTTCTCTGAAAGAGTAAGTTAAAAAGAAGTTGGTCAAACCACGGCAGAAGTGTCAGGATTATTTGGTTCAGAAAAAGACTCAAAACACAAACTAGGACTAGCTATGAGAACGTTATATGTGCATAGATTGTGCCTTTGTGTTGCAATTGTAAGCACTGCTCTTGTTCCCTCAGAGTATGACCATCTCCTTTTCTTACTATGGATGCTTTTACATGACTCCTAAAATCCGAGGCAAAGGGCTCCCAGATCCGGAGATTAAAATTGTTTTCCCACCAGCTCTGAATTTTTAAAAAAATTAAGTACGACCACGCCCACCAAAGCGCATCCCGGCACATTTTCCAAGTACCTGGTCTCTGAAGGTGAAACATTTCGGATGCGGATGTAAAGCAGTGAGTGCCGGGCTCTCCTCAAAGCAGTGAGTGCCGGGCTCTCCTCGCCTTGTGTTTGCTTTTTGTTTTTTGCCCCCCAGCCCCTTTAAGAGACTGGAAGAGATTGGAATGCTTCTGGGGCAGTTAGAGTAGAGGTGAGCCTGCATTTTTTTTCTCCCTCCCCTCACGCAGACAGGAGCAAGGGAGTGCGGAGAGGTGGGAACACAGGAAGTGCGACAAACCCCCAAGATCTCTGGTCCGAATTTAAGTTGCCAGCAGATCTTAGGGGTTGTGTAAAAGCACCCTATGACAAACAGGCACAGAAGAAGGTGGGAAAACAAGGAGGCGGTATGGAATTGGAATAGGGGACAGGATGACTACTTGCGCCTTGCAGGGGACCAGAAGGGATGCCATAAGGGGCCACACAAAAGACAGTGTGTGCCAGGGCTTCACCCCAGAGTGTGCATATGTGTGAGTGAAAAACAAGCCAGGGCAGAAGTTGCTTCCAAAACCTTAAACATCTCATCCTCCCAGCTCCAGACTATCTAGGAACACTGGCTGCAACCTCATGTGATTTTTCTGGTCCATACCAAAGTTATGACCGCTAACACAAATTTATGTCCCTACCCCGTCTTTTTAAAAAGCCTCACCTCGTGTGGATGGCTTCCTGCTGCAAAAGCCTGGTTCTCTAGTCCGTCCAATCGGAAAAGAGGCTCAAACACTTTTTGTTGGGGGGGGGATGTAACTACAGTAAGTAAGTACATAAGTAAGTAAGTAAGTAAACAAACAAACAAACCTGCCTGTGCTGGAAGGCACGCTTTTTTATTTGTGAAGCCAAGTTCCTTTTCTCCGTCACCACCACCACCACGGTTACCAGGGGAGGGTCTGCGTGAGCACCAGGAACCCCAAAAGGGGCGCGCGGCCCTCTGAAAGACCAGCGAATTTATTTATTTAATTTATATACCTCACACCAGCTGGCCAAAGATCACTCTAGTTAGGCGGAATTTATTTTGAGCTCCAAACTTGGTCGGCTCCGGTTACCAATTTACTGTATTATTATTCCTGCTGCAGCAGCTCCAGGAGGACCGACTCATCGCCGCCACCGACCCCCCCCCCCAATTGCACCGACTGGCACGGCTCCCTCTCCGACATCCCTTAAGGCGAAGGGGCAGTAAATGCTGCCCTATATGGACTCCGAATTAAGACATTCACACGTGCGTGCGCGCGCGCGCACACACACACACACACAAACTCTCACGGGGACCCGCTCGCCCGGGCGCTCGGCGGCGCAGCAGGCCGGGCGAAGGGGCGGAGCGGGGCCCCGGATGCGCTTCTCCCGCCAGTCGGTCGGTCGGTTGGTGGGCGGCGGCGGCGGCGGAAGGCGTGGCAGCCGTGGCCCGCTGGGTGCCCACAACCTTGTGCGGCTCGGGACGCGCGGCCTAACGAGAGGGAAGCCAGGCGGCGGATCCGCCTCCTCCAGAAAGGCAGCAGCAGCAGCAGCAGCAGCAGCATGTCGCTGGTGGCAGAAGCCTTCGTGACTCAGATAGCAGGTGAGGGTGATGAAGAGGAGGAGGAGGAGGAGGAGGAGCGGCTGCCTCTGTGCTGATTCCTCCCCTGTTTCCCCCCTTTTCTTTTAAAGCGTGGGGAGCGTTGCAGTGCAGGAGCGAGGAGAACGTGCGGGGCGCCAGGCTTACGGAACTACAGCTCCCGTCAGCCCTTGGCGCCGGACCTCCCGGTGAGGGATGATGGGAGTTGCAGTCCATCAACCTCCGGAGGCCGCGCCTGCTCCTTCTCCCCCGTGTTGCGCGCTTGCCCTTGGGAGAGGCTCCGGAGCTCAGGAAGGGCCGAGGGTGGGTGGGTAGAGGCTGGTTGGGCCAAGGCGAGAGGGGAGGTTTCTCTATTTTAGGGGGAAAGAATTAAGAACAAAAGAAGAGTCATGCTGGATCAGGCCAACGGCCCATCTAGTCCATCTTCCTGCATCTCACAGTGGCCCCACCAGATGCCTCAGGGAGCACATGAGACTAGGTATCTGTCTCCTGATAGCACTCCCCTGCATCTGGCCCTTGAAGTACCCCGGTTTTAAGACTGGCGATTACACATCTCCATCTATATGGTTTGTAACCTGTGATGGACTTCTCCTCCAGGAATCTGTCCAATTCCCTTTTGAAGGCATCCAGGCCAGATGCCATCACCACCTCCTGTGGCAGGGAGTTCCACAGACTAACAACATGCTGGGTAAAAAATATATTCTTTTGTCTGTTCTCGCTCTCCCAACCCTCAATTTGAGTGGATGTCCCCTAGTTCTGGTAGGATGACTGTTCCGACCTGCTTGAGCTGGAAGGCACACTTTTTTTTGTTCCAACCTGCTTGGTGTGGGTTTTTTATTTTATTTTATTTGATCACATGCTAGTCTCCCAGCACATTCCTGTAATAATAACCAACCATCTGTGTGCAAACGGACCCTGTTGTGGATGCTCTGCCTTGAAAGCTGGTCCGTCTGAAAAACGAGTTGAAATAATATCGGTGAGATCACCTTGCTTATATCACGAGGGTAGAGGCGTTTTGAAGCCGAAATTCTCACAAGTTGGCAGGGGCCACCAGAAGTGCCTTCTTTCCCACATGTCTGTGTGGAATAGTTGATGCCTGGTGTGCCGGGGCAGTATCTTTATTGCCTTCCAAAATCCTGCAGAGGCAGCAGGCCTCGGAGTTCTCCAGAACACACTTTCAGGCTAATCTGTGCCAGTTTTTGGGGATTGGGGAAGGAAGCAAGTAATCTTACCAGATCCAATGACTAGTGCAGACAGATGTACTTGAAAAATGGAGACCAAAGATTCAGTGAAAAGCAAAATTATCAAGGTTGTCAGTCTTCTGTTTCTTCTCTGCAGAAAAAAATAATGGACACTTGTAATTTTCTCCCTTACCTTAGTTGAGGCCTACCAGGTGCTGTGGGCGCCTGGAGTAGGAACTGGCAAGCCACTCCAGTATTCCTGCCAAGAAAACTCCATGGACATGGCATCACAGAGTCGGTCACAATTGTAATGATACAACAACAACAACAAATAGGCACCTTGTATTGATTTAAAACAGATATGTTTTTTTTACAATGCTGGTACAAGCATGTTTCGGGTTTACAAGATCTGCTTATATTCGTTATTTCCGAAAAAGTAGAGGGAGAAAAGAAAAGAAAAAGGACAAAATATCGTGGCACCTTATGGACTAACAAATTTGTTACCACGTCAGCTTTCGTGGATCAAAATCCACTTCTTCAGACACGTGTCATTCTCTATTAGAGCAAGCTCTGTTTGCCACAAGCAATTGCAAATGGTGCCTTTGAGCATGGAATTGGATGCTAACTGGTGTCTCAAGGGTGGAGCTAGAAACTTGGTGGACTTCATGAGCCAGATTCTTGGATGAACTGCATAGGTAATGTGAAATGTTATGCTAACCTATTGCAGACTACGGTATCTGGGGATCTGCTATTAGTAGGTTGAACTTCCATTTTCTTCCCACCTGGTTCACTTTATGATTTCTACTGGAATTTTCTCTCTGTGTATTTTAAGACATGACCTTGTTTTTTACGTATGATCTTCTAATAGGCCATCCACTAAAGATGGAGGCAGGTTGATAAAAAATATATTGAAGGAGGAGTTAGGCATTCTTTAAAATGAAATGGATAATTTTTTAAAGAATGTAACATGATTTATGAATAGTGGTGTAAGTGTCTTTTCCTATTCTTACAAGTGTTGTGTTAGTACAGAACTTCACCCACGATATAACCTATTTAGATACAGTATAGACAGTCAAATTAGAGGGGAAATGTCATCCATTTACTCCAGTCACCTGTAAACCATTTTCTTTGTGCATTATAATTTTACAGAAGGAAAGTTTGTAAACAATGGTTATTCTGTAAGAAACATATTGCACATTATTCTGCTCAATATACTCCAACTATGTAAACTGCCCCCATGAACTGATGAAGAGCAGGTTATGAGCAAGATTGTCCATGTCTTGGCAGATCACCCTAGCAACTTCTGGCATAGAAGCACTGTGTGTTACAGTATATATGTTTGCAGATATCCTTATGGGCAAACCTTTAAATAATTATTAGTTTAGTTTGTAATGTAACTTTGCATAGTGCATTATAATGTAAGAAAGTACTACTCCTGCTCTTAGGTGATTCAGCCTGCTTATATTCATGTAATTGAGAAGGCCACCATCCATGCAGTCTTGACATTTCTTATTTATAAAGTAAGGCATTGATAATTAAAATCTTAGTGCCTCATTTTTGGCACTGCACACTTTCTTGGAGAAAACTTGCAAATCAGTCTGAATCAGGGGTATCTCCCTTGGTTGATGGCATCCTCAGTTACCATCAAGGTGAGCTGGCCTTCCCAAGAGATGACTCATATTCAGTACGGCAGTATTGGAGTTGAAATAGCAGCAGAAGGAGGAAACAACAAAGGAGAAGGCATAGATAGCTGAACCATGAATGAAACTGCAAACCTGTTTTAGATAGTCCAGCTAATGAGACCCTGGAGAACTCTCAGAATAATGCCACTGTGGTCCATACCCTCATGCATCTGCTCAGGCAGCCATTTTAGATTTAGGCAGAGTAGAGAGAATGTGACAATACTGTATTAGAGATGTGACAGCCCAGAAAAAAAAACATGGAACAATTCAGAAAAAAATGTTTTTCCCTCCTGAAGTCTCTTTTGTTTTTGTTTTTTCTGAAAAATTGGGAAAATTGAAAAACAGTAAAAAGAAAAAATGATTAGGAAATATTTTATTTTAACGTGATGAGTAAAATATTTTATTTATTGTTTTGTCTGTTCCACATACAGTGGATATAAAAAGTTTACACCCCCCCCCCCCGTTAAAATGTCAAATGTAAATAAATGAGACAGAGATAAATCATTTCAGAACTTTTTCCACCTTTAATGAGACCTGTGAACTGTACAACTCAGTTGAACCACAAACTGAAATCTTTTAGGTGGAGGAGGAAAATACCTGAATTTTCACAGACGTCAGGTATCCAGTTCTCCACATATGCTGCATCAGATATTAGAAGAAGTCAAGTCCAATGGTTGTGGTAGCCCAGCTTTCTCATTCCTCGAAATGTGGTGGACTACAGCTCAAAAATTTGGCAGGCTTCTTAGGTCTTTTCTAGTTCAATGGGGAACAATTTTTCTTCATACAAATATCAATCAAGGGCAAATACAAATGGGTATTTGAATAAGAACGTATTAAAATGGGTGGCGAACATTTGGTAATCCAGGTCATGTTGAGCTACAGCTCTTTTAACCCCTCAACATGGACTATGCTAGTTTATTGTCCAACAACTCCTAAAGCGCATGTTGTCCCCCCTGGTTTAAAACAATAGCAAATGTATTTTCCGACTGTTTTTATTGGAAAAAAAACTTTTGTTTATTTCCTTCTTAGTTAGCAGAGCATATAGTATAAAAAGCCAAGTGTAGCACAGGGGAAAATTAAGAAGAATAGTTTAAGGTCCCAGCTTCCAGCCAGCCCCATTGTTCTTTCTGTGACTAGTCCTTTATATATAAAAATGACTCTATGGGCGTTTATACACGACCCCTAAGCTCCGCCGCAAATGGCTGCAAGGTCCGGACCTTAAAAATGCTTACCCACCAGCTCCGGACTTTGCAGACAATTAAGTGCGACCCCGCCCACTTTAACAAGACCAAACAGCAGTTTTCTTGTACCTGCTTTTTGGAGGTGACAAATATTTGATCCGGTGTAAGGATAGGGGGCTCTCCTGGCTTCCGTTTGTTCTTTTTTTGTGCCCCGCCCCTTTAAGAGATCTGAATGCTGCCCGGAACAAAACGGAGGTAAGAAGGCATTCTTTTCTTTCTTTTTTCTCCCTCCCTCAGGCAGCCAGCAACCAGGAAGTGCGAAGGAGGGTGGGGACAGAGGAAGAGCAGGAACCCCTAAGATCTCTGGTCCGAATTTAAGTGGCCAGCGGATCTTAGGGGTCGTGTAAAAAGGCCCTATGAGTAGCTTAAGTACTTAACGGTTTGGAATTTCAGTTACTATCAAAAGAATAAAAGGAAGCGAAAGTAGTGTATCCTCCATGTGGAAAAAAATGTCCTCCATGCATACTATAGGCTCAGAGGTCTGAAAAGAAGAGAGGAGCAAACAAAACAACAGAAGCAAGAAAACTGAAAGGGGTGGGTGGGTCTTGCCTCAAACCCAGGGGAGGAAGGACTTTGCTAATTGGCAAGTGGCAAGGCATAGTTAGGTTAGGTTGTAAATCCCCCTTCCCACTAAACCCCAGTGTTAGGTTGCATGCAGGATTGTTATTTTTGCCAACAATATTTTCTTTAATGCCAGTCTCCTTATGGATGCATGGCACTGCTGTTATAATTCTGATTTTTTTTCAGTATGTGTAATAAAAATGAAATTTGATTGGCTCCGTATAGAAGGCAATGGCTATTCACACACACACACACACACACACACACACACACACACACACACACACACACACACACACACACACACACACACACACACACACACACTGTACACTTAAAACTCTTTATTCCAGAAAATGCTCTCTGCTTCTTTTGAAGGTAACTCACAGCAGTGTCCACTTCCCTCCCACCATTCAGCACCCTCCACATATTTTGGACTATTTGAAAGGGTGCAGGGTTGTGCAGAGCTGCAGCACAGTCCCTGCCACTACTTGAGCATATGGGGCCGGTTGGTTTCCTAAAATGTTGTCCTCTCCACTTGGGAAGTTGCTTTCCTTTTAACATGCTGAGCCTAGTCTGTTGCCCTGATGCATTCATGATTAGACATAAAAATGATGACCTAACCATTTAATAAGTGTAAAGAGGCTTTGCGTGATGACCCCGAATGGATAACGAGGGAAGCCGGCCTTAGGGCTTGTCTCTGCAAAATCTTCCTTGTTGTAGCTGTGGCCTATCTGCGCCAACGCGGCTTCGTACCCCAAGCAAACAACCGCTCCTCCCCCCACACACACACACAACACACGGTGTGGCCTGTTAGATATGGTAATCGTATGCTTTTATTCCAAACCGGTTGTCACACAAGATACTGCTCAAAATCTTATTTGAGGGGGGCCTCCACCTCAACCTGTTCCCCCGTGGACATGTATGAGGATTTATAGAGATTAATCATACATGTATTGCAAATGGCCTCTCAGGATAAGAAAATGAATTCTGTATACCACTTGAAAGTTAACGTCCTGGTTTTCAGATGGTATCAGGCTTTAATCTTTCTTACAGTGGCAACTTAAGTATCGACGGATAATGTTTTTTTTTGGGGGGGGGGTCAGAAGAGCTGTTGCAAAAGTGATAGATAATGGATTCAGAGGAGAGAGGATGCCCCACATGCTTGCCTCCCCTCTCTGTGTAAATGAAAAAGAAAACAAGGCAGCTCCTGTTTTTTGTAGTTCCTGGTGGGATGGGAGAGAACCCAAGTTGAGTCATGTGCCTTCTCATCTCATCTTTTGGTTTTGGTTGAAATTTCTAATGGTGGGGGGGGGGGACAACAGACGTTCAGTAACAGACTGGAAGTAAATACAGTGGGCCCTCGTATAACAAATGATTTGTATAACATAAAATCTGTACAACATAAACAATTCCAGAAATAGGGGACATTTGCTTAACAGTATTGCCTATGGGGTGAATCCGTACAACATAAAATGGTCTCGTTTGGGGATTACTCTGTTTTCAATGCATTCCTATGGGAAATTTGTATAAAGGAAAAGTTGCTTAACAGAATTTCATTTGGAACGAATTAATTCCTTTATACAAGGTACCACTGGGTCTGGGATGCCTTTCCAAGTTCTGTTGCAGACAAACATAGCATACGTCTGCTTTAACAGTGCTCATGGGTTGGGATCATAGCCTAGAGATGAATTACAGGCCTTTTGATGTCCTGGCTGTGATTTGGCCTGTGACCTTGAGAATAATATTAGATTTGGGGGTGGGGGGCTTTTTCCTGTATAAGTACTGTAGCTATTTCTTTTTTTAATGGAAGAAAAGTGGAGAAGAGCTCTATAAAGCAAGGTAATATTGGTGGTAGAGGGAGATCTGAGCTTCAAGACGGGAATACAAGAGGTCGAAATTGAAATGTTCCTACAAGCAGGTGTTGTTTTGCTTTTGCTGTATGAGAAATACAGAATTCTCTTGTGTGAGGGACAAAACCAGATTTGATTAGAGAATAAGGCACCTCCAGCATGTGGGCATACATCCTTGGATTCAATCTGAATTTTAATTAGAATTTGCCATTAAATTTGTAGCTGATTTACTGAGCAGTCGTGGTCAGGTTTACTTAGAAATAAGGCACACTGACCTCGGTGTGACTCAATCATTGGTAAGTGTGCCTAGGATTGCAGCCTTTAATTAATGTAAAGGAAGGTGATGGATGTGGTCACATGCTTTTTGAACTGTGAAGTGACATCTTTTTTTCATTTTTAAAAAAGTACGTGGGGATATTTTATGGTCATGTTTTTTAAAAAAGCCATTGACTCTCCAGCTCAATGAATTTGTTTGCTTGATCCTTCCTGTTTTGGAGTAGTGTAAGGTCAATTTTCAGAAAGAGCTCTGAGTAGATTTTGAAATTGATTGTGCTTTCATATAGGTATTTATGTTGCATGATGATGAGGCAGTTAATACATAAAGGGATGTATTTATGCATTCTTTATTGATCATTCCTAATGGAAGAAAGATCATTTAGCTATCGTTTCAAACTTACTGCAGTCTTCCTGAAGTAATGCAAGCTCATACGTAGTAATTTCAGCATTTAAAGTAGTCAAAATGTTGAACTTTTTCATGAGTCTCTGAGCTGTTGATTGTATGGTTGAAATGAACCTTTTTGTTTTAAAAGATAGCAGCTTATTGGGAGACTACCTGTGTATCTGTAGTATGTAGGTCAAAGGATTTAAGAGTTTTCTCTGGTGTTGTAGGGTTGAACTTAAATTGATTTTCACATGGCTGCAACTCGGTATTCACACAAACATTGGTTGAAGAGGTGACAGTTGGAAACGGAGCTTGAAGAATCAGGGTAGGTAGCTTCCTTATTTTTATGAATTTCCGAACAATTAGATTTATTGGTTTGTCTCAGTATCTTGGTGAAATTAAAAGAGAGAGAAAGGGACAGATACTGGAGCACTTCAAAGAGGAACAGAATAAATTACATTTGAGTGTTTATGAATCAAAATCTTCTCCAGACTTTTGTGAAGAAGCAGATTCTAAACACGAAAGCTTACACTGAAACAAATCCTTAAGCCTTTAAGTTGCTTCCCCCCCTTCCTCTTTCCCCACTCCTTTAATTTGCCAACATGCTTGAGAAATTGAAGAGTGCTATATTTTTCCATCTATAAGACACCCCCATGTATAAAACGACTATTTGCAGAGACAAGATACGGGCACTTCCGCAACCGCAGATTTCTCTTCTTGACTTACTTCCATGTATAAGATGACCCTCAATTTTTAGTCTAACGATTTTAGACAAAATATAGTCTTATACTGTACATGGAAAAATACAATATTTGTTCACAGAAGTATGAAGATATAGGCCCATTCGATATTTTAAAGGAGGAATACAGCTTTGATATATTAGTTTGCCTGGTGTCCCTTTTGAATTTGCACCCTGCTGTGGTTGGTTGGTTTAGAGCAAAGTTACTAACAGAGACAATTTAAATACAACTTGTCACACATACAAACCACCTGGGTATAGAGTGGCTGTTTTGCCTTATTTGAACATCAGATGTGCATAATGGGACTAAACTCAAGGCTGTGGTGTGTCATAGATTGCAACTACGTATGGCACGTTAATTGTATTAACCCAGGGGCTGATTATACTTTCTGCAATATAAGTCTTCAGTATGTAGAGCTGGATGGATACAATTCCATTTCGCATCTTAGGGCCTTTTTACACGACCCCTAAGATCCGCTGGTCCCTTAAATTCGGAACAGAGATCTTGAGGGTTTGTCGCTCTTCCTTCCTCCCCACCACTCCGCACTTCCTTGATCCTGTCTGCGTGAGGGGAGGGAGGAAAAAAAGCCTTTAAAAGGGACAAAAGAATAAAGCCTTACCTCCCGTGCAGGCGGAAGTTGCTCCGAGCGCCGGTTACTTCCTGGTTCCTCTTAAAGGGGCGGGAGGCAAAAAAAAAACCAACAACAAAAAGAAGCGAGGAGAGCTGGCACTCTCCGCATCAATTTTTTTCACCCTCCGACAGCAGGTACAAGAAAAGTGCGCTGGGTCGCGCTTAGGTGGGCGGGGTCGCACTTAATTTTCTGTTAGCTCCGGAGCTGGTGGGGAAACATTTTTAAGCTCCGGAGCTGGGAGCCATTTGCAGCGGAGCTTAGGGGTCGTGTATAAACGCCCTTAGTCTTTGAAGACCTCTATACTATAGAAGTGTACAGGCCTTCAAGGACTTCAGCATAACTGAAGATGGTTTGGTAGTGATCCTAATGGGCCCTGTCTTTCATCTTTTATCCTTTTCCAAGTGGAATTTGGCAACTCAAGTTAGCAGTCTTAACTATGCATCCAAAATGGTGTTGTAAATACAGTAATAGAATCCTGTTAGTTACACATGCAGGCATAACAGAAATTGTGTAACTTGCAGAGCCAAATTGCCTCAAATTAAGAAATCACCATAGATGTTATCTGTTGTGTACTGAGTCATATAACTTGGCATGCAACACATAATGTCTACAGTAATTTCTTAATTTTCATAAGTGTAATTTGCCTGCATTGCTGCAATAATTTGGGAATAGGATTTTGACTAGAGATGGCCACCAACTCTAGTTTGGCAGGTTGATGTGTTCCATGGACACCCTGGATTCTGTACCCTACTGTATTAGGTGGGCACCCACCCAGAGGAGGAGGTGGGACAAGGAAGCCAGTGGTGCTGCTTCTGCCAGGGCAACCGTGGGCGGAATGGGGCATGGAATCTGGGGCACCCATACAAGACCTATGGGCCTGATCAGCTGAACTGCACTGACCCAAGTGCTCATCTCTAATTTCGGCCATTACATGTTCGTAATTTACCAAACAATTGGAATAGGAATATGGGACAGGCATCAAATACTGGGTCATTGAAAGTCATGTTAGGAAAGACATGGTCAAAATGTTTTTGGCTGAATTTTCTCTCTGCTGATTATGAATTATTTTGAGATTCAGAATTGTGCCATATCTTTTGTTGGACAAGTTAGAGGTAGTTAAGCCAACATGGCTTGGAAACAGTATAAGAGTTAGGCGACTCATATTTCTTCTCTTCTTTCTAGCTGAAGGGAAGTAACAGCCTGGGTTTATGTGTCAGGAACAAACTACTGTTTGAGTGGAACAGAGAGAAAGAAAGCCTGGAGATGATGCAAGTGCCGTGGGAGTCTCTCTCTCTCTCTCTCTCTCTCTCTCTCTCTCTCTCTCTCTCTCTCTCTCTGAAGGTTAGAGAGATGTTGGGCACTGAATTTTCCACTTAAGACAAGGTTTTCTTATTTGCTTCCATGCATCTGGTCTCCTTGTCCATATTTGTTTAAAGAAAGCCCCAATGCTGCTAATCCCCCAAAGTATCTACATAATCTGTGCTAGAGTAGAATCATGGTTAGGCCAAACGGAAGAGAATCCCAAGCCAAGGTTCCTGCACTCCCGGGGACATCTCCTTGCTTAGGGAATGATGAGAGAGGGGGGTGTTATGTGAGCTCACCCATGCTTTCCCCTCCCTGCTGGGACCGGTTTTTGTCTTTAAGATCTCATACAAATGCTCAGGGTTCACTATTTCTCTCCCCCCCCCCCCCCATTAGTGTAGCTCAAACAGACAGGCAAATAATAGCTAAAGACCCAAAGATTCCAATGGCCGAAGGATAAACTTGGTTTGACTTCATTATTAGACAAATGATAAGTTTGTGTGGAGTTATTATAGCATTAATCAACTTGATGGATTGGAAATATGACAGAAGTGAAGCAGCGTGTAATATTAGTGCCTATTATTCTACAAATTACGCCTTCACCTATTGCTCACAAGGCAAGAGTCATGCTGTACATTAGAAATGTTGTGTGGATATTTCTCCCCCCCCTCCCAGTTTTTAAGACGCCTCCCGACCTTTGTTCTTTTTCTTCTTCATCTTATATAGAGCTGTACTCACGAGGGCTTGTCCCTAAACTTATCCTTATGAAATGACTGTGTTTATTTCAGTTCATGAGATCTGTGTTCCTCTTCCATCCCAAAAGATACACCGCAACACAACCCACATCCAGTAACCAGGAAAACAACGACCACAAAGCACAATTGAATTCACAGGGCCTGTGCCAAAATACATTCTCATTCTTGGAAGGGGGGAAGGTTGTAAAAATTATTTTGAAGCCCAAATTTTCCCTGTCTTATTGATCACAGTGTGATAACGAAACGACGCTCAGTCAATGCATAAATATATGTGTCTATTTTCTCTGTTGTTGTTTCTGTATTTTTACTACATTGACTCGTTTGAGCATCATTTGGTAGAAACAGTCTTCAGAGAACACGCTAAACAATATGACTGCAAAGATGCCGGGGTGACGAGTAGAAACCTGCTGGAAGGTCCAGGAAGATTAACTAGAAACTCATGCTCACCCCATTCATCCGTCAAAAGCATGGGTCAAGACTAGAATTTCTGGCTTATTTACTTGATGGTTGGGTATTAGGGTGACAAACGCCATTTTAGTACCCAGCTTGGTTCTGAATCTAGATTGAAATGGGCCAAGATGCACTTCCCTTAAGTGTTCCTGGAGATGCCTAATCAGGTACTTACCGGGGGAGGGCTCCCGGCTCCGTCCGCACAGAATCGCGGCACGTACCGGCAGCAAGCAGCGAGGCTTGCGGCCTTGCCGGGCTCTGGCCGGTCTCTCTTTGACAGGCCGCCTACCAGCTGGGCTCTCTGATCGGAGCCCTGATAAGGGCTCCGGCAGCGGGAGCGGCTTCGGCCGCGGTGGCGGGAGCGGCCTGGGAGGCAGCGGCAGCGGCCGCAGCTTCTTTCTGGACGCCCCGCCTTCCTCCGGCTCCCCGGCGCCGCGGCACACCAGCCAACATCTCGCGGCACAGTAATGTGCCATGGCACACCGGTTGAAAAACACTGCGCTAAACATATGTAAAGATTTGTCACGAAGCTAGAAACTCGTGTTCAAAAAGATTTTGCCATGGGAAGTATTTGTCACGAACCTCCAGTTGATTGATTACATTCTTCCATTACTGGTTGACTCTAGTGTAAGTTTTGTACCGGTAAAATTCTCAGTTACAAAACTTGTTAAGGGCAGTGATCGTGCGGTCACTATCCTATACACACAGACCTGGAGCCACTTGGGCTTATTTGTGAGTTGACAGAGACACAATTGCATGGTACTTATTAAATGCTTACATGTAACCCTCTATAGCTTTTTATTTTAGCTCTGTGTCCAGGAAACTGGGCATGGCCTTAGGCCAGAAGCCTGTTGAAAACTATGTGTGCAGCAATAATTGTGTGGGTAGTTTGTTTGCATCCTCGGGCAGGATGTCTCTTGCTCCACTGATCACATACTGGTTACAAAATGAGTTGTGCTACATTCTCGGTATCAAAGGGTGTAGATTGCTCACATTCACAGTGTTTTTGTTCCAAAAGGAATCTGACTTGTCTGTCTGTCCGTCCGTCCATCCGTTCGTCTGTTTCTTTCCGCTTGTGGGCGCGGAAAGGAGGGGACGATCCATCCTGGATGGGTTCCTCTTTCTCCTCTTTCAATAATTTTGGGTCAGAAAAGTGGGGTTCATCTTATACTTTGGAGCATCTTATATATGGAAAAATACGAAATCTCCTCCAGCTCTCAAAGCCCTGCTTTGGATGGTCTTCCAGTCCTCCAGAACATATACTGAAGGCACTAAGCACAGGTGGAAGCAAGCTTCCTCCTCAGACTTTCTCATGTTACGTATTTTATTGGGCTCCGTCTCTCTTGCATGCTCTTCACGCACATTTGCTGGCTGTCACTAATGAGGTCATGTTCACTTTCCATGGCTTGTCTGTACAAAACTGATTTCTGCAGGGTTATCCTTACACAGTAGATGCCCTAGATATATGTTATTTGGATGGATCAAGTAGTGAAGCTTTTTTCCCCCTTTCACACAATACCAGAACCAGGGGTCATCCACCCAAACTGAAGGTTGGGAGAGTGAGAACAGACAAAAGAAAACATTTCTTGACCCAACATGTTATTAGTCTGTGGAACTCCTTGTTGCAGGATGTAGTGATGGCATCTGGCCCAAATGCCTTTAAAAGGGGACTGGATAGATTTCTGGAGGAAAAGTCTATCATAGGTTACAAGTAGAGATGGGCTGAAACGAATTTGTTTTGTTTTGTTTTTTGTTTCGTTCCCTAACAAAATGGAAAAATGAACTGCCCCTTCAAAGAAAAATGAAATGAAAATTTTCAGTTGGTCCTGTTTCAGTTTTTCGTTTTTCCAGAGGAATGCATAGAAGCAATGCATTCCGATGGGAAACTGCTTTAAAACCCCCGCATCATTTTCCCCCATGCGCTCGATCAGGTGGGGGAATGACGCAAGGTTTTTAAACTTTTTTTTTGCCACTGAAGAAGCCCTGTGCACCAGCTGATTGACGCTTGCTTCTGCGGCAAAAAAAGTTTAAGAACCCCGCACTTCCCCCCCCCCCCAAAGTGCCCAATCAGGTGGGGCAATGGTGTGGGGTTTTATTTTTTTTAGTTCCCGAAGTTGGTGTGCGGGGCTTGCTTAGGGGACTAAAAAAAGTTTTAAAACCCCATGCTTCTCCCCCAGCACACCCAATTGGGTGGAGGAAAGTGCGGGCCTTTTAAACCTTTTTTTGTTTTGTTGCCGAAGCCCCACACGTTTGCTTCCTGACCATTTTCAGAGGGCTCTTGCCGAGCTGTCATCAGCTGGACCCCTTTAAAAATGGCCCATTCGGCACCAGGGGGATCCCCTGGTGGTGACTGAACCATTTATAAAGGGGTCCAGCCAATGACAGGTCGGCAGGAGCCCTCTGAAAATGGTCAGGATGGCAGTTCGGGGCTCTCACGGTGGCCTCCTGACCGCTTCGGCGGCAAAAAAAAAAGTTTATAACCCCCCCGCCTCCCCTCGCACCCAATCAGGTGCGTTGAGGGGAATGGCACAGGGTTTTAAAATAAAACCAGAAACAAAAATAAATGAAAAATGAAATGAAATGGGGGAAAACAAAACGATTTTGGCGTTTCGTGCCCATCTCTGGTTACAAGCTATGAAGGGGATGCATGTTATCTCCAGGCTTAAAAAGGGGCTACTTCAAAGTACCAGACGCAGGAGAGTGGTATCAGGAAACAAGTGGTATCTCTAGTTGTCTCGTGGGTTCCCAGAGGCATCTGCTAGGGCCAATGTGAGATACAGGACACTGGACTAGATGGGCCCTTGGCCTGATCCAGCAGTGCTCTTCTTAGGTTCTTAAGTGTTTTGGGTGGCAACTATCCCCCCCCCCCCAATAAAAATATTCCTCTTTGAAAGCTGGGGAACCTTTATATGTCCTACAACAGGTACAGTGCTGACATTGTATAATTAATGCACTTGCTCTGCCCACACAATAATTCAGTAAAAACTAGAGCTCGATGGTATTCTAGAAAGGCCTCTTATTCCAGAATGCTTACTAACACCGTATACTAATCATTCTGAGTTAGCTATCTCTTCCAAAAGACACTGCTGAATTTGTGTACAAATATATTTGTACTATCAGCTATATTCATGTTGACTTTCTTCCCCTTCAAAAAAGAGAGCTAAGAATACAACCTCATTGCCAGAATTTATTTCTCCAGGGTGCAAGCTTTAGTGTTAAAGTAATAAATGCTGTATTAAAAAAAAAAGAATTCGGTTATGACATTTGGATATGATTAGTTTTTCCATGCACACAGAGAGATACTGATGTGCATGAAGGTATTTAATATTAAAGGCAGTGACCTTTGCCAGCTTGTATAGACACAATATTATGTGCTTTCTAGTTCCATCCAACTTTTCTAGGTGGGCAGGTTTTGTGTAGGAAAGAAAGAAAGATGCCTATAATTACAAAGCTTTGAGACATTTTGATAACACAGTGGTACCTCAGTTTAAATGATTAATTCGTTTTCTGTCCATTTTGTATTGCAAAAATTCTTTTAAAAAACCAATTCATTCATTCCGGAGGTCAGAAAAAAAAGGCAAACCAGGGCATTCCATTTAAATTTTTCTTAAACTGAGACATCCCCATTCTTTTCATCAAGCGAACACCACACATCAACTTTTAATGCCTCTGGGGCATTCCACTCAAAAACTTTCTTAAACCAAGGCATCCTCATTTCCAATAATTTCTTTTCTTAGACCAAGTTTTTCTTTGACTGAGGCATTCTTAAACCAAGGTATCCACTGTAGTTCTGTTCCAAGAGCATGCAGGGGCGGATCTTGTTGCTCAGCTTTGCACCATGTAACATGGGTGGCATCACCAGCTGTGCCTTACACAAAATTAAACGTTTTTGCTCAGTGCTGTGCATTCACGTACTGCGCATGATGAATCGGGGAGATGCTGATCTCCGTCAGGAAATCCCTTCCTCTCCCCCACCTCCCCTCCACCCGTGGTGTGTCTCGCAGGGGTGGACCACTTGCGGCCCTCCAGAGGCAACTGGGCTTCGAGCTCCCAGCATTCCACCTCTTGACGAGATCTGACAGAAGTCACTCTCCCACCGCCCTTGGTGGCTTGTTGCTTTTCATTGTGGGTCCCAAAGTGGCCTGTCCCTTCCCTTCATCTTGTCACAAGATGTGCACTGTGGGCGCTTTTACACGACCCCTAAGATCCGCTGGCCATTTAAAATCGGACCAGCGATCTTAGGGGCTTGTCGCTCTTCCTCTGTTCCCACCTCCTCCTGCTGCTGCTGCTGCTGCGGCTGGGGCTGGGGCGCGCGCCGGGTCGCGCCCCGCCGCCTCTTCTTCTTCTTCCTCCTCCTCCTCCCCGTCGGGCTGGTGCTCCTCTTCAGCTGCGGCCTCCAGCCCAGCAGAGCCTCGGCTGCAGCCGCCCTGTTGTAGCCGGGGTCGCCCCAGCCGCCGCCGCTGCTGCTCCTCCGCCCGCCGGCTCCGCAAACACCACCACCCTCCCCCGTCCCCCGTCCCCCAGCGCGCTGTCTAACCTCCAGCCGGGCTGCACGTCTGCTCGCCCACGGCGGAGAGCCCGGGAAGGGGGTGGGGGTGGGGGGTGGGCAGCCGCCTTGGCCCTGGGGGGAGAGCGCGGCGGAAGATTGGCGAGCAATCGCATCCTTCTCCTTCTCCCCCCCCCCCGGGGGAAAGGGGGAAATGCCGTCCAGGGCTCTGTGCTCCGCTTCCTCCTCCTCCTCCTTGCCCGGAGACAGCGCGCGCAACCCCCCCAAACATACACATCCCAGCCCCCTTCAGCCGCTCCAAGGTGACGTCAGGGCGGCGCTGCACCCGACGGACGGCCGCCTGCCTGCCTACCTGCCAAGCCTCCGCTTGGGAGGGCGCGTGCCAGAGCCGCCCGCAGGACGGCAGCCCCGACGGCGTTCCATCTGCTCCCTCCGCATTCAAAGGAACATCCTTTGATGTCCCGGGAAAGGAGGAGGAGCCGGCGGGCGGAGGAGCAGCAGCGGCGGCGGCTTACAACAGGGCGGCTGCAGCCGAGGCTCTGCTGGGCTGGAAGCTGAAGAGGAGCACCGGGCCCGGTGGGGAGGAGGAGGAGGAAGAAGAAGAAGAGGTGCGCGCCCCAGCCGCAGCTCGGGGATCCCGGTGGAGGGTGACCTGCCGGATTAAATCCGGACCAGGTTGAAATTCACCCTCCACCAGCAGGTACAAGAAAACTGCTGTTTGGTCGCGCTTTGTGGGCGGGGTCGCACTTAAATGTCTGCAAAGTCCGGAGCTGGTGGGAAAACATTTTTAAGGTCCGGACCTTGCAGTCATTTGCGGCGGACCTTAGGGGTCGTGTGAAAAGGCCCTGTGTCTCCCGCCATCCTGCCCTTCCAACTTGGATGCGTGAAGCCACTGTATGCTAGGTGGCACATGCACCCCAGCTTTGTGAGTGCTCTCTGTTGAGACGGCAAAGCAAAGCAAAGTGGTCATACCTCCCCATCTGGGAGTTGAGTCATGGCTACTGGACTTCTTTTTTGAGAGATAGAAACGTTTCGCTGTGCTTCATCGGTCTCCGATGAAGCTGTTTGGATGACAGCGAAAGCAAAAAAAGAAGTCCAGTAGCCATGACTCAACTCCCAGATGGGATCTGAGAATCTTCACAGACATACCTCCCCATATCACTTCAAGCACTCTCTGGGTGGTTTACAGTTTTTAATTACAGTAATGCAGGCTACACATTGCCCCCCTCCCCCCCAGCAAGCTGGGTACTCATTTTACCGACCTCGGAAGGATGGAAGGCTGACTGAACCTTGAGCCAGCTACCTGGGATTGAACCCCAGGCCGTGAGCACAGTTTTACCTGCAGTACAGGCATTTAACCACTGCGCCACGAGGGCCACTTGAGTAGAACAGTCTTCCGGTTTCAAGTAGAACAAAACTGATAACATTTCCTTTCCACCTGAAATGGTTTTACTAGTGGGACTAGTCATAGAGACTAGCCATAGAGAACAAGATGGAGATGTTGGGATGCGAAGCTGCTTTTGCCAAGACATTTGCTCTGAGCTCCCTAGGATGGTGTGGCTGCCCACAAGTGTCAATCTGTCACTAAAAGCCTTGGAATCAGACTCCAGCAGCTACTCTGGTCAGCTTTTATTCAGAAAAGGAAGGGGAAACTTGACCTGTTTTTGACTCAGCTGAACGAAGTCCTGAGTCAGCCCTGCTTTCCCCGACCTTTAACTTAGATTGTGGCTGAGCCTTGTTTCACCACCATACTGCTTTCTCCTATGGAATACTCTCACAGGACTGCGCATGATGGACCTCGCTGTGAGGGAGGCAGAAGACAAACGCATCACGATAACGTGCCTCCCTTAGAGAGAGTAAAACTCGAATCACCTGCTAGTTTTTGGTGTTTTAGGAAAAAAGTGGGTTTCACTAACCAACCCTGAGTTCCTGCAGAGGTCAGAAAGGACCTCTTTTCCTCTTTGGTTGTGGTGGTGATTATTGTTGTTACTCTCCAAAAGGGGGGGGGAATACACTTGTCGATTCACCCTAAATATGTTTTTGTGTGGAGCCACATCCATTGCTTGTCCTTTCCTTTGGTTTCTTCTTCTTCTCGTTGACGTTGGTGGGCGTGTCTTTGCCCTGCTCCACCTATTGCTGGCTGGATAGCTCAGCGTCGCGACCTTCAAATCCATCCGTTGGGCGGTTCAGTTCCCCACTATGCCTCCTGGGAGAAGAGCCATCATTTCTGCCTTAGGCAAGCTTCTTCACGCCGCTAGAGCCTCCCAAGAAGAAGGGAGCAGTAAAGCACTTCCAAGTCCTCTTAGAAACACCATAAATCAGGATGGATATGATGGCTTCTTCATAATCATTTCTTCCTCCTCCTCTTCTTCATGCTCTACCTCAGTGGTGCCCAAACTTTGGCCCTCCAGATATTTTGGACCACACCTCCAAGAATTCCAAGCTTGTATTGCCCATGACAAAGGACTGTGGGGGGCGTGGCCTAAAACATCTGGAGGGCCAAAGTTTGGTCACCACTGCTCTACGTAGTTGAGTGTGATTTTTGGTTAAATATCCATTTCATTGAAGTTTCAGTCTCTTCCTGAATGTCTTCATCAGTTTAATAACTTCTGTAAAATATGTGCTCTTTCTGAAAGTATTGCAGTAAGTTTTTCATTTTCATATTTGCCAGCTTGAGCTTTGGTCTCTGCTGGTCTTCCCCCAGCTTCTCTCAGTATGATGACCTTCAATGACCATATGGATGAAATTGTGGTACTCGTCACCTATCTTATCCTGTTTAAAACCACTGAAATATATGCTGCTAAAGAGTGCAGCTCATCTCACTCCTTCCTCTGGTCGAACCACGTTCCTCCTCACCTTGACTTTTTCCACTGTCACCCTTTCCATTATTGCAGTCATTGTAGCATTCTGCTTCTTTCTTCTTTAAAAACTTGTATGGTATTGTTCTCGTTTTAATATTCTCCCAAATCTCCTTATGCATTCTAGAATACAGCATTCTTAGGGTATCCAGCTCTTGGTTAGGCCAAAGATTTGATCTTTGCCTGGAATCCATTTTGTCACCACATAATATCATGGTGAAATTTTGACAGGCGGTACACCCAAGCAACACAGGCTGTACACTTCCATGATACAGTTGGTTTATGGTTCCTGTTAGAACCATTTGTGCAGTGTGATGGTGGAAGTGTTTCATAGATAGCACTTCTGCCTTGGTGTTGTTCCAGCTTCTGCAGGGATAATGTCAAGTAGTGAGGAAACAGGAGTTCACTCATTGCATCTTTTACCTCTGCAATACATGGGATGCCTGTCCCATAAACAAGCAATTTTCTCCTGATGGCATCAAGTTTGAAAACCAGTTGGAATTGTCAACATAATAGCAGTTGAAATTGGTATGTAACATGAAAATACTTGTTTGTTTGTTTGTTTGTTTGTTTCATTTCAATAATAATAATAATAATAATAATAATAATAATAATAATAATAATAATAATAATAATTTCATTTCTATATCATGTTTCCTCCAATAAACATAAAATGTGGTATTAAAGTATTATGTTTATGTTTTGAAATAAATGTTTAAAAATCCATAACTTTGTCTATATAGCTTGATAAACTGTTTATCCCTATGGCTTCCATCCAGTGGTGGTCATCTGCCAGTAGAACAGTCTTTTTGTGTGTGGAATCAATTCTGCCTTGTCTATAGCCCCACTTCCCCAACTGGCACAAGTGTGGATGTCTGGTTGTTTGACGTTAGATTTACCCTGGGGTGAATATCTGAAATGTAATTTTATTCATTGGAAAACAAAGGGAAAGGGAAAATATAATTAAAGGTGTTTACACTTGTGCTCTCTTTCATTCGGTTGAGCATGATCTTATTGGGATGCTTTATTATATGTGCTTAAATATACAGCCATGGGTTTGGGGGGGGGGAGGGGCAGATTGAGAACCCTGGATTGAGAAGTTTTTTTTTGTGTTTTCAAAATGGAGACCTGAACTGAGATGTTTGTTGCAGCAATAGGATTTAAGTTCCAACGTTCCAGGTAAAATCAAAGAAAAACAAAACAAAACAAAAGACACAAAACATGTGGCACCTTAAAGACTAACTGTCATCAATGTAAAATGACAGTAAATGATGTAAAATGTCATCAATGTATCTCAAATAGAGAAGTTGTTTCTGGGTGCAGTGGTTAAGAAAGCGTTGTTCCAGGTCAGGCATGAATATATTTACATATTGTGGGGCCATGCGAGTACCCATTGCGGTACCTCCAGATCAATGGAACTGTTTCAGTTTTCCCGGACACTCCTTGAAGGACTTGAAGGTCACCGTTTTGGAACAGAATCATTACAAATTAAAAACACAAAGAAAAACAGCTGAGATAAAATTCTTATGCATGATGGATATACACACAAGAATGGATTAAACATAAGTCAGGGTTTCTTGGGTCATTATCAAATGTAATACTACTATATTGCCACTTCAGGGAAGTTTATCTCCCACCAGGACCCTAAGGTAAAAAAAAAAACCCCCATCTTCTCCCCCCTCTCTTCCAACACCCCACCCCACCCTGCTCCTGCTCTGATCTGAGGTCTGGTTTCCGTCTCTTGAGGAATTTACCATAAAACACCTACCTCATCAACAAACAACATGAGACCCTGGGCAAATCCTCCTTCCCCACTCCCCTATCCACTGTCTATAGGAATTTACAACCGGGCTGACACACAAATACAGACACTACAGCCAATGAATATTTGGTATGAAATGTATATCCCATCACATGTTATATTGCACACCTCATTCTGCTGCTATATGCCTGAAGAAGTAGACGTGTAGTCCATGAACTGTTACATTAAAATATGAAAGTTAGTCTTTAAGGTGCCACATGTTTGGTGTCTTTTGTTTTGTTTTTCTTTGATTTTACCTTGAATTCGTGAAAAGACTTAAACGGCTACCCTCTCCAAAAGTTCCGACACGTGTTATACAATGAACGACCTATGGTGTTAATATTTAAGCATGGTTATGAAGGTGGTGTCTCCATCTTCGTTGTCTATTTAAACATTTTCACACCGCGCAGACAGCAGTGGATTAGTTGTGTGGCAGGCTGTAAAATTTAGCCCATGGGGGAACATTCTGGAGGTTCAAACAGAAAGAGTTCTGCATTCAGACAATGAGCAGTGCTTATCTGCACTTCTTTATTTTCTGAATTAATCAGTCCCCCACCCCCCTCCTCTCCTTGTTTTTGTTTCTATAGCTGCAGAACCTTGGCCTCAAAATGCTACACTCTATCAGCCGTTGAAGGGTGAGTATTTTATTTTCTGCAATTAACTGGGCTTTTCTTCATTAAATATGCAGCAGTATAATTAACAGGAGCTGGGCGGAAGCAGAAAGGGGGGGGGAGGGCTTGTTAAAAAAAAGAATCCATTACGGACTTATCTGGTCAGATGGCTTTGTTTTGTTTTACGTTGTGTTGCGGGGTTTTTTGTGTGTGTATGTGCATTAAACTTGTATCTGCCAATATGAAGCAACTATTCATGGCCTATAAGGTCCTTGGTTTATTATTGACTCATTATATTGGCTGCTGTAGGCAGTGTAAAATGATGTGGTTTGCAGGCCCAGTTGGCAGATTTACTGCGCCAATAGCTGAGGCAGCAGATTTTTGAAGTCTTGTGGTAAAGTGGGCTCTCGGTAAAAAGGGAACTGTTAAAATGTATAGGCTAGGATGGTTCAGGCTCCCTTTAGCAGCTCTTCATATATCATCAGATCACATTATGGCCCCCATTTGGGGCTCAGCAGCCTGCTACAGTTGTCAGAAGACTGCAAAGTAATGAAGACTAATAGGTAGCAGCCCTAGTCTTCTAAGCATGGAATTTTTATTGCTGTGTACTTGTCATCTTTCTTTTGTGTGACAGACCTAGACACAGTGTGCAATATTAACTGCAAGCGGGATCCTTTTTATAGGCTCCTGCATACTTTTACTTTTTTTAGCGAGAGGAATTATGAAGTTGTTGGTTTTTACAAAATTTCTATTAGGAAATGAATAATTGTCCTTTTATGGATTTATTCTTTTTTTAAGGGGTGGGGGGAGCCTAAGGCACACACTTTTCTTAGGGCTTTTTTTAACAGTTGGACACAGTGTGATAAATTGTAGAGCTTATCTAGAAGAAAGATTTCTAAGACTTTGAGCTGTAAGCTTTTAAAAAAACTGCATTAATGTAATGGGGCATGTGATTCATATTAAATAGTTTGCCTGCTTATATTTGTATACCATTTATTTTTGTACCCCAAATGAGCTGCAATTATCTTTGGGGGCGAGGACAAGCTGCTATTTCAAATAATTACCCTGCACTTACTTTCTATTTTGTTTTACAGAGGAACAAATTTTGCTTTCTGATAATGCTGCCTGTCTTGCTGTTCAGGTAAAAACAATTGTTTTCCTATGTAGAAATATTGGAGGTGGCCTTATTCTGACTCAGATCTTTGGCACTGACTGGCAGCAGTTCTTAGAGTGTTAGAGATACGTTTCACGAGCACCATCTGGTGCTATCAAGGGTCAATCCTGAGACCTTCTGCAGGCAAAACTGGTACTTTCCCACAGCTGCAGAGCCCCTCCTGATGTTTTAGTGCATCCTCTGTTTTCTAACCACATGCAGCATTTTCTGTCATTGTACCAGAATGTAGCAGAGCAAATCAACATTTTGTAAGGCAGTTCTAAAAATCGGAGCACTCCAATCAGAAAATTATAACTTTGAAACTGGATATTAGGCCACCCCTAGATTTGGCACTGATGATGCAGACAGTCGACTGTTCCATCTGTGCTAAATGTCAGGTATTATGGACAAAGGGTTTTTGAGTTATGATCTTCTAAGTGTAAAACTGTCCCCGCACAAGTGATCCTAAATTTAAATTTCCTCAGGTTTAAAACAGATTAAATCAATTGAAAAGACCAGGGTTGTCTATCCTGAAAGAGAATGGTTGGCCCCACCTATTTTGTATTTGGAAAAAATCCAGGCTGCAGAGGCTGAAATACTGATCTACAAAAAGGCCTTTCTAAAGAGTAAAACATTGACTTGTTTACAAACAGAGCATGTGTGGAACAGGCATACCAGCAAGAGATTGCAAAATAGATAAATTGTTGTAGCTTTGTGGTCCTGGAATGGAGATGTCTGGAGGCTAGCAAAAGGTCGCATAAACTGTCAAAATAGAGATTTTCTTTAAAGAGTTTTATTTAAAGTCTTGTTTTAAAGAAAGTAATAGAGAATCAGTCCTGAAAGGGGGACATTTTGAATGTATCTCCTGGGAATTAGCCTACAGTTTTGTAAGGCAAATTCAGAGTATTTCTGCATTACAAAACCACAGAGCAGCTCTGTGTGTCCCAACTGTTAGGGCTTTTAGTAAGCATTATCTCAGGATTTCTGAGAACAAGCTCCTGACACAAGCCTTCAAAGAGGAAATGAGTTCTAGGTTTTGGGCGATCTGATCTTTTGGCCCTGTCAGTCAGGACCCAGTTAGTTGACTCACAGGAGGAGAACTTTAAAAATCCTTTCTAGCCAAAAAGGCATGTGTGCTTACAAAGAGATTCTGTGTCTGATTGTAAAAATATTTTTAAATACATATCTATAAAAGCATAGAGGTAAAAAATATTCAAATTGTTTAAGCTGTGAAATTAATGTTTTTTTGCTTTATGGTTGGGGATGGTCTTACTCAATGTTAGTAGAGCTTTGGTGCTTAATTCCTGACATAGGGCGCTTTTACACAACCCCGAAAATCTGAGGCAAAGGGCTTCCAAATCCGGAGCTTAAAATTGTTTTCCCACCAGCTCCGGATTATAAAAAATATTAAGTACAACCACGCCCATCTAAGCGCGTCCCAGCGCATTTTCCAAGTACCTGGTCTCTGAAGGTGAAAAATTTCTGATGCGGATGTAAAGCAGTGAGTGCCAGGCTCTCCTCGCCTTGTGTGTGTGTTGTGTGCTTTTTTGCCCCCTCTCCCATTTAAGAGACTGGAAGAGATTGGAATGCTTCGCGGGGAAGCTCCCGACGGCAGAGCGGAGGAGAGCCTGCATTTTTTCTCCCTTTTTTTCTCCCTCCCCTCACGCAGACAGGAGCAAGGGAGTGCCGAGGGGTGGGAACACAGGAAGGGTGACAAACCCCCAAGATCTCTGGTCTGAATTTAAGTTGCCAGCGGATCTTAGGGGTCGTGTAAAAGCGCCCATAATTTCAACAGTTCTACTTGACTTGTTATTCAGTTTTTTAGTAATTAAGAAAACAAATACTCCAAAGATATTATGTGCTGTGCTATCAAATTACTTTTGATGCGTGATGACTAGATGAGTTAATGACCTCCAAAATGTCATATTTATAACAGCCCTAGTGAGATCTTGCAAACCAGTAGCATCTCAGGTGGCTCCTACTGCTTCCGCCTTCCTAGCAATATTACATTTTCCAGTTAGTTCTGCTCAGGTCTTGCAGACCAACAGCTGTGGATTCCTTTATTGAGTCAACCCATCTCACATTTTCGTTGTTCTTTCTTCCTACCCCTGCCCTCCCTTTCCAAGTACAGTATTATTTTTTTCTGGTCAGCTCTGTCTTTTCATGATATGTAGATGAGTAAATTGGTAAAGTGAATAACACTTGATTAATTAATTTTTAAACTTGAGTGAGGACCTACTTTCCGGTCTTTCCGGCTGCCTATGGTATCTGCAGAGCTGCCCTCCAACACCAGTTTCAGATGAGATGTTTTTTGTCCCTGTCTTTCTTTGCCATCTTTCTTTCACATAGTATGGATGGTTTACTGTGACAATTTTGCTAACTCCCCCCTCTTCCCTCTCCTTTATTAAGTTTCAAAAGGTGGGGAGATATCTTGGAGAAAACATGCGTATAACATGTTTGTAGAACTTTTGGTCCAATATAGATCTGCTTCCTTGCTTTTCCTGTTCCAAAAAAAAGGGCTTGGAAATTAGTACATAGCTTTCTGATTTGCATTCTTTGGAGCAAGCATGGGAACATCAGTTTAACCGAGATTCAAGGGTGGGTGGTGTTTCTGCATTGTATATGTTATACTTATTCACACTTTTGCTTCACCATTTCATTAAGTCCGAAACAGCCCTTCAAAATATTTTGGCACAGAGAGACTTAGGCCACATTCCAGCCATTCTTGCTTCCGTCTTCTGCCAGCAACCATAGATCATGCGCTCACTTTCTGGGATCCTCTAGCACCTGTTTGTTCTACATGAGGGAAGTTTGTGTTGCAATGTGTATGCAGTGTATGCCTATTTAAACTTCCATTTTTAAACACCAGAGAATTCATTTCTTGGTTTGGTGCTGCCAACATTCAGGGTGCCCTTTGCTATGCAAAGCTTGGCATCCTTTTACTTGCTCGCAATGCAGCCGTGATATTGTGCAGCGTTATTGAGCTATTTCCTGGCATTTTGAACAATGAATACAGAGGCATAATATCCCACATTCATAAACCAGTGTTTGTTTTTTTAAGAACGGAATTGTCCTCATGAAAGGGGTTTCCTCCAGCAGAACTGAGAAGCTGGCCATACTCCCCCTCCATGCCCTCAGACTTCCTCCAGAGGGCTGGAGAAGCATTTGGCGGTTTTCCAATTGTACAAAAATGGGAAAATACAATGGGAAAATAAAAAACCCCCTCACAGTAGAAAATGACCACTAGCATGAGTTTGAATTTAAGCCATGTTGTGGAACTGTCAGTAGAATGCATGCTGTGTTTTCCATCTTCATAGCTCTTTGATGCTTTCAGGGTTGCAGGTAGGCATAGACTAAGTGGCGCAGTCAGAAGAAGTGGCAGGATTATGCACAAGCATCATATCAGAATTCACACATTTTGAGGCATCGGTATAACAATAAAATTTGAAATGGAGCGTTTCTTTTCCTCCAGCGGAAGATTTTGTTTATTTGACTGTTCTACACATGTCACATAGATGATAAATTAAGCATATCATATTAAAAAAAATCACCCTTTTCCTTCAATATTTTTGGTCTGACAGCTGATAGTAACCATGACTATAGAAATGACTCCTAAGAGATATCTGATTTGAAACTTCTTGGAACAATTTTCTTTGATATAAGATCACGGTATCATTTTACAAGAATGTGTAATAAGGAAAATATCTGGGAGTTCTTTAAAACAAAAAGAGAGAGAGAGAGAGATTTCTTTTCTAAATAATACACTGTTCCACTGTATAAAGTTGACTTAGTACCTACAGTATATTTAAGCATTTCATCATAAAACAGCAGTTCTGTAGGTTGTTGTACTTTAGGTAATGATAATTCACAAACTGGTATCATATTGATTGGATTACTATATAACACAGTCTTTCGTTTGCTTGACCTGAGGAAGTTCATTAATAGGACCTTTCAGAAGTAATTCATTTGTGGTGTTACCATTAAGTGGTAAATGACTTGGTGGTAGATAATTAGAACGCAGTAACGTTGTTGTAACTGGGCTACTCTTGGAGACAGTTTTGGTACAGATAGCACAGCAAAGAATCTAATTGGATTAGGTCACTGGGAATCTATCTCAACAGTTTAGACTGAGAGAGCCTTGTTTACAGTAGTCTATCACATTATCATTTAAATGTCAGATTAAAACTTCTTCTGTTCTCAGTTTTAAGGGATTTTGAATTTTAAGCACTGATATTATAAAAGTGTTTCATTTACTGATTGATTATTTGTGTGGCCAAAACTTTATTAAATATTTACATGCAAGCAGAAAAAAAATTGCAGAAACTGCTGCAGCTAATTCTAACTAATTGCCAAGGTGCTGGACACATGCCAGTCATATGATCAGACACACAACCTCCAAGAAAATGGCATGGCATAGCTAATCAGCCATGACAATTTCTGCAGTTCCTTTTGTGTAACAATAGAAATAGTATCAAATAGAATTGTATCCAGTAGAATTCTGATCACTGTATTAGATTCTTATTTGTAGCTATTATTACTAGAGATGGGCACGACTTAGCGGTATTCCCGTTTCCGTTTCCGTTACTCGGTTCCGTTACTCTACGGAAACGGTAACGGGAATTACTCCCCCAGACTTCGAGCTCGAACCGACGAACGAACAATTTTGGTCTGATTTGTCGTGCTCGTTCCTTGCATCGCGCGATCGCGCGATGCCACGCGGCACAGAAAAAAAGTTTTTAAACGTTAAAAAAACCCGGTTCCCGGGCCAAAAAAGCAGGCGGAAAAATGCCTGCCGTGCCTCAGGGCACCTACCAGAGGGGTTGTTTCTGGAGGTCCCCGGCCTCCCCCCTCATCCCCCGTCCTAGTGGGCTGCTCTGTGGGACTCGCCGCAGGCTCGCAGCCAGCCAGCAAAAAGCTCAGTCTCGCCGGCCGCCGGCCGCCGCAATTAAAGCGCAAGCAAGCGGCACGGACGGCACAGGAAAAAACTTTAAACTCCCCCCACCCATTCCCGGGCCAAAAAAAAGCAGGCGGAAAAAATGCCTGCTTGACTAAGGGCGCAGGGCACCTACCGGAGGGGGTGGTTTCTGGAGGGGGGGGGTCCCGCCTCCCCCCCGTCCTGGGCAGCCGGACTCTCGCGAGTCGCCATCGCCATGCCATGCGGTGCGGGCGGGGGATCCAAAATGGGGCGGCGAACGCAATATTGTTTTTGAAATCATGGTCCAAAAACACACAAGCACAACAGAAACAAGCGAAAATTTATAAACTGCCAGATTTTTCACAGTAGCAGTGGGTTTTTTCTTGCAACAAAATGTCTCTCCTCTCCTCCTCTGTCCTCCATTGATTTTATTTTATTTTATTTTATTTACACCCTGCGCATTGGATGGGCTGGCCGAGTGGCCAGCCATGTGGGAGTGGACGACCATGCAAATTTTTGGAGCCATCCCACCAGTCGCATGGCCACTTGGCCATGGAGACTTCTGGGATGTGCCAAAAAGCCCCCTAAAACCTGCCCTAGCCCTAACCCTAACCCTTGGCTCCGTACCCATACGTCACAGACTGTCTTCTTAGTGGGTCAGAGAGGCACCCAGAGGTGCAACCCACTAGCCCACCGTAACCTTACCTGTCACTAGCCTAACCCTAGCCCTTGCACTAAGCCACCTTAAAGCCAGATCTACTTGCTTGCATTGCACTACACGCAGCAAGTACACTTCCCTTCTGTGTGAGACATGGTGGTGCGAGAGCCTTGTGCAGGGAAGGCATGATTCTATCACTCTCGCACTGGTCTCACTGTCTGCACATTATGTTATGCAATATCCATATGGCTATTGCATAGCATTTTGCAGCAGCAGCAAGTGAGGAGGGGAGACCCCCATGTTGAGGGGTCTCTTGGAGCCTGCTTCCCCTTCCTAGTGGGTGAGGATAGGAGGCACCCACGGGTGCCTCCAGGAGCCCACTTTCCCTTTATAGCGGGCCAGAGGAGGCACCCACCCTACAGAGGTGCCTCCAGGAGCCCGCTCCCCCCCCAAAAACCAGTACTAACGACAACGAAAAAACGAACCGACTAATTTTTGCGAATTTTCGCGAAAACCGGAAACGACCCGAAACGGGACCGGCCCGACTAACGACAACTCGAAAATTTTTTTTTCAAGTCGTGCCCATCTCTAATTATTACATCTAAAAACTGTATTCTAAACAACCTTGGGTGGTGTGCAATTACCTTTTGAGAAGGGTGATATAGGAGTAATTTATCCAAATAATAAAACTGAGAAACATCAATAAACATAGTTGACTGTTCTTTTTAATATGAAGCGTTAATTGTTAAGGGCATATACTGGCCCAGAAAAAGAATGGTGTCTGCGCCTCTGTTGATATATATGTTTACACTGTCTATTCCTTCTGCTCCCTATATTCCCCTGCACCCTCTTTGGCTCTGTAGCAGCAAGGCAGGTGTTTCTTAAAACAGCACATGCTTTATTTTGGTTCCATTGGGTTCTTTGGTCCTGTGTGATAGCACTAGCTCCGATGGTGATAAATTGGCTTTCAGCTGCATCCAGCCTTTTGAGAAATCTTTCCTTCTGCCATGATGCAAAACAGCATTGCTCTAGAAATGTACAATTAACCCTTAGCACTCCATGCATCCAACTGAAAATGCTGGAAAACTCCTGCGTAAATCACCGCTTATTGTTCATTCTCAAAAGCAAACACATCTCAACATCTCACCCACCACTATCTTCGCTTTCTTCTCTCCCTTTCTTTCTCTGTCTTTCCCTATGTGTGTGTGTTGTGTCGTTTCAGTCGTGACCAACTCTTCGTGACCCCATGTCCATGGAGTTTTCTTGGCAGGAATACTGGAGTGGTTTGCCAGTTCCTACTCCAGGCACCTACAGCACCTGGTATTCCCTGGTGGTCTCCCATCCAAGTACTAACCAGGGCCGACCCTGCTTAGTTTCCGAAATCAGGCAAGGGCATCTAGGTGAGATGTAAAGTTCTCTGTACATTGATCGTAAAAATTAAGAGTTGGGTCAGTGATCAGAACGGAACCAATTTAAACCAATTGGATGTAAACAAATCATGACTGATTTAAATCCCACTGATTTGATGAGTTCTGTTCTAAACATGCCAAAGTCTGGATTCCATCCAACACTGAATTGGTCCTTCTCCAAGGAGAAAGGTGGGGTAAAAAATATTCAAAAACAAACAAACATGACAGTTCTGTTCTTAGAAAGGGTTTCCATTCATGGAAAGATCCACTGCTTTCATTTCAGACTATTTCTATGAAGTCATATTTTGACAGTTGTTGGTTCTCGTTTTGAGATTTGGGGGGGGGGGGGAAATCCAGACTATTAGTACTGAGTCTGTGCCCTCTGGTTTAGAATGGAGCCTTTTGAAGGATGGAGAGAAGGCAATTGTTCTGGGTCACACAATGGAAGGGGACAGATAACATTGACATCGTTTTGCTGATCCAGCACTGATCCAACTCTCACTTTTGACTGTACTTTCAGAAGCCCACTGACTTGAGTTCCCATAAGCCAAGTGGGAGGAATTCCCCCCACCCCCACAGAACAAGCTAGTAGTGGAGGCTAGTTCAATTGTTTGCCTTCTCTTTTGAAATCTCTGTGTTCAGAGGTAGCATTTTAAAGGCATAGAGTAGAGGAACATCCTCATGAAACCTAAGGTGGTCTCCTCCAGCCCTCCACCTCACCACCACTGGAAAGAACGTGCGTTTGACACTTATAAGGAGTACGTTGTTGACAGTTCATTCAGAGGGTGTGTTTCCTTAGTGCGCCGGCTCTTTTATGAAGTGACTTACCAGTGTTTGCCTGAAGTGTTTGTGAAACTGTAGCTGAATTGAAGAGCTACAGCCGGCTTCACTTTCCTGACATCTGTGGAGGAATGTTTTGATGAGTATTTGTTTAACATCCATCCCTTACATGCTAGCACAGTGTGGATTCTTGATATGGAATAGGAACAGGGTCTCTGAAAGAGTGAGGCTGGTGATTGAGAACTCTATCCCCACCCCTAGCACCAATCAGATATTTTGGAGTAAATCTTGCATCATCTCTTACCATTTGGCCAGCATGCTGATTGGACTGATGGAACTTATAGGCTAAAACTTTTGGAATGCACCATTTTCAGAGGAAATCCTTAAGTTTTTTTTCTCACCTTTTGTAGCATTCAAAAGTAAGATGCATGCAGTGAAATGCCATCTGCCTACTCAGAGAACAGGTCACCAAATTACTGCAGGACTATTTAATTTGGTCATTACCATCGTGTTGCCTAATGCTGTTGGAATTGACAGTCCTTTGGATATTCTTGAGACTCGTGGTCATTTTACTTCCATTAAGAATGATGTCAGATAGGGTGGATTTAATTTTGCTAACTGAAGATTGTGTTTTAGAAATGTACAGAATGGAAGAGCTGTGCTGTTTGTGATGCAGGCTGCCTTCTAGTAAAAGAAATGAAAGTACAATTTTCATTTAATTGTTCATTTTTATTGTACCATTAAAAAGAACAGGAATCTTATTTTTCACTTGAGGACCTGGATTTTTATGACTGTTTGATCCTTCTGTTGCTGAAACAGAAATGGAAACATATCTAATAATAATAATAATGCATCTAATTAAATATTAATAAAATATAACTAATACTGTTAATACATCCAAAGAATATTAGGTATATCCATATATACAGATGCCATTTGATTAACATGAAGAAATAATGCATACATTTATAAATATATATGAACATATTTCCCTAAAATGACTTCTGTCCATAAGCCACTTTACTCGGGAGTAAGTCCTGATGAATTTATTGGAACTTTTCAGTGGGCAGACTTAACATTTAGCACTGTGGATTACAATGCTCCAAATCAATTAGACAAATAGTTGTTAGTCATCAAGCACCTCTTGCCTGCCACAAATAATGCCTTAATTTGAAATACTAGATTCATTTTTAGCTGGGGCACAGAGGCACATGGAAATGTGGCAAACCTGATATCAGAGAAGTTGGGATAAAATTTAGTTTACAGACCAGGTAAGTTCCTTGCAGGCGAATGGAAATTATTACCGGTTGGTTGGAGGAAGTTGTTTATCTTCGCTTCCCAGTCCTGCTTGGGTGGATGGCCATCTGTCGGAAATATTGTGATGGGGTTCCTGCATGGCAGGGAGTTGGACTAGATGGCCCTTGAGGTCTCTTCCAACTCTGTGATTCTATGATTCTATGTTAAATGCCCTTGCTTGGCTGTAATCGCTGTCCTGATTGTCTGTTCTCAGTGTATCCATACACCAGTAAAAGAAAAGAGCCACGTCACTGTACACAGTCCAAAGACAAGGGTGGGTGATACTTTTATTAGACCACTAAAATCTTTAAACACAAGGGCTTTGCTAGGGCATTACAGACCAGAGGAGTTGCAGGGATAAATGAAGCAGCCAAATCTGGGCTGCACATCTGGACATATTTTTGTCTATGGATTATATGATATTCCTGTCCTCCTGAGCATCTGGAAGGGGCTGTGGAATTTCATTTTTCGGTGGTGCTTTAGGCCTCTTGGCAATGGGTGTATTTGCGTGAATGGCATGAACTGTTGGGTGTCAGCAGTACCTAAGAAAAAGCAATACAGAGAGAGAGAGAGAGAGAGAGAGAGAGAGAGAGATTTCAGAAAAATTCATAGGGAGCATGGGCTTGGCCAGAGGCAAAACGGTGGGGCAAAAACACCAGGACACGTTAGGCCAGGCATGTCCAAACTTCAGCCCTCCAGATGTTTTGGACCACAACTCCCACAGTCCTTTGCCATTGGCAATCTAAGCTTAGAATTCTGGGAGCTGTGGTTCAAATAATCAGGAGGGCCAAAATTTGGACATGCCTACGTTAGGCGAAAATTCACTGCCTGTTTTGTTTTGTTTTGAGTGTCATTTCAACCTTTTCAGAAGCTCCACAAAAGCTGGGAAACCATCAGATAATGGTGACTTGGAGAAGGGATATTTGGCTATTGTGGGAAGATCAGGCAAAATCAAAGAAAAACTGAACCAGACAAAAGACACCAAACATGTGGCACCTTAAGGACTAACTTTCATATTTTAACGTAACATTTCATGGACTACATGTCCACTTCTTCAGACATATAGCAGCAGAATGAGGTGTACAATATAATATGTGATGGGATATACATTTCATACCACATATTCATTGGCTGTAATCTCTGTATTTGCATGTCAGCCTGGTAGTAAGTTCCTATAGACAGTGGATAGGGAAGGCGGGAGAAGAGGAGGGGGTTGTAAATATGATGGGGAGGAGGATTTGTCCAGGGTCTCATGTTGTTTGTTGATAGGTGTTGTTTTATGGCTGTGTGGTAAATTCCTCAAGAGATGGAAACCAGACCTCAGATCAGTGCAGGGTGGGTGGGGGTGGGGGGATTTTGTTTTTACCTTAGACTCCTGGTGGGAGATAAACGTGCCTGAAGTGACAGTATAGTAGTATTACATTTCATATAGATGATGGACACACACAAGAATGGATTAAACATAAGTCAGGGTTTCTTGATAATTTCTCAAGAAACCCTGAGTTATGTTTAATCCATTGTTGTGTGTGTCCATCATGCATATGAATTTTATCTCAGCTGTTTCTCTTTGTGTTCTTAACTTGTAATAATTCTGTTCCAAAACGGTGACCTTCAAATCCTTCAAGAGGTGTCCGGGTAAACTGAAGTTCAGGGAAGATCAGAAGGCCACATTTGGCCCCAGGGCCACCCTGTATTCTCATAGATACCTCTCTTCAGAACCTGATATTTAATATGGTGATTGCTACTTTAGGGTGATTGACTCTCTGCATTTGTGAGAAGGTCACAGTAACTCAGCACTGTCTTCTAATCATAACCTCAGGTATGTTTTTTGGTTTAGTAAAAGCCAAATATAAAAGATTTAAGCCAATTAGCATAGTGGTTTGTTACACACTCCAGGTACCATCTTTGTAATAGACTCCTTTTATTGTGATCAGAAGACGGCCATTGCAAAAAATAAAACCAATAATTATAATGATACAAATATAGGCTAAGTCTCTGGACAGTTTTTAGATGTCATTTGATAATATGCCTCATCTTCCCAAAGAATAAAATATTAAAAAATCAAATTAAAACAGAAGATTTAAAGATAAAAGAAGAAAAGCACATTGAATAAACTATGTACAAAAATGATTGTCTTAAAATGTAATGCTCTTATACTAACCCATAGTCATTGTTAAATTCTTTATTTAAAAAAAATCTCCCACATGTTCTATTCTAGCATGTTATTTTATTTATAAATTATAATAATACATGTTTTGAATAAAACATATAATATAGATACATAAGATCCCCTTGAACATTTCCTTTTAGCAACTGTGCAGGTGGGAGATAAATCTCCTAAATAAAATTGGGCAGGGAGAAGGGCTTAATCCATCTTTATTCTAATAATCTGTTTGACTACCTAATAAATACTATTTTGATATATATACTTTCAGTCAGCCTTGCCAAATCTAAGATTCCACTTCATCTGGTTCTCTTCTAAATCCTGTTTTCTTTTGAAGTAATCACAGGAGATTTTAATTAAGTAAAACCTTAATGCTTAGTGCTAGTTCATTGTGGTCCATTCCTAACATACCTAAGAGTTCAAGACAGCTATGTCTAAGGTGCCTTTCCTGTAGCAAAATTTGGACCTGCTAATAATACAGACTTCTCAGAGTGAACCTATTCTGTCTCGGGGGGGGGGGTTGCTAAAGCATTTTGTACCTGTTTTCCGACTCCTAGGGAGGTCCGTGGTTGAAGAAAGAGCTCCACTGTATCATGCTTATTGGAGTGGCAACAAAGAGCTATATAATTCTCCCTAGACCAATGTTGGCAAATCTATGGTACAGGTGCCAAAGGTGGCACTCGGAGCCCTTTCTGTGGGCACACGACATCACCCCTTCACAGCCGCTTGTATTTAGGTTAAATGGCTGTATTGGCACTTTGTGAAAAATTAGTGGGTTTTGAATCACAGTTTCATCTCCTCCCACTCCACACCATAGGATTGCTTTGTTGGTGTAAGTCAGTTATTTTGTATTTGTGCAGGCCAGCTCTTTAGGCTGAAATCAAGGGAAGAGAGGAAGAAAATTAGAGAAATAGCTCCCAACACTTTCCCAGCCACACTGGTTTTTTTTACACATTGGAAAAACCAGAACCTAATTGCACTTCGCTTTTTAAGTTGACCAGTTACTCTGTGCAGTTATTGCCAGTTATGGAAGGCATTGTGTTTGTAAGGAGAAAAACATAAGTTGACACAAGCTTTCTTACAATCTGTGCCATCTTTCCCTCCACTGGCAGAAATACCCTTGTTCAAAGGTATCATATGGTGCAGTATAGCAATGCAGATCAAGTTAAATGTGTCCTGTGAAATACATGACTAGAAATTGAAGAGGAAAAGCCATATAAAACATTCCACTGTATCTGTAAAGGTTTAAATAAAGATTCCCTTGTATCTTCAACTGATAATGACTGCTATCACCATAGGGATATGTATAAATACAGATGACGTATTGTAACAATCCGTATGTCTGAGGAAATAGATTATGATCCAGAAAGCTCACACTGAAACAAATTTGTTTGCCTTTAAGGTGTCACAGTATTTTGTCCTTTTCTCTTTTTTAACACACACACAGGTTTTAGTAGCATGCTTGTTTTAATAATGGATCTTCATTTCATCTCAGCATTTCTCGTAACTTTAGGACAGTACTGTGTTGTTTGAGTATTTGAAACTATTTTTAAAAATCACTTTCAAAGAATTGAATGGAATCCTTGACATAGCCATTTGTATCCTTGAGTGCTATTTAACCACCATTGGGGTTGGAACAATATTTATTTATTTATTTATTTATATTTGTACTTGTTAACCACCCGATTTTCCCTCAGGAACTCTGGACAGTGTACAACAAATAGCAAATACAACAATCCAAAACTAACCCCCATTATAAACAAAACAAATCAGAAGCTAAAAATGATAACACAAATAATATGACAAGAAAGAATCCCGCAGGAAGAAGGGCGGGGCCAAGATAACACAACCAACAACTCAGATGTGCGCTCAGCGATCACCAAAGGATTCCACAAGAAGCCAGGTCTTTAAGGCTTCCCTAAAGGCTGGTAGAGACTCCAACAGCCTAATCTTATTCCAGAGTGCCGGGGCGGCCACCGAGAAGGCCCGATTACAGGTAGAAACCCTATGGGCCTCCCTCGGGGTGGCCTCCCGAAGCGAAAAGGCAAGCAAAGCTCTGGTCCGTCAGGATGAAGCTGACCTCTAGGAGATCTTCTCCTCCAGATAGTCAGGGCCCAAGCCATGGAGTGTTTTGTAAACCAAAACCAGTACCTTGAACCTTATCCGGGAGGCAATGGGTAGCCAATGCAGGCGAGCCAGGATGGGGGTGATGCGGTCATACCTGCCCGCACCAACCACCAGCATGGCTGCAGCATTCTGCACCTGCTGCAGCTGCCGAACAAGGGTCAAGGGTCACCCCATGTAGAGAGGGTTACAGTAGCTGTGCTTTTGAGTTTTTTTCAGAAATAAACAGGAAGTAAACAAAGGGGCACATAGCTCAGAATTAAATAACAGAAAGCAAACAAACAAAACATAGATTCCGGCATGACAGAGAATTCTCACAGGGGTATATGAGGGAGAAGACTTCAATGTCCTTGGGGTGTAGTTGGAGCTCCTTCCATCACAGAGAAAGAGAAACACGCCCCGGGTCTTTGGAGAGGAGTTCATAAAAGATCATATAGTCGGGGCAACAAGGGCAATACTAGCCAACTTGAGCCCATTATATTAGCCCAGTTCATTTTGTGTAGTTGCCTGAACTATACAGCATGTACCAGTATTGTCCAAGGGGTTAGAAATGACACTGCCTCCTCCCTCTGAAATACAAACATGATTGAAGCCGGTGTGTAAGAGTTCTCATGTTGCATTTTAAGGTTATTGGTTTCATTTTTTATAAACAGTTAAAAGAGGACTGCAGACCGTCTGGTCTTGATTTTCCCTGATTTGTGACTCTTTTAATGTGAATCTATAATTTCAATTTTGTGAACTGAAGCTCTGCTTTTCTGCTCCAACCTGGCTCAGGGAGAGGCTGAGCGATGCAATGAAGGCCTGACAATCCATTCTTTAAGCAGAATAATAGCTGGAATTCTTCATGATTAGAAATACAGTATCAACATAATCGATTTAACAACATTACATGGTGGCTGAAAATAGACTGAAATCCCAAGCCAGGCATCTACTGTGTCTGAGTGAAACATCTTTCATATGGTTCTAAGATGAAATTACCCCTGAATGAATAGCATCTTCATTTATCTTCAAAGCCTCCTCTGTGCAACCAGTGAGTCTACTCTCCTCACATTCTCTAGCAGGAATTACATTATGTCATTATAGCAGCATTCTGGTGCAGTGTGGAACAGATTGTTTTGGAAAATGAACCTGGCTTCGCAATAAATTACATTTACAGGTATAAAAGAACGTGTTACTTTGTTTAAAGCAGTCACAAATACAATTAAACTCTTAATTTATTTTAAACTACAAATGTGGCTATTACCATAACCGGATTACGAATATAATCTGTCACTCCAAGAGGGATACTGAACAGTTTTCATTTGTAATTTTAGACAGACTTTTCAATTTGCAGGGTCTGCCACGGCTTGATAGTAAAAGTGGAATATTGTGCACATTTGTTTATGTTTAATTTCCAGACATGCATATCCTGATGCTCGAGAATAATACTTCTGTTGTTGTTGCAACTATTCCTTTGTTATGCTTTTTTTTTTAAAATATGGAGGAAAATATAAATTCACTTTTCCTGCATTTGTTTTCACAATGGCACTTTTGGGAGTTGTATGTAAAGGTATTACTCATGGTGATAGTACCTGAGCTAGTTTTAATTTATTTACAAGATCTATCATATCCACTTCCGGAAGCATCCTGTTGCCTTTGTTGCTGTTACTGTCATTGCTGTTGTTTCGAGACAATATTGCTTGAAATGTTTCCATTGGTTTATCTCTTTTCTACCTCAGCCTCTCCTCTCCTAATACTGTGTGGCCAAATGTCTGATCGTGGGAATGTTTGTGAAGATCCCTGCATTCCATATCATTTATTTTGTGACTCTGCATGAATGGCTCTGGAGCAACGCATACGTCAGGACCAGCCCAAGACATATAACCCCCTGGGAGAGAACAGCAAATAAGGGCCCATCAGTGTAAGATGCATAGCTTTCAAAGCTCAGCCAAGTTGTTGTGGCATAATATGAAGCATAAAATCCCATAAAGCCGCCACCTTGTTGGTAATAGAAATCCAAATTGCAGGAAAAGAGCCGTTTGCTCCCCTTTTAATGGCACTGAAAATGTGAAACTTCCAAGTGGATAAGCAAACCCTATCAATAGGCATGCTTTTCCCACCACCCTTCTTATTCCGATCCCCTTTTGCCTTCTGTTCAGGCCACAGCGTTGACTTCACTTCTTTAAGCTTCAGTACACGCTGTCCTTCCTGTCCTGTTCTGCTTGCCAAGGTCTCATTCAGGGTCTCCAAGAAGAAATGCTCTCCTCCCCACCCCATCCCGCTGCCCCATTTACTTGTAGGAGAACAACTGTCTGTCCTGTGCTGGAAGAAGTCAAACCAATGCCTCTAGGCAGGTGTAAAACCTTTAGCAGCTTCATCCAGATCTTGAACAGCCTGAGGGACATGTGACGCCCTGCAAGTTAATCATGATGGGGCTGAAGAGACACCCCCCCCCATTACACTCTCTCGAATTGGTCCTGCAGGTAGGGTCAGAACCACTGCATCCCACTGTTTCCATACCACAAAGCTGGTCCACGAAGCTGTCATTATAAATGATATCAAAACTCACTGAGCGATCCAAGAGGATCAACAGAGCAAGCCAATTGATGCATCTGCTCCTCTGATACGAGCCTCATGGCACAGTGGTTAAATGCCTGTCCTGCAGCTAAAACTGTGCTCATGACCTGGGGTTCAATCCCAGGTAGCCAGCTCATGGTTGACTCAGCCTTCCATCCTTCTGAGGTCGGTAAAATGAGTACCCAGCTTGCTGCAGAGGTTGGGGGTGGGGCAATATATAGCCTGCATAATTAAATTATAAGCCGACCAGAGTGTGCTTGAAGCACTATGGGGCGGTATACAAGGAGAACACTTTGCTTTTTGCTTTTTCGATAGCAACAGTTTGGAAGCAACGTTGAATTGCCACTTTCCAAGCATTCTTTTCAGACCACTGGATCCACCAATTTGCTTGTCCTCCTTTTAAAACCCCAGAGTGAGTGTTTTAGCACTAACGTGTCACTCCAGCTTCTGGAATTCTGTAGAATTTGTTTCAGTTCAGAAGGATAGTTTTAAAAAGCAGTAATAGTTGCATGATTGCGTTCTCATCACTTCATTTCAGAACGGCAGCAGTGATTTTTCATTTACAGAATGGAAAGTAGAATAAAGGAAAAATGAAGCAACACTGAAAGGCAACAAGTACAAATGCATCTAATGTACTGTATGACCACCCCCTCCACCAGGACATGTTAGAGGACATGTTGGCTGGGCAAATGCCATTGAGTGAAAGCTTCATTGGCTTTGTCTTGCCAGATTTCCATTTGCTTCCAGGTGTTTGTGAACCACAATGCCCATTCCTCATCATTGGCAAAGGGCAACCTGTGCTGGACAGTCCAACTACATCTCAAGTTCTACAATGTGTAAGAACCACGGCGATTTTTAAAAACCTGTGCGAAGGCTTAGAACTTTGAAAAAAAAATATTTCTCTTGCCTTTAGGTAACGAGTGTAACCTTTAATTTTACATTTTCAGGCCTTTTTGCAAATGTGCAATTTGCCAGTCCAGGTGGTTTGCAAGGCAAATGCAGAATACATGTCCCCATCTGGTAAGTAGCAAGATCATTTTATACCGCACTTGTGTTTGGAAACTATGGCAACAGTCTCTCATCTCGTTTGAGTTCAGCCAGGGCTGTTCTGTAATGGCTTGCTTCTTGCTCTGTTGTGGATTCTTTTCATTAAGATTCTTTTCATTCTTTTCATGGAAGTAATACATTTCAGCATTTTGATCAGTGGCAGTACATTGCAGTAAAAGGGGAGTGCTTGCTTTTAAGGTAGGCATGGTGCAGGCTTCGTAGCTCCAGCAGTGATCCTTGCAGACCAAATTACAGCTGAGGAACCTAAGGCCCTCCAGATGTTCTTGAACTCCACTTTCTTTCATCTCTAGCCTCCCCACCTCCCCAGCAGGAGCTGGTTCATCAGCATCTGGAGGGCAGAAGGTACCCCACTCCAAACTTCCTATTATTTGGTGGGACTGAAACAGGATGTTCCATCTTCTCGTCATGTCTTCTGGGCAATATCTGCCATGACCTGAAAGCACTTAAGAGAATGTCTGCGACTCATTAAGCAAATAGACTGGTCGTCAACTAATCATGTTTGGGGCTTTCCTCCACTTCCACTGCTATTGGGTTTTAAATACAGTGGACCCTCGTATAACAAACAGCTTGTATAACATAAAATCTGTACAACATAAAAAATTCCAGAGATAGGGGAAATTTGCTTAACATAATCGCCTACGGAGAGAATCCATACAACATAAAAATGAGATTACTCTGTTTTCAATGCATTCCTATGGGAATTTGTATAAAGGAAAATTTGCTTAACATTATTTCATTTGGAACGAATTAATTCCTTTATACAAGGTACCACTGTAGCTACAAAAAGACTGAATATGAATCTCCTTTCTGTTTTGTTCATGGATATTTCTACTGCCCAGCGGAAAAGTCTTAATAAACATCACACCTGATTCTATGGGTATCTTTTGGAAACCTAGTCCCAGTGTATTGGGTCGGACTTGTAACATGAGTGGGCCTGAGATTGGGTCCCTAATGGCATGAGGTTAAATCCACAGCTGCAAAAGCATCTTCCTTCCTCTCTGGGATTCAGTATGCAAAGGATGCCGGGTTGGCTCTGCTTTCATTCCCTCCATCTGTTAAGAGCCTTCTGAGGTGCTGAACTGCTGACTGTGCCTGCAAGGAACTCCAAGAGATCATTCCTTATATAGTAGCTATGTGTGGATCAATAAAGCCATTGAGAGGTCTGGAAGATCAAAAGAACAGGCATGGCTTATGCAGGGCACATCATTGCATGGATGTGTTGTTTCTTGCGTACGATTGCTTTGTGAAGCTTTCTGACTACCCTGTTTCCCAAAAATAAGACACCCCCCCCCCAAAAAAATAAGACCTACTTACAGTTTTGCCTCTAGGCATCCCATGAAAATAAGGCCTCCCTGATAATAAGATAACAATAAATGTGTACCGTATTCTTTTTCATGGAAAAATAAGATATCCCCTGAAAATAAGACCTAGCGCATATTTGGGAGCAAAAATTAATATAAGACACTGTCTTATTTTCAGGGAAACATGGTAGCAGGAATGCCCCGGATAGTGCAGGTGTCTTTATTATTATTATTATTATTATTATTATTATTATTATTATTATTATTATTATTATTATTATTATTATTATTATTCCTTTAAAATGCAGCTCTAAGGTTTCCTTAACAAAAAGAAGGAATTAAAAAGAGGAAATCACAAACTGCTTAGTCCAAAGCCATTCACGGGTAATCGTGATGTGAGCTCTCCCAAAAAAAGAGATCTCAGGATTCAGACCTTTGCAGTTTGGGAAAAGAACTTTGAGCAGTGGAATCCGGCCTTTTCTTGAGTTGAGCATGCAGCACAAAGGGATCGGTGAGAAAGTGAGCAGAAAAGAGTCAACCGTTCAACTGACTGCTAGGGAGCTCGCCGAAAAGTCCCTGGCAGTTCTGCCAATTGCCCACCCCTACCAAGGGATGTGCTTACATCTTGGCGCTCCGGCGAAGTGCAATCCTTGACAGCCATTTCCCACGGTCCAACTGCATCCTCTCACGGTTACAGCGTGAGCCCACCCTCAGTCCTGCTCACAGGCTGAGTTCCTAGTGCTTGTGTCTGCATTGCAGCAAATCCCTGGTTTCTGCACTTACCAAGTACTGTACAGTTAAGAGCCTACTTACGTAGTTTTTCTTTCAGCACTTTTAAACATATACGTAATAAGTTGTATTCTGATTGTTCACAGATGATTAATTCTCAGCTCTTGATTCTTTTTTTACATGCATCTGTTACATTGTTATGCAGCATTAGTAAAGATGGTGTAACACTGACACTGCCAAGTATGGAATCCACTTCGTTAGATAGTGTTTTGCAGAGATACCAAGGACCAGTCCTTTTATTGATTTTATTGTTAATTGTTGCTACATTGAGTCCACTTTTTTTTTTTGAAATCCCATCCAGAAGAATACACTGACAGTTGTTAGAACAGAAGGACGAAGTTCGTTGAGCCTCCTTGAATCCTTTTTAAAGAGAAAGGCAGGATAAAAAGATTTTAAATAAAGAAATAAATGATGATGCAAGTTCACAAGTAAAAAAACCCAGGATAGATGGAGATTTATCCGTTCCGTTCCCATGCGGAGGATATGTCTTGCTTAGAGTACCAAGTAGCTAAGCGGGATATAAATATAACAAATAAATAAATTAAATAAATAAATAAATACATAAATAAATAAATACTTTAATGCAGGAGTGGAGGATATGCAGCTATTCAGATCTGGTGAGCTGTAACCCTGATTAGTTTGAGACAGCATGCTAAGTGTTGCCAGATAATGGGAGTTGCAATCACCAGCATCTGGAGGTCCACATGCCCTTATTCCATGTCTTTAAGGTGCTGTAGGAAATAGCTTGTGCTTTCCTTGAATGGACGAGGAAAGAAATACATGAGAGGTGTTTGTGGAGGTGGGGTGGTCCTTCTCAGTAGCACAGCTATTTCCTGTGTGTGTGTGTGTGTGTGTGTGTGTGTGTGTGTGTGTGTGTGTGTGTGTGTGTGTGTGTGTGTGTGTGTGTGTGTGTGTGTGTGTGTGTGTGTATAGAGAGAGAGAGAGAGAGAGAGAGATTTAACTGCTGTCCCATATTGCATCCATCTGTTTGTCTAGCTATAAAGGGCCAGGGTGGTCTTTGCATAACTGAAACACAAATGACTTGTCTTGATATTACTAAGGGCCTTTTTACACGACCCCTAAGATCCGCTGGCCACTTAAATTTGGACCAGAGATCTTAGGGGTTCGTCGCTCTTCCTCTGTCCCCACCCCCCTCCGCACTTCCTGGTTGCTGGCTGCCTGAGGGAGGGAGAAAAAAGAAAGAAAAGAATGCCGGTTTACCTCCCTTTTGTTCCGGGCAGCATTCAGATCTCTTAAAGGGGCGGGGCGCAAAAAAAGAACAAACAGAAGCCAGGAGAGCCCCGCACTCACTATCCTTACACCAGATCAAATATTTGTCACATCCAAAAAGCAGGTACAAGAAAACTGCTCTGGGTCGCGCTAAAGTGGGCGGGGTCGCACTTAATTGTCTGCAAAGTCCGGAGCTGGTGGGTAAACATTTTTAAGGTCCGGACCTTGCAGCCATTTGCGGCGGAGCTTAGGGGTCATGTATAAACGCTCTAAATAATCTTACCATAGAGAGAATTTCCATGCTGATGGGACTATGAAGTGTAGATATACCCTAGATGTGTCCTAGCCCTGATGTGTAGTTTATTTTCGTAGTGCTTCCTGGTTTTCACAAGACTTTGTATTTATAATAGGATTATTCATTCTTGCCTGGAACAAATGCTTGCCTGGGACAGCTGTTTGGTACCAGCTTTGGAAGCAGATTCTCTGTCACAAAATGTGCAGGAGAACACATTGTCTCGGTTGAAATCTCACTGATTTCATGTTCTTGAATCCAAGTGGAAATGGATTCAGGCGGATTATTGTTTTAAAACATGAGAAACCACATATGAATGAGCTTAAATGAATGAGTGAATAGCGACGATCACTCTGTGTTGCTCAGGAGTGTTAAAGTATATTGTTTGTTTTGATTACAGGGAAAGTGCCCTTTATTCATGTAGGAAGTCAAGTAGTTTCTGAACTGGGACCCATTGTGCAATTTGTGAAAGCCAAGGTAAGGAGGTTAAACTAAACAAATTTGTTTGGTAAATATCTCTTCAACCGTTGAATCAATTAACTTTGCAGCTATGAAATTGTCCTATGGTGTAATAACGTTGCATCAAATCTGTGGGAGATAGAACGGCATTATTTCTTTTGCAAGGGGAAATCTTCCTCTAAGGATTTGTGAACAAATCCTAAACTACAGGAAAGGCCCCAATTTGGCAACCCATCTGGTATTGTTTTTGCTGATGAAATTGGCCGTGTAAACAGACAGTGATTTTGAGGTTCATATCTATAAATGGGCATCCTTAATAGCTGTTTGGTAAGATATGGGGAGGGGAGCAGCTGAGGCCTTCCAGTTGCTTTGGACTTGAATTTCTATCTTCCCTTACAATTTATTATGCTTGCTGGTCTGGTGGTGGGTATTTTCTACCTCCGTTATTCCGTCAAACATGCAGAGTGGCTTCTCCCAACTCTACTCTACATGTTCTCCAAGTTTAATGAAGATTTGGTTTCATACATCTGAGCTCTACATCTACATAGGGCCTTTTCACACGACCCCTAAGATCCGCTGGTCCCTTAAATTCGGACCAAAGATCTTAGGGGTTTGTTGCCCTTCCTTCCTCCCCACCAGAGAAAGAGGGGGGGAAATGCAGCTCACCTGGAGGAGCCTCCCGGAGCTCCATTTCTCTTCCGTTTCTCTTCTGCTTGCTTTTTTTCCTCCCACCTCTTCTCTTAAAGGGGCAGGAGGCAAAAAAAAAAAAAACACAAGCAGAAGCCAGGAGAGCCCGGCACTGACCAGATTAAATCCGGACCTGGGGATTTTCACCCACCTCAAGCAGGTACAAGAAAGTGCAGCTGGGTGGCGCTTAGGTGGGCGGGGTCGCACTTAATTGTCTGCAAAGTCCGGAGCTGGTGGGAAAACACTTGTAAGGTCCGTACCTTGCAGCCATTTCCTGCGGAGCTTAGGGGTCGTGTATAAAGGCCCAAAGTGGGGTCCCTAGGATACGGCCCTTTAGCAAGTGGACTAGGAAAACCCAGTCTTCACCAAATGTGGAGGGATTGTGAGTCAGAGGAAGCTTATCTGCAAGTTTGGTGCCGCTGGGGATGGGGGGACTTTCTGTGGAGGGGGCACTTTGGGGGTACATAAACTCGACATCGGGTTAGGGTTCACCAAACTTGGAGGGATTGTGGAGAGGTGTCCGTGGAAGACTCCCTGCATTTTGGCATGTCTAGGTGCCTTAGGGGACATTTTATAGTCTGACAAATCAAAAATTGTAAAAACAAAAAACATCCATTTGTATTTGTCAGGGGTATCAGTTTGTATGGAATATGAGTTGTACCTATTTGCGACCAATTCTATGAAGACTTACAACTCCTTCTACAACTGACACCAAAGAAAGATGTTCTTCTCATCATAGTAGAAGTTTCAGAGAGGGTAGCCGTGTTAGTCTTTTCAAGAATTTCAGGCGAAAATCGAAGAAAAACAAAACAAAACAAAAGACACAAACATGTGGCACCTTAAAGACTAACTTTCATATTTTAATGTTAATTAGTAGAAATGGACTGAGTTAGAGCTGTATAGTTTTATGGTTTTATGGCTTACGCCAGCCTTTGTTTATGTTTAAAGTATAGGAAGTAAATTCCTCAAGTGATAGAAACCAGATCAGATCAGATCAGATCAGAGAGGTAGTGGAAAAGACAGGGGGTGGGGGGGGGGGAGAGAGAGAGAATGGGAGTTAAGTTAGAGTCCATGAAAAAAATGATAATGTAGATTCATAGGGGATTGGAATGCTAAAGTAGGGAGTAAAGTGGTAAAAGGAATAACTGGCAAGTTTGGCCTTGGAGTTCCAAATGAAGCAGGGCAAAGACTAGTAGAGTTTTGTCAAGAGAACTGGTCATTGCAAACACTCTTTTCCAACAACACAAAAGGCGACTCTACACATGGACATCACCAGATGGACAACACAAGAATCAGATTGATTATGTTCTCTGCAGCCAAAGATGGAGGAGCTCTATACAGTCAGCAAAAACGAGACCTGGTGCTGACTGTGGCTCCGAGCATCAGCTTCTTATTTCAAAATTCAAACTGAAACTGAAGAAAGTAGGGAAGACCACTGGGCCAGTCAAGTACAGTCTAAGTCAAATCCCTTATGAATACACAGTGGAAGTGAAGAATGGATGTAAGGAACTAGATTTGATGGACAGAGCGCCCAAAGAACTATAGATGGAGGCTTGTAACATTGTACAGGAGGGAGCAACGAAAACCAGCCCAAAGAAAAGAAAATGCAAGAAGCTGTCCAACAAGGCCCTACAAATAGCGGAGGAGAGAAGGGACGCAAAATGCAAGGGAGAAAGGGAAAGATACAGAAAACTGAATGCAGACTTCCAAAGAATAGCGAGGAGAGAGCCAAATTGATAGAAGTTTGCTTCCCCCTCACCTTTTTTTGCCAATGAGATCCATCCACAGGATCAAAAGGATCCTTTCCACCCACAGACGACAAAGTTTGTGTCTACTCTGGTTTTTATTCATGCCAAGCAGTTCTGATTTCTAAGGTGGTATTCTCCTGTCTTTCCCACAGACTATTGGTTTGGCTATGAAAACTTGAGGCAGTAATTTATCCTTCTCTTCCTCTCTTCCCTGGAACCATTTGGCTTATTCTCTCATAGAGCCCCACATGGGATCAAATTTGCATAATAATTTATTCAAACTATTTATTCATTCTTCTGTTGAGGTACCTCAGCTAGAGTTTAAAGTAACTTGCCTATTCTTAAATGTAACAGGCTTCGCCACAAGGATAAGTTACAATACTTAAAAAAGTATGAACTACTAGCATTGCTTCAAATCCAGAACACCTGTGCATGTGCTGCCAGACACCTGAATTTCTACACTGGAAAAAGACAATACAGTGGACCCTTGTATAACAAGTGGTTTGTTTAACAGAAAATCCGGTTAAAGGAAAAAATTTCCAGAGGTAGGGGAAAATCGCTTAACAGAAATCGCCTATGGGGTGAATTCATACAACAGAAAAACGGTTGCAATTAGGGATTAATCCATTTTCAGTGTATTCCTGTGGGAAGTTTGTACAAAGGAAAATTTGCTTAACAGAATTCATTCCTTCAGAATGAATTAATTCTTTTATACAAGGTACCACTGTATTTTAAATTCATTTAGCTGGGGTAGATAGCTCTTTGGTAAATTCCTCTTTCAATTTCTACGTGTTCAGATGCCACTCTGAAGAGACCATACACTCAGTATTATAGAAGAGAGACTACTATTGAATCCGAAAGTGAAATAGTCTTTTAGATCGCACCTGTTGCTTGAGAGATTGGCCACATGCACTTTGAGTATGCCAGTTTGGTGTTGCATTTTCCACTCAGTTTCTTTGGGCAAAGGCTTATGGATCAGTGATTCACTTGGTTTAAAACCTTTCAAAAGTCCTGGCAATCATTATTCCCCCTAACTCCGGCTTGATATAGCTTTGTGAATTAATGCCTTTGCTTTGCATTTTATTGGCCTTATCCTGATCTACCTCTGTTTTTTGACAAAGATGCCAAATTTATGAAGGCTACTCAGCCAAAAAGCAAAAGAGATCTGTAGTTGGAAATACGGTGTCCTGCAATCTCTTGCACTTTTCCGTAGAAGATTATATTTCCGTGTTTGCTTTATTTATTTGTCTCTGTGGTTTACGAAGCCACTTTTAATGTGCAATGCTGTGATACCGAGACAGGAAGGGGTGAAAAAAAACCCCTGGACATCAGCGGGGCTTTGGGAAAAAACCAAATGGACAATTTTTTGCTATTCATTCTTTATTTCCCCCCCCCCGCCCTTTTCTTCTCCTGCCTTAGGGCCATTCACTTAGCGATGGCTTGGATGAAGTCCAAAAAGCTGAGATGAAAGCCTACATGGAATTAGTCAATAATATGCTTTTGACAGCAGAGGTATGGCAAAACACTAGTGGCTTGTCAGTCTTGGGAATAGAACGAGATTGGGGAGAGGGAAGAGAAAGGAGGCCCTTTTGCTTTGTGATGCTGCAAGCTAAGGGTGACCCCTCCCCCCCCTCATAAAACACAAGGGCTGCTGCCATATGATTAAAAGTGCCGCTCAAAAGGCACCACACTTGTAATTTATGTTTTGGAAACCGGGTTAGCTAAGCTGGTTGTTTTTTTAAAAAATCAAGCAGGATCTTGCTGCTGTTCCATGGCGTTAACAGGCCAACCACCTTTCAAGGCACTAAATATGGTTATTAATGGCCTGTTTGTTAGGGAGAAAATGCAAAGCTGCAAGCAATATCTGGCTGTCTGTGTAACCCTACGTGCTATGAAATTCTCCTCTTCTTTGGTTCCTAGCTTTATCTTCAGTGGTGTGATGACGCTACAGTCCAGGAGGTGAGTGATTCTGCAGCATTTATCTTAATTAAATTTTAATGAGAAAACACTTTTGCTCACAATTGCAAGTCCCTCCTCATAAATGAAACATAGGGGTCTATATCACTAATGATATCATTTCCTTTTTTTTTTTTTTGGCTTTAATTTTGCTTGCATGTACGTTTTAAAGGAGACCTCCATATTGTTACTTGAATGCACTGGTCTCAAAATAGAAAAGGTTTCAATATACTGTATTTTAAAGGTTTATGTTGCTCTTCAGCTGCAAGTTACAAGCAGCTGCCCGGGACAGGAGTCAAAGTAGGGCCATGACGTTGAAACCGCAGCAGCCTCCTTCATTTTGTAAAATGCAGCTTTGTTTTCAAATATAAATAAAGCTGTTGTCCTTTTTTTTACTCTTTCTTAAAGATTACTCTCTCGAGGTACGGGTCCCCTTATCCTTGGCCTCTGAATCATATTTTGGCCTACCAGAAGCAATGGGAGATCCGACGTAAAATGAAAGCTATCGGCTGGGGCAACAAATCACTTGATCAGGTCAGTCACCATTGCACCAAACCTGAAATAGAGCCATAGCCTTGAACAAAAGCAAAGCAAAAATGTGCTGCTTATCTACTGCCTTATAGCACTTAAAGCACTCTCTGGGCAGTTTACAGTTCAGTTATGCAGGCTACACATTTTCCCTGCCACCTAGACAAGCTGGGTACTCATTTTACTATCCTCAGAAGGATGGAAGGCTGAGTAAACCTTGAGCCAGCTACCTGGGATTGAACCCCAAGTTGTGAGCACAGTTTTGGCTGCAGTGCAGGCATTTAACCACTGCAGCATGAGGCTCCTTATAACATGGTTTATTGTTGTATCTAAGAAACGGATTATCTGTTGTAGGGTTTTAAAAACAATGTTAAGTCTCTCAAAGCTTGCTTTGCTTGAAAGATAGGAGACGATATTGGAAAGAATATATTGTCCTGCAACAAAGCAGGTTGTTTCACTCTTCTTGCTGAGGCACATTCCCTGCAGGAGATAACTTTTTACCTCCCCTGCGCCATGAGGTTCATCAAATCTTGGGCAGCAGTTGAATTATAACACCACAGTTTCCCCCAGTTTCAGCAGGTATCTCAAATAATGCATAACAAACATATAACTTCTGGTTGGGAGCCAGGGAGGGACCTGCGTGTGAGGTACTTCGGGACATGGCCTTCAGTTTTATTTTGAAGCAGTGAATTGGGGGCACCACAGAGGTCTGGGAAGCGGAATAGCTTCTGTGCTCCATTTGCGTTCTGAAACCTATCTTGAATCTACACATTAGCTAAAAGAAACATGTGAATGAGTTTGCTGGTTGGTTTCCATTTTTTATTTCTGGGCTTAGACACTGAGGAGCTCATAGGAGAGCAATTTTATGTTGCGAATGCAATATCTGCAGCAGAATAAAGAAGAAAGACAGAAGCATATTTGAGGAAAACGGCTATCCTGAGATATTTGCCTGCTTCAGATGAAGTACGAGATAGCCCTTCTCCCCATATCAGATCCGTCTCTACAGTCTTTTCTGTACAGATACCTACAGTTAGCTTTAAACTCCTGCCTGTTGCTGAAGCCATCCTCTAAAACTTACATATTTTTTTTTTGCTCTTTGTGTGCCTGCTCATTTAGGTCCTAGAAGATGTAGATCAGTGCTGTCAAGCCCTTTCTCAAAGGCTAGGGACGCAACTGTATTTCTTCAACAAGAAGTAAGTTCTATATTTACCTCAAAGAATCTCCTGTCCAGGAAGGGGGGGGGGAGTCTCTTTTTTCCAAAGGATGGGGGGAGGGGTCCCCCTTTCCCTTATTTTTTCCATCCTCCTTTTCTCCTCAAATCACAGAATTATAGAATCATAGAACCATAGAGTTCGAAGAGACCTCAAGGGCCATCTAGTCCAACCCCCCTGCCATGCAGGAACCCCATCACAATATTTTTGACAGATGGCCATCCAGCCTCTGCTTAAAAACCTCCAAAGAAGGTGACTCCACCACCCTTTGTGGCAGCGTATTCCACTGCTGAACAGCTCTAATTGTCATGAAGTTCTTCCTAATGTTCAAATGGAATCTCTTTTCCTGTAGTTTGAAACCATTGCCCCGAGTCCTAGTCTCTGAAGCCATGGAAAACAAACCTGTTCCCTCTTCAATATGACATCCTTTCAAATATTTAAACATAGCTATCATATCCCCCCTCAGCCTTCTTTTAGAGAGGCTAAACATTCCCATTCCCTAAGCCGTTCCTCATAAGACATTTCCTGCAGACCCTCAACCATCCTGGTCGCCCTCCTCTGCACCCGCTCAAGGTTCTCAAAATCCCTTTTAAAGTGAGGCGCACAGAACTGGACACAGGACTCTAGGTGGGGTCTGACCAGAGCAGAATAGAGTGGTACTATCACTTCCCTTGATCTAGACACTATGGTTCTGTTGATGCAACCAAGAATTGCATTGGCTTTCCTGGCCGCCACATCACACTGCTGACTCGTGTTCAATTTGTGGTCCACCAAGACTCCCAGATCCCTTTCACAGGTACTATTCTCCAGCCAAGTACCCCCCATCCTATATCTGTGCAATTCATTCTTTTTACCTAGATGTAGCACCCTACATTTCCCTCTGTTGAAATCCATTCCGTTAGCTTTGGCCCAGCATTCTAATCTGTCAAGGTCCTTTTGGATTTTCATCCTATCCTCTAGGGAATTAGCAACCCCTCCCAATTTGGTATAATCTGCAAATCCACCATCACCATCACCCCGAGCTTACTGCTGACAGGAGGAGTGGCTTGGTTGAAAGGCAGACATTGTGGTTGCTATGAAAAGGGTGCTGTTCCCAGTCCCTTCACTTCTTAGATTGTCAACAGAACAGGGGCACTGCTTATTTGTATATTAGTTACATGAAACCCCTCTTTCCTGCCCAGAGCTCAAGGCAGTTTATCTATAGTGTGTGTGTGTGTGTGTATGTGTATATATATATATGTTTTCGTAGATTTTCACGGGTATAGGTATGCATGTTAGGGTGGATTCGGGTTTCTTCCCGTGTAGAAATCTGGTTGTTTTGGCGACGTTTCGACGAGGTCTCACTCGTCATCTTCAGGCTGGTGTGAAGAGACCTACTCACTCTCCACCTCAAACTCAGCAGAACAAATCCAAGCAACTCGCCGCCTGGAGAGCTGAAACAGAGACCTTGACAGGACACTCACCATCGCAGAGACCAAAGTCCTGTCTAACTTTGCAAAAGGGTGAAGCTGTTCCCAATATCCTCTGCTCCAGCAAACCCTCACCAACCTGAGGAAAGACAACAACATAATCATTCTGCCAGCAGACAAAGGCAATGCCTGGTGATGATTGTACAACAGACTATAGGGACCCTGCTTACTGCTTTGAACACAGACCCCACCACCTACCTGGAAAAAAACCACCAAAGCCAAAATATTAGTTCATCCCCACCCCATGAAGGAACACCTCTCTTTCAGCTCCATAGGCTCACCCCTACAGCCAAACAACTCCAGCCCTATGCAGGCCATCTCTTCATACGTTCGTTCCACTTCATAGAAATTATAAAGAAACAAGACCTACAACCCAATGACCTACTAGAGCTTCGATGTTGTTTCGCTCTTCATGCCCATTCAAGCCTTGACAGCTATCCACAACAAATAAATATATACATCCCCATTCAGAAGCCGTGACAGCTATCCACAACAAATACAACCCCCCCATAACCATACTTCTAAATGGACAAAGATACTAGAAGGAGCTTCCCCCTCTCACTTTTATATATGGAACCTCATCCGAACATAAACCCAAACTGAGGCTCAGATATGTTGACGATGCTGACACGGGAAAGACAAACTGCAGCTGACACAAAGTCACACAATGTGAGTTTCATGGACTGAGTGGAGACATACCATCTACCGGCCTCAAAACTTCTCTCTGTGTAACCTCAGAAAAACTACGAACGGCGCTACAGACTAGAAATTACACACTCTCTCGAATAATTGCAAACGGATTCAAAAAAAACACACACCACACCACACCCCCCAAGAACCAAGAAACAGAAGAGAACAACGGCACACATCAAAGGCACCACAGACAAAATAAGCAAAATTCTCCACAAACACAATATCAAGACAGCCTTTTGCACCGAGACCTTTTAAGGGTAGCTGGGAGTCTACGAAATACCATGCAAAGTCTGCCCAGCCACATACATCGGACAGACAAACAGGAGAATAAGCGCACGCATCGCAGAACACAAGAACGCAGTCAAAAAAGAAGAAAAATCTGGCATACAAAACTGAACACTTCAACAGTCGAATAATCATGGAAGCCATTGAAATAGAGAAACTAATAAACGTGATGACACCTCCCGCTAAAACAGACGAGCCTCTGTCACAAAGACGGACACCAGGTCCAAAAGGACACAAGATGCCACCACCTAAATAAAAACCCAGACCCTTCCCACAGATGAAACGAAACCACCATCCAATAACAAAACCACGACTGCACCATCTACCGCTACTCCCCACTCCAGCCACCACATGGAGCACACACACGCCAAAAAAACATACACACGCCAAAAAAACATTGGGAGACCACAGACACGCACACCCAAAATAAATAAATAAATAAATAAAGCCCAGGATAGCCAGAACACAAAGTGTTCTGCTTATATACACATCCATCCAGCACCACCCCCATACCACTTCAAGTAGTCTCTGGACATTTTACAGGTTTTTAATTACAGTGTGCAGGCTATACATTGCCCGCCGCCACCCCCCAGCAAGCTGGGTACTCATTTTACAGACCTCGGAAGGATGGAAGGCTGAGTCAAACATGAGCCTGCTACCTGGGATTGAACCCCAGGTCGTGAGTACAGTTTTAGCTGCAGGACAGGCATTTAACCACTGCGCCAAATAAATGTAGAATGACTTGAATGAGATGCCTTTTCAAATACAAAACAAATGTTTTATATTCACATTGCTAAGATCTAGATTTTAAATAGATATTCTGTTGATCTGAATCTTAAATTCTATCCTATCCCAGGGCTTTGTGGTGGCCAATGCATGTTGAGAAGGGGTGGTGCAGATGGAAGGGGTGAGGGAGAATGTTATTGCTTACATAAATGACAGCTCACCATAGTGATTCCAGTGCTAGGAAAGCAGTTCTCATGCTGCCGTGATAATGCAGCCCCAAAGAATTCTTTAATGGCAAAATACATAGGAAATAATGGGGGAGCGGAGGTCATATTATTTTCTTGGGTTGTTGTTTTGCATGATTCTGTTCCTTTGATCCCCAAACTTCTTCCAATCACCAATCAAATCTCCTTAAATTAATTTACTCCAGTAAAATTTACCTCAGAAAAAAATTCTCAATTGAAATGCATTGAGCCAATGCATTTCAATGGAGATGGCCGTGGAGTGTTGGCCCAAAGCCAGTGCCAAGCAGCTGATTGGTGGTGTCTGGGGGAGGAATGGTGCCTGCAGCTTCTCCTGACCCCCCCCCCCCCAAACAAGGGGGGAGAAGCTGCACACGTGATTTGAAATGCCTTCCAGTCATGGAGGCAGCACCTGCCTCTGTAACTGGAAGGCATTTCCAACATTGCCCGACCCCCCTGCGACGGAGAAGTGGTGTGTGATGTTTAAAGTGCTTTCCCATAGGAATGCATTGAAATCTGTTCATCTGGAACGGATTAATTGAATTTCAATGCATTCCTATGGGAAACTGCTCCCCGACTTATGAGTTTATTTTATTTTATTTTATTTTATTTTCAGACAGAACACTTAATTTTCAAGCAACTATTTCCATAATATGGAAATAGATTAATCACTCGGAATGGATTAATCTCATAAGACATATTTGAAAGACGTTAATGCAGTCCACTTCTCTTAGAGACCAAGAAGGGGCAGAATTTACAACAAGCTACTGTTGGCTAAGTGATCAGCCACCCAGTACAGTACATACCTAGTTCTTGTCTTCTCACCCTTCCAGAGGTCTCTGGCCGTTGGTGGCAAATAATGAGCAGTGTCTTGGAAGGCATATTCCGTTGCCCTTCCATTGCCGGAATCTCGGAGCCTTAAAGGAAAGAAAATCCTGAGCAACTCTGTCAGAACGCTCTCAGAACGCTCTTCTGCTCAGTGCACTTTGGGTGACCTGTTGTTTCTTTTTCTCATAGGCCAACTGAATTGGATGCCTTGGTGTTTGGACATCTCTTCACGATCCTCACCACCCAACTGATCAGTGACGAACTCTCCGAGAAAGTCAAAAGCTACGGCAACCTCCTTGCGTTCTGCCGGCGGATAGAGCAGCACTACTTCGAAGGCCATAATAAAGGCAGCGCGGCCACCTTGCCCCTCCCAGCACCCAGGCGAACCTTGAAGAGCTAAAAAAAATGCTTTCTGGTGGTAGAAATTACCAAGTGGAATTTTTTAAAAAAATATATATATTTTCCTTGTCTTTTTGCAGTGTTTGAAATGATACTAGCAACAGCTATTAGCAGTTGGGCCAAACTGTTCTAGCCCGGCAGAATCTGTTTTATGATGAATTTGGCAAACCCACTGCATGTGAAATGAAATTATTGGAGTTGTCCATTATCAGAGCCTGCATGCCATTTTAATCTCGCTCCAAAGTGTCCTTGGGATGTTGTGAAGACTTAACAATAAAGCCCATAAATAATTCTGCAAACACTTTCCCTTGATCTTTCCAAAAGCCTTCTGCATCCGATAAAGGTCCTCATGAATGTGTACAGTTGCTTTGTGTGTTGTGTCATTACAGTCGTGACCGACTCTTCGTGATTCCATGTCCATGGAGTTTTCTTGGCAGGAGTACTGGAGTGGCTTGCCTGTTCCTACTCCAGGCACCTACAGCACCTGGTATTCCCTGGTGGTCACTCATCCAAGTACTAACCAGGGCTGACCCTGCTTAGCTTCCGAAATCATTTGAGATCGGATGTGCTTAGTTGCTTTATTGAGCTGATAAAGTCCTGTAGAAACTATTCAAACATCTCCATACTGTGGTCCTGCTGGAGATCAAGGGGAAACATTTCCGTCTGGTCCAATGGAATAAACATCCTATTTGCACTGCTTTCCTTGGCGCATCAGAGGGAAGAGATGTGTACCCTAGCTAGCCAAGGCTGATGGTAGTTGTTGTCTTCAGATAAACTAACATTGCTCACTGTCCTAGTGCTGAAGTTTCTATAGTGGTTCTAGCACAGGGACTGGGGGTCCTGCAAAGCCTATATTTCCAATGGCAAAGGACTGTGGGAGGTGTGGTCCAAAACATCTGGAGGGCTGAAGTTTGGACATGCCTGGTTTAAACTATAAAGAAAACTCAAGCTGGAGAATATATATTTTTATCTTCTGGGTATTTTAACTTCATTCATGGGTTTTTGTGTTTATTTGGGGTGGGTGGGTGGGGAGGGGATCTTGGCTGGGACTTAAGGGAACTGTGGTCCAGAACATGGAGAGTGCAGAAGAGCTTCCCCCTCTGATGTAACATGTCCTGGCCTTGAGGACAGGCAGGTGTAAAAACTCAGAGAAAGGACTCTGAGAAACCGAGAATGCCCCGTTTGCAGCTCCTTCCCATCTCTCAGTCAGTCAGTCCGTCGGTGTGTCGGTGTCCCCCCCCACACACCCCGATCTATGTCTGAACCACCGAACCATCTCAACTCTTTCCTGTGAACAAAAACTCACCCTAAGAAGATGTCCGTGTTTTCTGCAAGCCGATGGAGACATGGGAGTGTGGATGAAGCTCTCATCAAGAAAGGCAACACTGTGTGCTTTTCTGTCCTTTTTTTGTCGGCAGGTGGTTCTTTTGTCCATGAAGTGCAGTGGCAGGGTTGTTGCCGCTTACCTTGCGAGCAGGATGCTGTTCAGATTTGTTTCTTCCCTGAATCATCAGTAAACTTCTGAGTAGCAGTTTACAAAAGAAAATGGCTTCACGTCTTGTTCAGCAGCATCCCATCAACCTTTTAACTTCTTAAAGCCTGACATTGTGCATTAACTCGGTTTGGATGCCTCTTTCAGAATATACGCCCCAGCTATCTGGGAGCAAACGATACTGATCTATTATAAACAAATAAAGCGTGCATAAATCTATTTGAGCCACTCAGACTGCACTTAAGGATATGGAGATGAGTGAATTACATTGCAAACTCAATAAGTAAAGTAAGATGAGCTGCAATCCTATAAGATTATCTGAGATAAATATTTCTGCTGAACGTAACCGTTCGGTTCTTCCCCCACCCTCCGTCCCAGTCACCCTCTTTCCTGTGCTCTAATTCAGTTATCAGAATGCTCCATTTAAATCAGATTAAGAATCAGAAACACTTGTTCAAATGATAGGACTAAGTACTTATTGCAGTCTTTTCAAAGTTTTAATTCAGAGGAAGTGGCATTTCAAAAACTAATACAATTATCTTGTCTTGAATATATATCAAGTCTTAGGGTTTGTAACACTGGAAAATTAATTTTGAAACTTAACCAAACTGCTCTATAATGAGGCCTGGAAGCACCACTGAAATGTAATGTCACTCTTACAGCAGCAATGGAAGCTATTTGCATTTCATTGAGACCTGAGTTCCTTAATCAAGGAATCATAATTAATCAGCTCAAGGTTTAAATTGTGATCTAGAGCAACCAACCACTACTCCCTGCCATTTGCTAGTAGATGTGTCTTCCCTGACACCCAGCATCATTTCCAGGTTCTTTGGAGCCGCGGAGGGAGAAGACACACACACACACACACCCCACAGCACCCCATGACACTTTCCTAAGAGGCTAATACAATGTGTTCACCTAATGCTGAGCAGGTCATGAGAAGACCCATAACACATAAGTTGTTTGGAGAGAGAAAAAGTTCAGTGGTTACAGCAGTAGTGCCCTTGGCACACAAGTGTCTCCACACCCATCTCTACCACCATCCCTAGCTGAGGTTCGAGGAGGAATGAAAGTTCATGGAAAACAGCAGAGGTCTGGGGCTCCCTGACACTGGAGGGGAAGGCTGGGCTTGTGACCCCTGGACTTGGCCTGACCATGTTTTAGCTTCAGCAGCAGGCCCTCCAGTGCCCTCGAGAGCCCTCATGCTGAGGAGCCTGTGTTGCTGCCAGGATCGAACAGCATGACTCCTCACTGGCCTGAGCCTCCTGATCCACTACAGGGTTAAGCCTAGGCCCTGTGTTGCTAAGGCATTGTGTCAGAACCTCAGACCACACCCTTTCCTAGAACACAGCTCATGTATTTGTTCAGTTGTACACCGCCCAGAGTGGTCTTTTGGCCAGATAATTTCGGTGGTATAGAAATCAAATAATCCATGGCTTAGCTGTTGAAAGTGTGCTGAATAGCTGAAGAATGTCAGTAGACAGCCTCCCCCTAGCCTGGGTCTTTCCTGATATCTGACTGCCATCTTCATTACCACAGACGATTGGCCTGTGGTAATTGGAGCTTCAGGCTAAAATGTAAGGAGGTTGGGGAGGCACTGTTTTAGATGCTGTATCATGCCACCTCTGATGCTTTGGTGACCATTGATTCCTGAAGAGCTTGAAGGCATCTGAGTAGGGTGGCCCAGCTTTGACCATTCCGGCTCTTGAGTGACCGACCGGCTTGGAATCCATCCTTGCAAGGTGGCCTGGCCTCCTGATGGCCCTGGCCTCTCTCCAAACACATTCAAACCCCATCACAGGCGGAGGTGTGCATGCAATAGGAGGGCCACCTGAAATACTGATCTTGACATTTTGCTAGCCCACAAGAGAGGGATGTGTGCTGCCAGTATACACCAGGATGTGTTTCCTCTGTTTCTCAGAACAGCTGCAAATCCACACCTACACTTGTCTTAACTGATTAAAATTCATTTGATCGCCTTTTAAAGGACTGCTGGTCCTAGCAGAATAAAACATGGTGAGTAGCTCAGGTAATATTTTGTATATATTTTTATCAAGGAAGATCTTGATACAAAGAGCAATGGGATACGATTACAGACAAGTCAAAGGGAAATTAAATGGGGAAAGAGATGTTAATGACAGTTACAGGAGCCAGCTATCTGGAACAGTTGCAGATAACAGAAATATCCTGACGTTAGATAAGCTATCTAACTAACATTGATAGTGTGAAAAGGAAATCTGATGCAAACCTCTGCCGAGACAGTGGAACTCCCTAATGCATTGTCTCCTGCTAGCCTTCCTTTGAAGTTCTTTGCCCCACAACAGCCCGTGCATCCATTTATAGCTCAGTGGTTAAAGTCCTGTTGTGCATGGTAAGCCAGGTAAGGCTGATGAGGCCTGTCCCCTTCCTCTAGGGTCCATTGGGAATCCCTTTTGCTGTGGGGAAGTTCGGGGGGGGAGTGAGGTGCAGGGAAGTCATGAATTTCGCGAAATTGCCAGGGAATCATAATGCAAAGAGAGAAGCAGAACATTTCAATGTCTGAAAAATGACTGCAGCTGATGACTTCATTGGCCTTATGTAGCATGAGTTAAAGCAACAGGATTTCAGCCTGTGTATTCTTTAAAGCATGCTTAAAGACGTTTCTGGCAGAAGATGGCATATGCCGCGCTGAGGAATGAGCAGAGGAATGGGCTCCTGATGTGGGCTGAAGTCACTGCAGAGGTGGTGTGCAAATATTCAGGAACACAGATTTATTTGGCATTTTCTACAGGATCTGGTCCCTAGGTCCATATCTAGTAGCTGATTTGGAAGGGGTGTTTTTAGTTGATGAGCAGGGAGAGGCTTACCACTGAGGCCCCTTGCAAAGAGTTTGCCACTGTCCAGCATGGGTGAGAGGTCACTGGTGTTCCTTCTGAGTGTTTTAAGTTAGGAGTTGTACCTACCAAATTCCATTTTTTTAATTTCATTTTCACTTCTAGGTCACTCCTGCAGTAAATTATTTGTGGGCATCAGCCTGACCTCGATGCTTAGTCTTTCATTTCACAGGATGGGTGTTTCAGTTTGAGAAATGGCCCAGGTAAACCATGACACTCTGTGTCTGGCGGAGCATTTCCTTCCACACAATCCGTTTTTAAAGAGGAAGGGTGGCTTTCAGAAGGACAATTAGCATCGAAGCAGCCGGAATTCTATATTACATCTTTCCCTTCTCGTCTGCTCGGAGCAGTACCCCTCTCAAATGAGCCCCTGTCCCACAATGGCATCCATAAGGAAGTGTTCCAGTTTAAAAGGGTCATCTGGGTAATGCCACACTGGGACACTGGCAGGCTGCCAGATGGGCAAAAAAAAAATCCAATAAATAAATAAATAAATAAATAAATAAATAAATAAATAAATAGTACCTGTTATTTACAAGGCAACTTAGCTGCATAAAGGTCTCCTGTGTCTTCTATATATATATATATATATATATATATATATATAAGAAATCTGGTTGTTTTGGCGACGTTTCGGTTCTTGGCTGGCAGCAAGTTCTCTGGGGTAGGTTCGTTTGTTCTTTTGTGATCTACCTGCTAACGACCTTGGTGATTGCAGTTGCTGCCTGTCTTGTTTTGGCATGTGTAAGTGTGCTCCATGTGGTGGCTGGTGGTGGGGAGTAGCGGTAGATGGTGCAGTCGTGGTTTTGTTATTGGATGGTGGTTTCGTTTCACTGGTCGTGCTACACAGGACGATGCAAGTTGGGAAGCAGCAGCATCTAGATGGCTGGCTACCCTGCCTTTGTTCTGTGATCTGATAGTGAAAATTATGGTGCTCAGAGTTTAGAACACTTCTCGGAATGCCTTCACCCACATGGCTACTGTGGGATTTGTACTTCCAAAAAGGATTTTTTTTCAAACTCTGGCAAAGATGATGTATGCTGTAATTTATTCTGTTGATTCCCTCCCCTCCCCCCAAAGATCACTTAGATTCACCACATAACACAACAATAACTTGATGCCAAGACGGTCATAAGTCATAGCTGGATCTTAAACGAAAGATACACCAGACTTGCTCAGCTTCAAAGTTGGAGCAACAATATTCTGACAGTAGACTCACAATTGCTGTTTCAAGACACTTGGATTCCTGATCTGAAATGGTATGTAAATATTCTGAAATACTTGACTGATGAATATTATTTTTAATTTGAAAGGCCAAGACGGTCATAGCTGGATCTTAAACAAAGATACAACTTGCTCAGTTAGCAATATTCTGCAGTAGACTCACAATTGCTGTTTCAAGAAGACTGTCTGATCTAACAGCCTAGCAGCGTGTGTGAGAGAGAGAGTCACATTGAGGTGAGCCTACCTAGATGTCTCTTGAGGTCAATTTACCAGCACAGTATCTCGTGGTGTTAGCTGGGTTACATGAACATTATTCATTTCCTCTTTTCTGCCCACCTTTGCTTGCTATTTCATCGGGATTTATCATGGTCCTCCACGAGATGCCAACAATTACCGCATTTTTCCGTCTATAATGCCCCCATTGATAAGACTAACTCCATTTTCCCAGCCCAAAATAACAGTTTCTCTACTGTATGTTTCTCTCATTCACTAACTTTCGTGTATAAGACAACTCTACATTTTAAGTCTAACAATGCTAGTAAAAATACAGTCTTATACATGGGAAAATACAGTAATACATTAATAATTAATTATTAGTACCACCGAGTTCTTTGAACAATCACCAGTTGTTTGTTTGTTTGTTTGTTTGTTTGTTTTAAAGGAATGTTTTAAAGGTCCTGTTGGTTGCTATTTATTACTCACTTGAGGAGAAACTAATTTTGACACAAGCAGAGCAGCAAGCCAGAACAGTTCCAAATTAAGTATACAGTATTGCCTAAACATCAACAAAGATCATTTCTCTGATTGATGGAATTTTATGAAGAAAGTGCTGTTTGTTACCCCAGCTTATCATAAATGCTGGTATTAATGATAAGACTCCCCAGAGTTTTACAAGAGTGTTTAAAAAAATTCACTGGGTTGAAGTTGACAGCTCAAGATATTGGGGGATTGTGGTAGAGGTAGTACAGACCATAAAAATTGCAATAAATGTTGAAAGTTTCAAATCCCCTATCTCCAAAGTATGTTTCCTGATTTATTTAAGTAATGGCTTGAGAAGTTTGCCAGAATGCGGTCAACTGGGATTTAACTTTTCATGTTCTCCTTTGGCTCTCTGATACATCTAGACCAGTGATGGCGAACCTCAGGCACTCTAGATGTTTTGGACCACAACTCCAACCGTCCTTTGTCATTGGCAATCTAGGCTTGGAATTCTTGAGGTGTGGTCCAAAACATCTGGAGTGCCAAATCTAGATGTTCTGATCTAGACATTCTGGGGATAGAGTACACTCACAGGAGAACCCTTTGCCTACCTGTTTGTTTTGCAGCACAGGAGAAATTTCTCTGACCTCTAGCATTCTCTTTCATGTGAGTTTTTTGGATATTCCAAACAATGGACTTGAGATTATAAGAGATGGGCAGGGCTGCTGAGGACATGGCATTTGGGGAATCCTCCGTTCACAGGGTCTCCATGAGTCGGAGGTGACATTGTTGAGAACCATGAATTAATAAAGACTAACAGATTCAAGTGAATCAAAGTGATGCCATGTTGATGCCTCTGTATGCCTTGTATCTGTACCTTATTGTACTTTGTAAGCTGTCTGAAACTGTTTCAGCTTTACTGGAATGCGTGCCTCAGCATGAGTGAAAGAAGAAGAGCCTGTGTTAAATGTTCAACGACATCAGTGTGTGTGTGTGTGTGTGTGTGTGTGTGTGTGTGTGTGCAAGGAGGATAGCATAGGAATGGCTCTAACAAAGAGTTACAGCTTGCCCAAAGAATGTTGTTGATTGGTGTGGGGCATCTCATGCTTCCTGTACTTAAATGTGTACCTTGCTTTTGTTAGTTGCAATTTTTTCCTTCTGCTTCAGGGGGAAAGGTTGCCCCCCCCTCCTTTATCCAGCGGAATAAATGAATGGTGATGTGGATCTCTGCTTGTCTCAGAGGTTTTTTGCTAAGTTATTCTTACAAGGAAAGTTTGGGATTAGCCTGGATTCCACAACTTGACAGCAGATGACAACATCTTTTTGCAAAAATGTGCATGCACGAGCCTTGGAAAAAGAAGCATAAAGGGGGAAAACATTTATGCGAACGTTGTCATCATGAATCATGGCGCAGGCTGGAGGAGGGAGATGTCTCACGCCCATTACAGAACTAGGACAAGAGGAGAATGCCTTGTTGATTTTGAGGAGCTGAGCACAATCAAAGCTGATTGTTTTTCACAGCTGTTCAGAAACTGGATCTTAAGAAGGTGGAAAGTGTGGGGAGTGGTTCCCAGGTCTGGGATTTCAGGAGAGGGCTGTTGCTCATTGCAGGCGGGAAGGGTAGGATTTCCTCTGGAGAAATGGGTACATATTTACAGGGGTGTTCCTGGATCCCTGTCTGTTCCTAAAAGAGAAGGTCGCCTTTATGGGAAGGAGTGTGTTTTAGTTGGTACAACCGTCCTATTGGAATAACTTGCCCACCATGCTTCATACATTGATAGCCTTCCACCTTGAATGCTGGACCAGGTTCTATATACGCCTTCCTTTGAAACGGGCTTGGAAGCTGCAGCTAGTGCTGAACAGAGCAGCCAAGGGCAGAGAAGAGGGTCTAGTAGTCACACAACCCCGGTGCCTGAACTGAACAAAATGCAGCTCCTCGCCTGTTTTCTGGCAACCAGGGAGCCAAATTCCTCGACAGTGACCAGTCAGTCCCTCCAGGTGTTCATCCACTTTCGAAATGTTGTGTATCACAGTGGTTGAATCTTGCTTTTCTTCCTGCAGAGGGAACGCCCTTGTCAAAGAGAGGCTGGGCCTTCCTGGTGCCCTTTGGTATCCTTTGGTTCCGATACAATTCAATCCCCAGTCACCGATTGCTCTTTGGCAGTGCTCAATTCTGCCACCAGCCCACCAGAGGCAGGTGCCTGCACGCACACCCAAGCGTGCACACACGTTTAATTCCAGCAGGTCAGCACCTGACCTCGATGGAGAGAATGTCTGGCGTCAAATATTCACAGCAGAACGCCTCAGCCTGGCTACATGTCAGAAGCCATCTTGCTACAAATGCTTCACGCACCTTGGAGTGCAGCTTGTGGAACTGATGAGGTGAAGAGCACCACACAGCATCTCTGCGCTGGTAATCACAGGCCTGAAGAAACAGATACATCATCTGCCACATGGGCTGGCGTCTCAAGTTGTGGGGGGGGACCCTTCATGTTGTGTAAAGAGACGGACAAATGATGGCCATATGCATGTTTGTCTCTGTGCAGATGGCTCCGCAGCCTCGGCCTGGTGGGAGCAGGAGGAGGAGGAGGAGAAGGAGGAAGAGGAGGAGGAGACCTGGCAGAAAAAGGCTGAGCTAGGCTTTGTAAAAGAAAGCCGTTTAATATCAGTGACACCGCTTATGCCCTCTGCAAAAACACTTGTGGAGGATAAGGTGACATAAATTATTTTGCAAATAGGTTGACATATGCAGGCCATTGTCCTTGCAATAATCAACATGGCTCTGTCAGCTTCTGATATGAACCGTTGCCATGGCCGTTTTATATCACTGGGCAAAGCTTTCAAATGAGATGATCTGGAGTATTTGTTTGCTTGAGGACCACTGCTACACCCACTCAAGCTGACGGTGTTTCGTCGTAACGCAGCTTGACGTCCACTGCTGAGACAAATAGCCTGCACCCGCACCCTCACACACGCATATAGTATGTTGCTTTACCACAAACTAGGGAGGTAGAAGGGTGCATCGACATTGCAAATTTAAACCAGTTTGACAACTCTGGTTTCCAGAGGATGACTCTGAGGCCAAAACCCTGTCCCATAAATTATGCCTGCATAAGGGTGGGGATGTCATTGGCAGGAGGAGATTGCTGGTAATAAAAAGAGTCCCTGTTTCAATCCTGGGGCTCACCTGACTCACTCACAATCAGTCTCGTGGTGTGTGAGTTGAACTAGCCTTTGGAACAAATTAAGATGTCTTTCATCACTGGCAAACTCTGTCATAGGTCATGCTATCACCCTTATGAGCAATTTTACAAAGAGACTAGAAATCTTTAGTAAAGAAATTACTTTGGGGTCTACAACCCTACAAACTTCCTTTTCCTTGGTCAGGGCAGAGTGGGTAAGGGTGGGGAGGTCTTTGGACAGTGTCTTTCCCATTCCAGTCCTCCCCAGAGAAGTCGAGGGCTAGATGTGGGACAGATCGTGTGCAGAGTGCATGCTTTGCCAGTGAGCTGCATGTGCAGACGTAAACACGAAGAGATGCACTGAGCACTGTGACAGTATCTACAAAGAAGTCAGCCTTAGTGAACTTAATAGTACTCACAGCAAAGTAAGTGTGCTTTTAGGGTTACGGCAGTGGCCGGATACCCAGGCAATCCTGAATGCTGCTAGTGCCGTAAATCACGGGCAGCTGTTTTTCAGCTATTTTTATCAAGCCAACTGGAAGGAAAGCTCAGCTTAGCATCAAGAGAGGGGAAATCAGTGGATTCATATCCTCAAAAAGCACCATTCCTAGCGTGTAAGATGGAGAGTGAAGAATCTTTTATTTTCTTTTGTGAAAGTTACCTGTGGTTCCTTGTCAAGTATATGGTTTTTTGCTGCAGGGCTTTTAAAAAAACACCAAACCACAAATGACTAGTCAGCCACCTTCCCACCCACCCCACTCCCCATAAAGGCAAGCACACATTTTAGGCTCTGTGGTGGCTTCTTTAGTGTCTCTTAGTACAGCTGAAGCCTCTGTTCCAACTTCCCACCTTCTCCAGTTTTCCTCAAGAAGGCCTGTGAAGTGCACCACTCCACTGATGTCTGTCCCTGCACCACTGGAGTCCCTCCCCATTTGCCCTGCAGTCCGTAACGCCAGGCATGTCCAAACTTCAGCCCCCCAGATGTTTTGGACCACAAATCCCACAGTCCTTTGGCATTGGAAATACAGGCTTGGAATTCTGGGAGTTGTGGTCCAAAACATCTGGAGGGCCGAAGTTTGGCCATGCCTGCCGTAAGGCTTTCAGTGGTGGCCAAGGTGAAGACAAGGATGTTAAGATCAAAACCAAACCTGGTTTCAATATGTTTTGGACAGTTTGGTTTAAGAATGGGGACCAAGCTTTTCCCAATTGTTACATAAATTGCACCAGATGACCCTGCCTGTTGTTTTTAACAAACAGGTACAACATGGCCTATCAAATCTTTTTTTTCCCTTTCCGCTTCTTCAGTTGGGCATCTATGAGCGTCCAACTCTGCCCTTCGTTCTCCTAATGGCATATTTTGTGTCCAGTTGTATGCAGAACCACCTCCACCACCTCTTTGCTGGCATAGCCTACACTAGAGATGGGCACGACTCAAAAAAATGGTGTTTCGTTTGTCGTTTGTCGTTTGTTGTTTAGGGGGTCCGTTTCGGTTTGTTTTCGTTTTTCGTGAATTTTTTGCAAAAAAAATCATTTTCATTTTGTTACGTAACGAAATGAAAAAACGAAAACGAAACGAAAAATTTCTGTTTCGTTAGCATTCATTACAGTTCAATGTATTTGCCACAATGAAAACGAAACGCACGACAAAATTTCTGTTGTTTCGGTTCATTTCATTTCATTTTGGAGACAAAATTCGTTTTTCGTTTTGTTACATAACAAAACGAAAAAATGAAAACGAAAAATTGCTCGTTTCGTGCCCATCTCTAGCCTACACCTGAACGATTTATAGCACTTCTTTCTCTTAAAGTGCATCCTCACTGCTGCCATGGCCATTTTACAGCCTCCTGATAAGTGTGAGCACTAAAGCAGGTAAGTGTCTTGCATACAAATTAACTGCACAGGCCAGTGAACCCTGGTACACTATCAGAAATGCCTCCATGAATATCTGTTTACTATTACAGCAGCTCTAGAGGGGGAAGGGCCACTGACAATGGTGGCTGAGTTTAAATTGCTCACATTTCTGGAAAGACAAAAGGGGAAAAATATTAATGAGCACTGGGCTAAGAAACAGCTGCTTAGCACTGTCCCTCTGGATCAGGAATTATTAGGGAATTGCACGATGTGGAACAGACATATATTCAGGGGCGTTCTTTTATGGATAGCAAGCATAAGCAAAAAACATTTTTTTAAAAAGGTATCTCTGTAAAGGCACCATTCCAAATTATTGCCAAATACTTTTTACGTTTACTTTTTAAATATTACCCGACCCAATAGCTAGACACTTCACACTAGAGTATAGGCAATAACACAGCTCTGAACAATTTATAAAATTTAAATGCAACTCACTCACTCGCTCACTCACTCACTCGCTCGCTCACTCACTCATTCACTCATTCATTCATTCATGATATATCTTGCCTTTCTCCCACAACTGGGGGAAATTCAAATATATGAATCAAAAAGCAAGTGCAAGCAAAAACTACATTGTTAGAGAATTACAATACAATTTGAAAATTTGCATCATTAAAATATTATATTGATTGCACTGAAAACAGTTTTAGAAGCAATCAGTTAAAGGAGTGAGAATTTAAAAATGCAATAGATATCCGTTCAATTATCCCCACAGCATCATACTGTATTGCTACAGTATATTATGTCACCATGTATAGGCATGAAAGCTGGACAGCCAAGAAAGCTCACAAGAAAAAAAATGAGTTGAGTTGTTTGATATCTGATGTTGGATTGCTTTGTATTCACCCTGGATTGTCCGAATGATGGACACGTGGATCCTAGTTCAAGCTTCAACTATCTCTGGAGGCAAAAAGATTAAAATTGATGCTGTCCTATTTGGGGCACACATGAGAAGGCAAGATTCTCTGGAAACGACAATAATTCTGGGAAAAGTAAGAGGCAGCAGGAAAAGAGGAAGATTGAATACAAGATGGACAGACCCATTAACGGAAGCCACAGGCTTGAGTTTGCAAGAGCTGAATGAGGCAGTTGAGGTCATTTTGGAGATCATTCATCCATAGGGTCACCATGAGTCATAGGCAACTTGACAGCACGTAACAACAACAAACCCTACTAAGGGCCTGTCCTTAGCATCCACTCAGTTGTTCATTGCCTACGGGTGGAACGGTAACCCCTTAGAAGAGCTGGAACCCTTCAAAGTAGCCCCCAGAGTCTGAGAGGGGCCTCTGTGAAGGCCTCCTGCCTTACCCCTTACATATAAAACAATATAACAACCTGCTTGATGTCTAAAAAGTTATTAAGTTTGTGTTATGTGAGAGCTGAAAGGGACAAAGAAATCTGCCTACTTACAATGCGCCAGATCCTTCTTCTCTCTTGTCCTTTGCTTCCTACTTGATTACTTCATAGGAGACACCAGCAGATACTACACCAGGTCTCTCTCTGTGTGATATTTGTACCCCTGGCCGAAATTCTGTTGCTTGGCCCAGCGAGTTGCATTGGAGTGGGCCCATTGAATGGGTGAGTCAGCTCCTCTATACATTCTACCAATCCAAGTGGACCTACTTGAGTTGTGACATCCTGTGCTAAGTTGCTGGATTTCATCCCCCGAGTGATGCCCCATCTGTGTAAATGGACACCTAGAGAAGAAATGCTGCCGAGTTGTCCACAGCTCCTCGAACTGCCCATTGTATGTTAGCTGCCTTCAAGTCACATAACAGACTGGGGAATTCTGGGATTTATCCGCCAAAAAAAGTAATTCCCCCAAATTCCACAGGAAGTGGTCCTGGTTTTCACACTTGCTGCTTCCACGGAACACAATCCATGCCAGCATCTGCTCAGCGGTTCTACATAGCTGTCACGGAGTCCCGCCTGGACGTTGCAATGGGTTCTGGGACATGTTCCAGGGAACACAGATCACTTGAGGTCGGGTCGTTTCACCCCACAATTCCTTGTGTACCAAGAGCCCGGCCTGGAACTCACCCAACGGGTCCTGTTACACGTTGTAGAAAGGGAAGAGTAACAGCTGTCTCGTTCAGGAACCTTGATTAAATTGCCCACAAGGAAGTGAGAATACTGAAAGGTAGCAATCCAGTGTGCAGCAAATACTAGTCGATGCCTGACAATTCAACTGCAGTGAACTACCAGGTTTTGTTTAGAAAATGTTTGCTAGAGTGCATGTAATATGGCTTAGCCAGTAGTTCTCAACCTGTGGGTCCTCAGATGTTCCTGGACTACAACTCCCAGAAGCCTTCACCACTCACAGTGCTGGAAGGGGTTTCTGGGAATTGCAGTCCAGGAACATCTGGGGACCCACAGGTTGAGAACCACTGGCTTAGTCAGTGTCAGTTCTCAAGGTTTCATACAAAACCCATGCATTCTGCCACCTAGAAATACCAAAAAGAGCAATGTGGCCTAAATGCAAGCACTAATCTGAGCTAGAATGAATCTTCGTCATCAATGAATCGTTGATATTGATATACATTCCATTAATTTAATGGGTCTACTTAATTTGGGCATACCAAGTGCAATCCAGTCCTTCCGATGTGGATTTCTGGGCACCTTCCAAAATCACAATGGCACCTGGTGTGGTGTAATGGATGAAGTGACAGACTGGGACTCGAGAGTTCTGTGTTTGAATCCATGCTCAGCCATGGAAACTCAGTGGAATGGGTAAAAACACTTCTTAAATACCTTGAAAGCCCTAATAGGGTAGAGCAATGGTTCTCAACCTGTGGTTCCCCTGTGGTTCCTGGACTGCAACTCCCAGACATCCCTTCCAGTACAGTGAGTGGTGGAGGCTTCTGGGAGTTACAGTCCAGGAACATCTGGAGACCCACAGGTTGAGAACCACTGGGGTAGAGGCTTGATGGCCCACAAGAGAATAACTAAAATCCCATGAGCCGCTCCCTGCCCATACAAAGGGATCGTGCCTTTGCCTTCTCCCCTTGGACCCTTCTCGACATCCTTAAATCAGCTCTGGAGGACCCCCAATGTGTGGCAGGAAGAGCACATTCATGTTGCCAGGATGGTGGAATTTTGGGGAGCTGGTTGGGAAACAAACACCCCAGGACCCCGTTCAATGAGTTTTAACAGTTTGGACTTCCAAATTTTGACTTTTGAGGAATCTGTCATTCAAAACATGCCAACAGCCTTGAAAAACACTTGTGTTTCTGGTCTGAATTCTTATTGGCAGGGTTCTTCTATAACATGTTTCATTTCCACTTAGGACTTTTGCCATGAGCATTTCTGTAACTTGGAGAGTGAATAGTCAGGTGAAGATTCTGTATCTAACCTTGTTTCTCTCCCTCCCACCCCCCTCCACAAGGAGATATGGCCTTTTCTGAAAACTTTGAGCCACCAGGTTGCCAGAATTCCTCTCCAGACTGGGTGATTTATAAAGAATGCACACTGATCTGACAACACTGGATGGATTATTAAATGTAATTCACTGTAGCTTTAGAGTCCTTTTTTGGCGGCACTATATCCCTAGATGAAGAAACATATCTTCGTTTGGGTTGGATGGTCTCTTCTTTTTAATATCCTTGAGTAGGTGGGACACACACCAGAGTCCCCTCCTTGAATAAAAATGTATGTGGCAGCATGAAGAGCCAGGATACTTATTAATAGCTCTGAATGCAAAGGCTGCCACCTCTAACCGCTGTGGAATGGTGAAGCACCACTCTCCAGTCAACAGGCTCATACCTGGGCACACCTGTGGTGGGAGCTGGTGGACTTCTTCAGTCTTTGACAAATGCTTGTCTGTGTTCTTCTACCTTGGGAAGACGAAGAATCGTCCTGACAAATTTGCTAGGCAGCTTGTCCATAGCAGAGGTCCTTAAATGTGATTTGTCACCATCGTCCTTTCTCTGTCAGATCATCACTCTCTTTACCAGAGTTTGGAAAAAGTTACTTTTAAAACTACCATTTCCAGAACTTCTCAGCCATCTGGATGGGGGATTTTGGGAGTGAATGGTCTTCTTAAGTAATGCAAACCTTGCTTCTGATTTGCTGGAATCCTAACAGTGTTCAGCATAAGCTGCCATGGCTAATTTTGACTAATTGACAAAGTGGCTGTGTGCATCTCAATTGTGCTATTTATCTATTTAAAATAATTTGCCCTGAACCTTCTCCTTAAAAAGGACTCAAGGCAGCTTACATTATTATGCGACAATGTTTAAAGCTAAAATATACAAAAATGACTTAGATCATTAAAAGTCAATATTTAAAGTTTGAAATAATAAATACTGTAAACACATACTTTAAGGTTCAAACAAACCCTACTCTGAGAAATAAACAAAAGCGATACTAAAAACACATTCAAAGCAGTAAGACATACTTTAAAAGCCATTTAAAAATCCCATTCAGACAGCCAGTCACTGAGGAAATGCCTGCCTGAAGAGAAAGGTCTTTGCCTGCTTGCGGAAGGACAGCAAAGATGGAGCCAGGCCGGCCTCTTTTGGGAGGGAGTTCCAAAGTCTGAGAGGAACAACAGAGAAGGCCTTTTCTTGTGTCCTCACCAAACACACTTGTGAAGGTGGTGAAGCTAGTGGGACAGAAAGAAGGGTCTCTTCTGATTATCTTAACATCTGAGCAGTCTAATAAGGGAAGACACAGTCGTTGAGATAGCTTGAACCCAAGCCATTTTAGGAACTTTAAATAGTGTCTGGAAATTGATTGGCAGCTAATGGAGCTGCTGGAACAAGGGTGTTACGTGATCTTGGTGTCCATCCCCAGTCAGCAATCTGGCTGCAATTTTTTGGCCCCACTGAAGTTTCCTAAGGTTTGAAAGAAAAATCATGCCATAGGCCAGTGATGGCGAACCTTTTAGAGACCGTGTGCCCAAAC
>CM074732.1:36062422-36162422 GCA_037367245.1 Phrynocephalus guinanensis | reverse complement strand
ATAAATAAATAAATAAATAAATGGCAATGAAAGATGAAAACGGGCAAAGCCACAGGACCAGATGATTTGGCTACAGAACTGTGGAAGTCGAAACACTAGAACCCCTGCAACTGGGTAGCGGAACTCTTTAACCAGATTGTGCTGGAGAAGAAAATATCTGAAAATTGGCAACATAGCACAACACTGCCAATCTGGAAGAAGAAGGGGAACCCTGCTGAATGCACCAACCTCAGACCTATTAGATTACTTTCACATACAGTGGAACCTTGACTTACGTCATTAATCCGTTCCAGTGGTCTAGACTTAAGTCAAACATGACTTAAGTCAAATGAACGTTTCCCATAGAAAGTAATGGGAAAGCGGATTAATCCGTTCCAGATGATGAAAAAGACCCCCCAAAACAGCAATTTAACACAAATTTGACTGGGATAGGAGATTCCTTCTGGGGATGTAAATGAAATGTCTCTTCAAAGAGAGGAGGAGGCAGTGGAATTATAGTCCACAAGTTATACGCCTCCACTTTTTAATGATCCTAGCAACAATGTCTAACATTTAAGTTTTACTGATTTTTAACCTGACATTCCAAGTTCTGAACAACTCTATGCTTACCATTAGAGTCCCACAACTGTACTGCTCCCCAACTAAAATGCTTCCATTGTGGACCAGACTTCTACAGCCAGATTTTTTACAAGACTGAGCCGACTGTCTAACCAGCGAGGCCAGCCCGAGCTCCCGGCCCTTCTTCTCCTCTGGCAGCAGCGGCGGCTTCGGTGAGGCCGAGGACCAGCTCCAGGTGCTCTGAGCTGGCCTCGCCGAAGCCACCGCTGCCGGAGGAGGGGAAGAAGGCAGGAGCAGTTTGGAGGCAGCAGCCGCGATGCTGGGTTGTGGCTGCCGCCCAATTCCAGTGCCTTGCGCCGGGGCTCCGAGATGTAAGTCAAAGCCTGCGACTCAAGTCAAACAGGCCCCTTCTTGCTGCAAGTCAAATATGATGCAAGTCAGGCAGTATGTAAGTCAAGGTTCCACTGTACTCTTAAAATCTTTGAGCAAGTCATCAATACATGAATCTGCACCATAGTTCAACTAAGGCGGTTACGTCACGTACCTCTCGCCGCAGTTCGTGGCTCCGCTGCGTGCGCGGTCGGCCAAATGGCGCTTCACGTCCCTCTGGGGTCGCTGCGTGGTCGATCTGACCACGCCCCCTGAAGTGCGCTCCAAGCAGGGTGTCTGATTCCCTCCCAGGACCTCGGGAATCAGCTCTACCCGCTTCTCCATTCGAATCGATGGAATATGTGGTTCCATTGGATTCGAATTGTAACCACATTTTCATCAATTATATGCTTGTATCTTTGGTTTTTCGGCTAAAGGAAAACCAAACCAAACTAAAACCGTGTCGATATTTCGCCGTTCCTGCGCGTTCTTCTGTGCGTCTTTGCCTGGTGTTTTCCGTTCTAGCCACAACGACGGCAACGACCGCGATTCTCCCTTGTTGCTGCCTGGAAGATGGCACTGTACCGGGCCATTTAAATACCCCCAATAGATGTTCTCGTTTCAGACAACCATGCGTTGGCGATGTGGTGCATCTTCTGGTGTTGGGTCAACATGAGTTTATGGTTCCAACCCACCATGACAAAGGATCCTGTTCTTCCCCTTCCTCTCACTGCAGCACTCCACTCCAGGTTTTTGGTTTGCCACTCTGCGCAGATAATGTCCTATGCTGTGGCCCGAACCTATTACCTCCATTGTAATGCATGGGGTATATATGGCTTTCATTCTCCAATTTGGAACTGGATAAACCCACCACTTATAGTATTGTGAGGTAGCTGTACAATGTGTGATAAATGAGTTTTGCAATCATTTTGAGGTTTGAAAACAAAAGTGCCCTTTTTTCATAACTTATCAATCACCTTGTAATGTCCGTGTGCTGATAGCGAGTTTCACTGCATGCAAGGCGTCCCAGAGCTATTGAGTTACCGCTAGATAATTATCGAATGTTTTTTTTTCTCGCCCCGTGTTTGAATACCTAGCCACACACATGCCCCGTAGAAATATTTCATGCTGGGGGTGTAATAAAAACACTTCCTTGCAGACAGTAATCATTTGCGCTCCTAAATGAAATTCCTCTGAGCACGTACAGAGTGCAGAAACTCTAATCATACATGTACCTGCGGATTTTCAACTCCGGCTTGTGCACCACTGCTCATGGTTAGCGTTATGGCTTGTTCACAAACTACAATAGTACCGCGGTGGTGTATTTTATAGAAGGCAACCCATACTGGTGCTGAATAATTAATGTTCCTAATGATAACAGAGGAATGCTTTGGAACTGCTGCTTTTAAAAAACATTTCTTAACAGGTGGAAATTCTTTTCCCTGTCGTGCCTATGAAAACAACCTTTTTCTTATATGTTATGTATTGAACGCCCGGTCTGACCTTGCACGTGTAAAAATTTGTAGGATCTGCTTTTTGGAATCCTGTTCCCACTCTCCGACTTAAGGTACAACTGCAGTACTTGGAGTGAAATTTGAGAAGCGAAATAGCAGTTCCCCCCCCTTTCCTTTGAGGGAAAAGCCGACTCTAAGCCCGTAAACATGGAAGCGGGCGGCAGGGCATTTTGAACTGCGCGCGTGCGAGGCTGCTGACAGTCGAAGGCCGATTTTTCAATTTGTGTTCCCTGGTTAACATAGCAGTTCCACAGCCTACGTTGACACATGCATTAAAAAGATAAATTAAGAAGTACAACATTGCAATGAACGGGTGTTTGCATCTTCTGTTTTTGTTAGGCATACTGAAAAACCTCTGGGTATTCACCTCTCCCTCCTGCAGAACACAGTACTACTGCCCCTCTGTTTTGCAAATGAACTTATGACCTCTGCTAGCAGTAGAGAAGAAAAACAGCCTCCATTCAGATCTTATCTGACCCTTCTTCACTTCCAGGGAGGCTGAGGGATAAGCAATTCACACCTTTCTGCGAGGATCTTTTTCAATGGGTTCAGTTCTAGTTCACTGTTGAATAATAACAACAGAAAAACTCAGGTTCCGTTTTGCTGCACAGGGGGACAGTTCATGCTTGTTTTCAAGACCCGTGGAGGGCCGTGTTTCCATTCTGCAGCCTGTTATCTTCCAGATATAACTACGGGCCTCCCTACACCTAGATGCAGAATGGTTCTTTGTTTACCAGAAGACCTTCACATTCTTGGAGATCTACTGAATCGTAACATTAAAATACAGTTCCTGAAACTTTCTGCAGGACTCTGCACTCCCAAAGACAACATAGCCAATTTGTCTCCACAGCTGCTACCTCACTAATTGCCTGTGCTCTGTGATTGGACAGCCAATTGACCTTTTTTCCTGGAGATCTGCTCAGGAAATTTTTTTCACTCTGGGGCTGAAGGGCCACAGGAGTACAGCCTGGTTTTTCTGTCCTTAAAAAAAAAGAAAAACCAGATTAAAAACAATGGCGCAGCACCTGGGTCATTTTTGGTCAGCGCATGAGATTAGGTCTTTTTTTGGAGTCTCATATTGAACACCAATTCGGACCAGTCTTGTTTGTGGCCGGTGTCCGTCGAAACGAACATGCATTTGTGCGTGCATCGGAAGACCTGCGCCTCTTGGGGTATCAAAGATCGAGCCGGCAGTGTCGCTCAAAATTCAAAATATTGAGGCAGCAGTTTAATTTGGCAATTTTAAATTTTGGCGAAGATCCACCACTGGAGCACCAATCGCCTTATTGGCACGAAATGAGGCAATTGTGGCGTCAGGCTGCTCAGCCTAATCCAGTGAATGCCTTTCCACCAGGTACCGCCTTATTTACCCACTACGTCAATGTTTGCGTTGTTGTCATAGTAACTGCTAAAAATAGTTTTCCCACTCCTAAAGTAATGGTTTGAATAGCTTATCTTGGCAAGTTCCAAAAACCTAACTCTGTTAGTCTTTTTAAGTGGTTTTTCGTTAAATTCTAAATTACAGATGTTAAAGTTCTTTGCATGCAGTCTCAATTCCCGGTTCTAAAACTGCTCCTCCACTGCTCAGTACATTTATCTATTGAAATTCTTTGGATTACAGGATGAGGAGCAATGAGCACACCAGTAGAAAGGTTTGAAAGAAGTTAACTCCCCAAATTAATTGTGGATATTGTTATTATTCCAGTCTAGCAGAGAGCTGAAACAATATTAAAAGTACAGTATGCTGCTGTGCAAAAAAAAAAAACCCTATTAATTAATAACTTTTGCACAGTTGTGCTATAATACATGACCTGTTGTGCTGGTGAAATAACTGAAAAAAGTTCTTTTTCTCTGGAAACATAGCATTTTTTTTGTGAACATGCCTACTCCTATATGAGCCCTCCTTTCATGAGAGCTATTTGTCCCCCTGAAAGGGTTGGGGAAATTCTGCAGTACTGAGGAAAAAACAGGATTTAAAATTGGCCGTCCTGAAAGCCACCCCTTATCCGGTTAATGTTTAGGTGCTCTGTTGTTGTTCTCCCTTTATGGGCAGCTCATGCAGCATACTGAATCCTACTATAGAACAGGGTTTACCAGTTAATTCACTTTCATATTATTAGGTCATGTAATTTTGCTTAAAAAAAACCCACTGTTTTTTTATTTGTTTAAAAGAGGATTTTCTAGTCAATGAATTTCTTGTACTCCCCTTAAAGGGTTTTGGAAATTCTACATTGCAAATGAATAAAGAGGATTGAACAGTGGCCCTCCTAAAAGCCACCCCTTAAGTGATTAATCTTCAGGAGCTGTGTAGTGGTGCTCACTTAATGGGTTAGTCATGCAGCATTCTGATTCACAATATTAACCTGGGTTTACCTGTTGCTTTTATTTCATATTTTGGGTTCTGGGAGCTATCTTTTAAAAAAAGCAATGGACTTTATTTTAAAAGTTCAATGTGCTATTCTGCCTAAATCGACCATATTATTTTACTGATATCTGCCTAACCCCCATTAGATCAATTACACCTGTATTGGAGTGATTGATTCACAAATTTATTATCTCTACTGATAATGTACACAAAGCCAATTAAACAAAAGGCGGATGCTGATGAAGTTTGTACAGTGAAGTGGAGTTTTACACAGCATAGACGCAGAAATTTATTAACACGGCCCGGGAAAATATGCCACTGGGAACCAGATAACTGGCTGCTTGTGACAGTTCATTCATTTTACATGTGTAAACAGGTAATCAGCAATAGCGGTTCTAATTGCTTCAGCCTCCATTCTTTCCCTAGTCCCCCTTGTGGGCTCCAGGTCAGGCATATCTATTTCTGCCGCGGTGGGCGTGTTTTGCAACTCTGTATCCTCATCTGGTATAAAGTGTTTCTTTTTCTCACAAATGTTATGGAGAATAACTGCAGAGGCTATTATAGAGTTCACATTTTGAATATGAGCCTCCATGCGCACAGACAGTCTGCGGAATCTGGCCTTGAGTCGGCCGAACGCGCACTCCACAATGTTCCCGGTACGGTTGAATACCTTGTTGTAGTGCCTCTCCATCTCATTCCTAGGGACAGCATAGGGTTTCATAAGCCAGTTACACAGAGGATATGCACCATCCCCCAAAATCAGTGGTGGTATGGAACCCCCCCCCATATTGGAACATGGGATTCCCTGGAATTAGTGTTCCTTCCTCCATTTTTCTGAACAACAATGAGGAGCGGAACACATGAGCATCATGGTTTACGCCAGAATGACCAGCAAGCATGGAGAAGAAGATTCCATCGCTGTCACATGCAGCCTGGAGTAGGATCGAGTGAAATGATTTCCTATTAAAATAAGCCTGCCCCTCCTTTTTCGGTGCGGTAATCGGGATATGTGATCTGTCCACAGATCCAATACAGTGCGGGAACCCGTGTTTTCTCGTCGAGGAGAGCATCTGTAAAACAGTAGAGAAATTTTTGGGTAGGGGAATGACAAGATAATACCATGGCTTTCAGGTCAGAATTGGTCTACAGAACAGAGATAACGAACCTTATTGAAGTCAACCACTCTAACTTCCTCCTTCAGAAGCGTATGTTCGATGGCCAGACACACTTCAACGACACTTATTGCAGAGGTACCCTTTTGGAAAACATGTGCAATGGTGCGATAACAGGAACGACTTGCAAGGAAGTAAACTCTGATGGCCACTCGTTCTTCTACTGGAATTGCCGAGTGCATGACCGTGTCCCTCCGCATTAGATAAGGTCGAAGCACATCAGCAATTTCAAACAGCATCTGACGGGTCATTCTAAAGTTCTCAATCCACTGTCTATCGTCCCAGTACTGCAGTACAGCATCGTGAAACCATGGCGAACGCCTGGGGTAGCACCAGCATAATTTTTGTCTAGGTGACATGACCCTCCACTCAGCAACAGCCCAAAACACAGTTTGGACAATTGTGTTTGTAGAGTCAAGGAACTCACTGCTGCCATCATCCGTATCTCCCCCCCATGCAGCGCTGCAGAACAGAAATGCAATTAAGAATGATGTTAACATTCTCAAAAAACAGCAGCCAAAAGGGACTGCCTGTGTCGCAATGATTTCCTATGGCATCGGTCGCGCGATGGAGGCATGGCGGACACAACAGTAGGCAGTGCCGGAAATGATTCTCACCCTGGGGTACCATCCCGAAAATACTTTCTGGTGACTTTGGAGGACCAACTCGGCGGACGTCGATCGATGGCACCAGAAGCCACCTAGTGCCTTGATAAGGAAGTGGCATTAGAGAGAGCAGCGTCTATGGAGTTTGTCATGGAATGCTTGGCCGAAGAACGATACACATAAAAAATTAATGCGGAAGTGGAAAATGACGGGAGACCGTTGATTAATCAAAAGACCGAAAAATGACAGACAGATGCCGCTTACTGACCCAGCAGAAAGCAAAGGAAACTTGAATTTGGAAGTGCATGAAAGACGTGAGGTTGGAATGCCTTCGGCTTCACCCAGGATGCACGTGAGTACAGAAGTAAGAGGGGCGGCCCCGGTTTCAGATCATGTGACCGAATCCGAATTCAGATCGGAGCCAAGCTAACCACAGCACGAGGAGGTACGTGAAGTAACCGCCTAAGTGTCAATCAAGCTGGCTCCATCACGAACTGCGGAATGATCGATGCAATCCATGTTGCCTGGATGTTATTTTAAAAACGCAGGGAGAAAAACAAACCAGTGCATCCAGCTTTCCTTGACCTCGAGAAAGCATTTGACCAAGTCCCACATGATGTCATCTGGTGTGCACTACAACATCATGGAGTTCCAGAGGAACTTGTCAGTTGGGTCAAGCTCCTCTACAAGTTGCCGAAGAGTCATGTACAGGCCGCTGCTGGTACATTGAAAGGCTTTTGTACCACAGTTGGGATCCATCAGTGATCATCACTTTCCCTGCTTCTTTTCATTCTGGTTATGGACACAGTCACTTAAGATCTGCAGAATCCAGTGCCCTGGACACTCCTTTATGGTGATGATGTCATGATTGCATCAGAGAGTAAGATCTTGAGCACCAAGGCCAAGTATGGAGTGACTGTCCGTCAAGATTTGGCCTGCGCCCGGATGTGAAGAAGACAGAATATCTGACAACTGACCCAAATGAATATGGTACGATCCAAATCTATGGTATCAACATAGAAAGAATGGAGAAGTTCAAATACTTTGGTTCCACAACCACAGCCAACAGGAGTCTGAGTCACAAGGTGACATTAAGGATCAACAATGCCTGGCTAAAATGGCATACAACATCAAGCATCATGTGTGACAAAAAGATCAGCAACCATTTAAAATCAGTGATCTATTGCGCCCTTGTTCAACCTGTTGAGCTCTATAGTGCAGAGTGCCAGCCAGCAATTAAAGAACCTGAATGTTGCCTTGGTGTCATGGAGACGAAGTTGCTGTGATGGACGTCTGGCCTTACGCAAAAGGATCATGTGCGCAATTAAGACATCAGAACAAATTATGGCATTGCACCTATCGCCGACAAGATGTGCAAAGCCTGACTGCGCTGGTTTGGACTTGTCTCTGGCTAAAAAGCGTCTCACCCTGCAGGTCAGTGGAAGAAGAAGAAGAAGAAGAAGAAGAAGAAGAAGAAGAAGAAGAAGAAGAAGAAGAAGAAGAAGAAGAAGAAGAAGAAGAAGAAGAAGAAGAATATGGACAGAGAGGCCAGGCCAGCTTCACCCCAGCCAGCCAACCCTGCATCCTGAAGGACAACCTGTCCTCAGATATTTCCATGTGAACCCTGAGTTTTCAAGTAGTCCGTACGTTTCCTCCGAATCAGCTCGCCACAGTTAAAAGCTGTAGCAAAGTGTGTGAGGCTAGCCTAGATAGCTTTAATTTCATAAAGCAGTCAGGAATTTCTTTTGAGATATTAAGTACAACTGCACAAGTGAACAGAGTGTCAGGGGCAGTACTGGCAGAAACTGGTATGGACACAGGGCTTCTATTATTTTTCTAATATTTGCATACACAAAGGCAATGTTAACTAGGTCATGATATATTTGCAGAAAGAAATCCCACTAACTGTCTGGGGGGGTGTAGCTGATGAATTATAGGTGCATGTCTCTGATTTTATGTGTGCCATTCACCTCCAGTTTTAATTCTATTAGAATTTAACTTAGACACTCTGACAACACACTGTTTCAAATATTAAAAACCTGGAAAATGCTGGTTTATGTCTTTGTTACCCTCGGAGAATAAATGGGAAAGTCAAGAAACGCTGATTAGTCTGGGCCTCCCTCTTCCACAGGTCAACAAGTCAAAGACTGAATCAAGATGCATGATTTTTATTTCAGTATAATCGATGAAGGGTTGAACTCTTTAGCATCCAGCGCATTCCTTTGTGATCATCTGGATGGAAAAGCCTTCTGCTATCCCCACAGCAGTATTTTAGAGGCAGGCATGGAATACCTTCCCCACCTGTGCCAAAAACAAGCACTAAGAGGAAACCCAGACAGGCTGGAATTGATTTCCTCCCATTGTTCCTTTCATTACGTCTCAGCCTAGTCCACCACATTGCTTATTTTTTGTGGCTGGCTTTTTCTTTCACTTTCTGCCTTAACTAGCACTCCAGGGAATTCACTGCCCTCTTGTCCTTCAGTGGTTAAACACAAGCAAACAAACATCCACCCACCCACCCAAGCCTTGCTTATGTGCTCACTCTGCAGTCCTCAAATTGTCAACACAAACAATAACCCCTTCAGGCCCTGGTGTATCATTCTAAGCAACAAAACAAAACAAAACACACCAGAGGTGGAAAGCAAAACCTACATGAAGACCGGAGGATAGGATTAATACTTTTTTTCAACTACAACTCCCCAAATCCCCCAAAGTCAGCATGCCCTGTTCTCACACTCTGGCTAAGACTAACCAAAGCTTGCACAGTGATGGAGAAGTGCTTATATTTCGCAGCCTTCTGCTCTGAGTTGTTGGGGAGGGGAGGTAAAAAGTTATCTCCTGAAGGGAATGTGCCTCAGCAAGTGGTTTGGCTTGCATTTTAGCACTGCTTTGTTGTAGGACAATATATTCTTTCCAATATTGTCTCCTATCTTTCAAACAAAGCAAGCTTCGAGAGACTTAACATTGTTTTTAAAACCCCTACAGCAGATATTCCCTTCCTTAGATAAAACAATAAACCATATTATAAGGAGCCTCGTGGTGCAGTGGTTAGATGCCGGTACTGCAGCTAAAACTATGCTCACGACACTGGGTTCAATCCCAGGTAGCCGGCTCATGGTTGACTCATCCTTCCATCCTTCCGAGGTCAGTAAAATGAGTACCCAGCTTGCTGGGGTGGGGGGCAATGTGTAGCCTGCATAATTAAATTGTAAATCACCCAGAGAGTGCTAGAAGCACTCTGGGGCGGTACTGTATATAAGCAGAACGCTTTGCTTTTTTGCTTTATACTAGAATCAGACACCACCCCAGCCTCTCCAACATGGTGCTCACCATGTCTTTTAGACTATACCTTTTGTCAAGCACTGCTAAAGTGGCCAGCGCTGCAGGATCATGATATATTTGTGGGAGTCCAAAACACTTGGATGGTACCAACATGTTGATTTCATAGCTCAGAAGTGCTGAGTTTGGCCAGGTCCAGAAGAGTGATCCTTAATGCTCTTAGAAACAGTCCTGCATCTCACATCTAGAAGCAGAAGTTCTATGCAACTGTCCTTTGGTATCAGCAATACCTGATCTGCCTTCCAGGGAGGACCTCTGAGCAGCCACATCAGGCATAGTTTTGGAGTTCCGAGTGATCAAAGTGTGCTTCTATGCAGTTATCTTGAAGTGTGGGTAGGGCTCATGGGCGAGCCAGATCAACTTCTCCATCTCTGAAAATAAGAAGGAGTGATCCTTGGAGTGGCACTGATATCAAAGGACTGTGACCTGTATTTCTTGTTGTCCTCTCGGCTGCTCCTACAAACCAACCAACCAACCAAATCCAGATTAATGAGGCTTGATGTGGGAAACATTTCCCAGCCTAAGCTTGTCAGGATGTCTGTGAAGATTCTCAGTCATCCAAGTGAGTTTATCTGGAAGGTGAGTCATGGCTACAGGACGTCTTTTGAGAGATAGAAACGTTTCGCTGCTCATCCAAACAGCTTCATCAGGATGTATTGGAGAGAGATTTACCTTGCTGTGCACCAGCCCTACAAAGATCTTGGGGGGTGGAGGGGTGGGGGAACACAGGAAGCTGCCTTAGGACAAATCTGACTATTATTTATTTTAGTGATTATTAACATTTCTATACATGCCCCTTTCTCCCAATGAGCTCAAGATGGGGTAGGCCACTCTCTCCCTCCTCAGAAAAGCACTGCTTTAAGGCAAGATGAAAGCAAATGGCTGGCCCAAGATCCACAGCTCAGCAGCGATGAGGCCAGTGGTGGCGAACCCTTGGCACTCCAGATACGTTGGACCACAACTCCCAGAATTCCAAGCCTGCATTGCCAATGACAAAGCAGAAAGGGGTCATTCCTGTTATGCCTGGGGATGGGGAGTGGGGGCGGCATCCGCCCATTCTCTGAAGCTCAGCTACACTGGGATTGCATGACATCAGTGGGACACAGTAACTGTTTGCCAGCAAGCATGTGTTCTAACAGCTACACAACAGTCCCATGGGGATGCCAGTGGTTTCCTTTAGGGAGTAACTCCATCTCATATTTGGTCATCCTCTTGTCCTGTCACCTTCAACTTTTCCCAGCCTTATTGTCTTTTCCAGAGAAGCTTGCCTTCTCATGATGTGTCCAATGTTGGATAGCCTCAGTTTCAACATTTTTGCCTCACAAGATTACTCAGGCTTTATTTGATATAGGACCCGTTTGTTAATTTTTCTGGTACTCCGGAGTATCTGCAAACTTTCCTCTAGCATTATCTCAACTGTTAGCTTTATTTACTGTACAGCTTTCACATCCATACATGGTGATCAGGAATACAAGAATGTAAATTATCTTGGTCTTTATCTCCAATGATACATCCTTAAACTTGGTGATATTTTCTTTCCTGATTCTTTCATTATTGCCCTTCAAAAATTCAGCATTCATCTGATTCCTTGGTTGCAGCCTCCATTTGGATTGATGGTTGAACCAAGGTCTACAAAACCTTTAACAATTTTAGTTTCTTCTTTGTCAACATACTGTTTCCACCTTCTCTTTATTTTCTCCAGTGCTTCCCAGTTGGTCATTCAGCATTCCCAATCTAGGCTTAAATTTCCATTTTGATTTCTTGGATCTTTTGGAAGAGTTTTCTTGGTTTCTTCCCTTTTGTAGTCCTCGCTTTCTTTGCACTGTTTATTAGGCCATTTCTCTTTGTCTCTACATGACAGTCACTGCAAAACTCCATATACGCTTGTGACCCTCTTCCTGTCACTTTTTACTTGAATCAAGCCTATGCCAGTATTGCAATTGACTATTAAAATTTTAACATTTTAAAAAACCCTCTATATTCAATAAATGTAGCATTCCTGATAAACCCCACTTATTTATAGTTTAAAAGCCTGCCTGAAAAGGAAATTGTTTACCTGAGAGCAAAACAATAAGAGGGAGGGGACCCAACTTGTCTACGTGAGGGAATGTATTTCATGATCAGGGAGCAGCCCCCGAGAAAACCCCGTCTGAATTAATTAATCAGTGTTTTGTTTTCTTCCCTGTTGCTTTCCTGGGGCAATGTGATACAACGGTTGTTATTTGGGCTGCTGTATCAATGGGAGAGCCTTGTGGCACAGTGGTTAAACTGCTGTCCTTCAACCCCTATCTGGGGTTCAATTGCAGGTAGCTGGCTAAAGGTTAACTCAGCATTCCATCATTCCAAGGCTGGTAAAAAATGAGTACCCAGCTTGCTGTGGGGGCACCGTGTAGCCAGCATAATTAATTGTAAACCACCCATAGAGTTCTTTAAGTGCTGTACATCAGTATATAAGCAGCACACTTTGCTTTACTTTGGATCCAATTCCAAATTGACAACTTAGGGCTGAAATGTGACCCCAGGGGCTTGGGTCCTCACGGTAACCACCAGCAAGGGTTAGGAGAGAGGCTAAAACCTCATCTGAGCCTGTTGATCATGGAAACATCCCTGAAGGGCAGAAATCTGGGTAAATGGGCCCAAAATCCAGGGAGAATGAATGATCAAGCAAGGTAGCGTTCCGCACTCAGGCTTTAAAGACACCTTGCACAGTAAACCCAACCTTTCCGCTCCTTCCATGCTGCAGATCCTTAGGTGTGTCTACCTGCCTGGGATTCTGGGAACTCTGAGAAGCACAGCCTTTCACCAAGACTTCACTTGTTGACCTGAGACCGGACAACGCACATTGTCACTGAGTGTTGACAATTGGGGATTGTCAGGATTTTAAAAAAAAACTTTAAAAACGATTCAAGGCATCTCACAACAGAGAAGTAGCTTTTTATTCTAAAATAAGCAGCTGCTATTCATGCATTTAAAAATGCACTTTTTTATTCTTAGTGGGAGCCAAGAACATCTCGAAATCTCAGTTATAGTACATTCTTCACTACTGCTTGCTGTTTAATCAGTAAAGTGCATTTATGGTCTCTTAGGGTGCTTTTACACGACCCCTAAGATACACTGGCAACTTAAATTCGGACCAGAGATCTTGGAGGTTTGCTCCTCTTGCTGCGTTCCCACCCCTCCGCACTCCCTTGTTCCTGTCTGCGTGAGGGGAGGGAGAAAAAAAGGGAGAACAGAATGCAGGCTCACCTCTGGTCTGCAGCCCTGGGAAGTATTCCAGTCTCTTAAAGGGGCGGGGGCAATAAAACCAAACAGAAGGCAGGAGAGCCCGGCACTCACTGCCTTGCAATCTGCATCAGAAATTTTTCACCTTCGGAGACCAGGTACTTGGAAAATGTGCTGGGACGCACTTAGGTGGGTGTGGTCGTACTTAATTTTTTTTAAAGTCCGGAGCTGGTGGGAAAACAATTTTAAGCTCCGCATCTGGGAGCCCTTTGCCTCGGATTTTAGGGGTCGTGTAAAAGCGCCCTAAGTCATGTGGCCATTGTGGTCCCCACTGTTGCTTCATTCAGTGTGATTTTTGTGATACTACTAAGCTTTAATGGCAGCTTTGTGTTCATTTTTTAAAAAATGAAATGAATTCCTAATGATCAAATTACATTTTTGTCACTCAGCAGAACAAAATGTTAATGTTCAAATTACATTTTTTGTCACTCAGCAGAACAAAATGCGAGACGGGGCTTGCAGATAATAATAATAATAATATCCAGTTGCTGAGAATCACCTGGAACTGTTTTCCTGTTGCACTTTGTACGGCTGTTTTATATTTCAACAATGAACACCCAGGAAGTTCTGGATCTCAACCATCTGTTTGTTTGCAAGACAGTAAACTCAGAAAGTTAGTGCAGAGTTAATCCTTCATGGTGTTGAATTGGTCCCAACACCTCCCTAAAACCCAAGGAGGCCGTGGGGCCTTAGCATCTGGAAGAACTAAGCTGATGAGAGCACTTCCTGTATCGCTCTTGCTGGGAGGACTCCCTTGACAAAGATGGAGATATATGGCCATTAAATTGCTTGCAGATTTGACCTGCGTATCCCCAGTAAAAACTAATAATAAGGATACCTGAGGAGTTGTAAGCCTGCCAAACATTTCAAAGGAATTCTTGCTTCAGGATCAAATACATCATGTAATGTTATCATGTCACATTAGGGCATAACACGATGCAAAACATGACACAGAACAGGACTACTTGACACACAGATTCAGAAATTTAGCAAACATCTCATGCTATCGGGATGAATAATGAATATGATGCTTCCCACATTGCCCACAGCAGTTGGAGAGCAAAAGGGAAGAGGTAAAAGGGTGTAACTAGAAGCGTTGGGTTATGCCTCTTTCTGAAACAAGGCTGCTGTGTTGACGCCAGAAGAGAAGGTGAGTGATGTCTGTTCGTAGCTAGGGCCAAGAGCTGGACATATGTGTGCGTGTGTGTGCGTGTGTGCGTGCGTGCGCGCACGCACGCATAAAGTGGTGAACATTCTTTTGTAGATGTTGATGTGAGTTTCCAGCACTCTCAGTCAGAACTCCTTGTATGTGATCTAAAAGTTATGGCCTGAATGGGTGACTATAAATGAGACCCAGGACCACCAGCAGCCTTGATATCAGCAATCGTGATTCCCGTCGTTTTCTCCACTCAAGTCACCAAGTCGGAACTCTCCCAGGGCTTTCAAGGTACAGGATATAGATAACGAATGGTTTTGCCAGTTCCACTCCCATAGTGAGTCTCTAGGGATCAATGGGGATTCAAACCTGGTGTCCATAATCCTAGTCCCTCACACTATCCACTACATCAGACTGGGTATCAGTATTTTTATTAGATCACTTTAAAAAATATCATGGACTTAAGATACTTTTGAAGCTCATATGTCTGCCACCACAGGAGGGAGCAGAAAAGGCATTCACCTTCCAAAGTTGGTGGCTAGATGTGCATGCCAGGCCCTTTTACCATAAGTACGTTTCAAAATGAGGACTGCAAATGCAGATTCTCTCTCTCTCTCTCTCTCTCTCTCTCTCTCTCTCTCTCTCTCTCTCTATTTTATTTATTTATTAGATTTCTATACCTCCCATCTAGCCCACAAGCTACTCGGGTGGCTCACAACAGTAAAGAATAATATATACAAATAAACAGCATTAAAACCAAATTATAAATATTCAAAACACATACAAACATTTTAACAAAAATAGAATTAACCAAAAGAATCAAAATCAAATAACTAACAAAAACCATAAACATTATGCTTAATAAGAAATTAATGAATAAATAAAAGATCAGAGGTACAGGGAACTGATTCTGATTCTTCCAGTGTCCCCCAGCACTATTAAAAGCAGGTTGGATAAGGCTGCTACATATCCATGAAAGACTGTACAGTAATATCTTGCTTTATGAGCAATTTGGTTTAAGAGCGTTTTGCAAGACAACCAAACATTTCTTCTAAATTTTGCCTTGATATACAAGCACTGTAGCAGGCCACATGATCACAAGTGAGCCAATTGCGGCTCTCCTTTTCCAACACAGATCGTCTTAAGAGAGGTACTGCTGTATATATATTATTATTTTATTTGTTTTCAACATTCTTATTTTTTCAAACCATTTCTAGTCATGGGGCAGCTGGTCAAGTCTATATAGGGCTACAAATTGCACTTATATTGTTGTCACATTAAAAACACAGAGTAATATCCAGGTGTTCGTTCCAAGTAGAGCAGATTCCACACCCAGGTATAAAAACCATGGTGTGGACATGGACTTCTAGCCAACATCTTTTGTGAGTTTTGGCATTTTGCGTGTATAGTATGTGATCTATGGGACCCCAGAATGAATCATCTGGGTTTCCATTATTTCTTATGGGGAAATTTCTTTGATACAGTATAAGTGTTTTGGTTTGCACACACGTTCCCAGAACGGATTACGCTCGTAAACCAAGGTATTATTGTACAGTGACTTGGAGATGACCTCAAGTAACAGCTTAAAAATAGGAAGTTTCACCAGTTTCAAAATCCAGCACTAGAATAGTTATGACGACTTTGCTGAATGTGCAGTATCATCTGCTACTTTCAGTTTTTCTATTTGTTGGTTCTGTTTGCAGCAATTCTACATCAGGCACTGTGGAACTCTTGGTCAGAGCCAATTACGTCTGTTTCAATGACAATAATGATATTTATTTATTTATTTATTTATTTATTTATTTATTTATTTATTTATTCTTGGACTTATAAACTGCCTGATTTTTCCCAGAGGGAACTCTGGGCGGTGTACAAACATGTCACCCCAGGAGACTAAACAATACAATCGCAAAACAATCATCCTTCTGCCCCTATTAGAGAGTTGGTTTCATGAACACCCCTGCAGCCATCACCTCCACGAACCATTTTGCTTCGACCTGGTTGTGCTCTTTGTTTCTTCAGATAAACTCTCCAGTCTTACCTCAGCCCCTTGGGGCAAACGTTGAAGGTCAACTAATTTAGCAGAGGGAAGTTTAATTTTCCGAGGCAGGGGATTATTCATTTGTTCAGGCCCCTTCTGTTGTTCTTTGAAATTGCATACACACTTGTTTGGTTCAGATGGGTATCCAACAACAGAAAACCAGCGCTATCTTCAGAAGCCCATTATACTAACAGTGGCAAAATATCCTTGTTTTCATTTCAGTTTTTCCTGTTTTGGGTGCTATGTTGCTCAGTGTACACTATATTCATGACAAGGGGTGCTGGCTGGAAATGTCAAAATCATTCTTAAGCCCTTTGCTTTATAATGAGCTGTTTTGCTTTCTCATTTTTTTTCAGCGAGGACAAACCAATGTCTTTCAAATTAAACAGTACAAGGGGAGGTTCTCAATACACAAACTTATTTAAAAGAAGGAAGTTAAGTCTATTTTTAGTAAGCAAGAATCCATTGCAGTAACTTTTATAGTGCATAATCACTGAATCAAACTTTTTCAAAAATTAAAAAGAAAATCATGCAAATTCGCAACTTTAGTCTCCCTCCTCCTTCATTATTTTTTTGGGGGAAAGGCCCTTAGCCTACTAAGATTACACACACCTGGGCAAAATGAAAATACAGTAACTCCCCGCCGATCACGGGGGTTAGGGACCCACCCCACCCGTGATGCAAGAAAATCCGCAATATGCGGAAGCGGGTGGGGGGTGGGGGGCATCTTACCTCCTGCCGTCGCCTGCCTGCATGGCCCAAGGCTACTTGGGGGAGCCTGGTTGAGCGGCACGGAGCGACCCGATCGTCTCGGGGGAGCCTGGTTGAGCGGCACGGAGCGACCCGATCGCTCTGCGCCGCCCCTCCCGGCCACCCTGAGGCTTCTTGGGGGTGCGTGGGAGGACGACGCGGAGCAACCCGATCACCCCCACCCCCCGTGCCGCCCCAAGGCTTCTCGGGGGTACGTGGGGAGGCGCGATTGGGTCGCTTCATGCTGCCCTCCCACGCACCCCCAAGGCTTCTTGGGGGGCGAGGGGTGGCACGGAGTGACCCGCCCCCCGCCCCCCCACGGTGCAGGTACTGTGATCCCACGATGTAGCAGGGCCGTGGTACCTGAACCGTGAAATGGCGGGGGGGTCACTGTAGCACAAAATGACATAGAGCAGAGTGCTAGTGAGGGATTTGTATTCCAATCAACAGTCATTCAGCTTTCCACCCTGAGTCCTCACTTAGGGCTTGATCACACCTGCTAAGAGAACTCCAGTTAAACCATTTTGGTCCTTATTTAGATCATTTTCAAAATTTTCTGTTCCCATGATGCACAGCTCTCATAGATTGTGACTTCTTCTTGGAGCGCCCCAAGACTGTGCAGCTGGCCAAAGGCTACACAGGCTACCTCTTTTCCCAGGAAGCACAGCGGGGAATCAACCTTTTGACCAGATCCCTAAGCCAGATACCAAACTCAAGAATGAAGAACAGCTTACTGTTCTATTTGCTGATGACCTGAACCAAATTATAGTGTCCAGTGTATTCTGACATAGAGCATTCTATACCACTCCATTTTAGAACTGCCTCATTCTTTTCTATTTTTTCTTTCGTTTTGTTTTGTTTCATTTTTTTGCATGATTCAACATGCTCCTTATCCTATTGTGTACCTATGCAGATGGTTAGTCCACATCCAAATGGACCAGAAGAGTGGCTCAAAGGACATTGTAGTAGAGCTCACAAAGAGTTGGATCTGAATTAGAGGCATTAGAGGTAGGTAGAACCCAGATAATGATGAATCGCCTAAAGAGAAATTATGAGTAGAGATGGACACGAATCGAAAAAAATGACATTTTGGTTTTTCATTTTTCATTGAGGGGTCCGTTTCGGTTCATTTTCATTTTTTGTGAATTTTTGAAAAAAATCGTTTTCATTTTTTGTTTTTACTCGCTTTTTGCGTGATTTTTAAAGCACTTCCATGCGCGGGCGTCCCCCAACGCCCTAGACCAGAGGGAAAACACTAAAAGAAATTGATGCTGGCAGAGACACAGTATAGACTAGGTACACAGGGAGGCTGCAACGGCAGCGGTGGGCGTTGCCCAGGGTGCAAGGCAGCTGCAGAGTGACTGCACTGCGGGGCAGGGGAGGGTACTCACCGAGAGGTACACACGCACGCACACAGGGAGGCTGCAGGACTGAAGCTAGAGAGAAATTTTTTCTTTCTCTCCCCTAAGAGCCAGGCTGCAGCCGGCAGGAACACAGAGACACACACCTGCCTGGCTGGCCTAAAGTGAAAATAATGAGTCACATAGACAGCAATCCCACCCTAACTCCCACCGGAGACTGCAAGGAGGACGGGGGCTGCCAGAGCTTTTTATGCCTTCTGTGGCTGCCAGACCTGCCCAGTCTGCAACCTGGGCATGCTATTGGTTGAAGTTGTCCAAGAATTTACATGATCCCATCACATGGCTTGCCTCCATTTTGTGGCTGGAGTGGTGACATCCATTTTGTCATCCTTAAAGGGAAAAGAAAAATACATCGCAATGGGAGAAGACAAAAAAAAAAAAGGTTTTAAGGACCCCAACCCCCCCCCCCCCGTAGGTATTATCAGACAGTATAAATAATTATCGCTGCGTTTTTATGGATGTCCAGGGCATTTTTAAAAATTTAAAACAGCTCATTTCATTGCTCATCGCCATTAACGAAAACCGAAACGTAATGAACCTAATTTTCGTGGTTCTGTTCTGTTCATTCCAATTTCATCACAATGTTCATTATTCATTTCATTCAGTAATGAAACAAATAACGAATAACGGAAACGGAAAAAAGTTTGTTTCGTGCCCATCTCTAATTATGAGCATGGAAGTAAAAATACTAAATTATTATCACATGCAATTAAGCAAAAATCTACTAAAAGGGCAACTGTATCTGTGAGAACTAAAGAAGAAATAATAGTAACATCACAGCAACAGATACTGGCAACGAGGCCCACAAGAGCCTCGTGGCGCAGTGGTTAAATGCCTATACTGCAGGTAAAACTGTGCTCACGACCTGGGGTTCAATCCCAGGTATCAGGCTCAAGGTTCACTCAGCCTTCCAGCCTTCCGAGTTTGGTAAAATGAGTACCCAGCTTTCTGGGGGGGGGGCAATGTGTAGCCTGCATGCTGTAATGAAACTGTAAACTGCCCAGAGACTACTTAAAGTGGTATGGGGCGGTATATAAGCAGAACACATTTAGGGACTATTATAAATAACTGAAACAGAAGTAGAAGCAGATATAAACACTAAGAGCTTTACAAGTCATCTTCCAATAAATCAAATCTTAAATGTCCATGAAGAACAAGTTAACTCTCCAGTTGAAATTAGGGATGGGCACAAAACAGGGAAATAGTGTTTCCTTTCTAAAGTAGTTTCATTTCGTTTCATTACAAAATGAATTTTAAAGTAGTTTTGTAACACAACACAACAAAACAAAAAAAAAAAAAAAAGCAAAAAAAAACAAAAAAATGACCCAGGGAAGCAAGCGATTTTAGGTAACCTACTGAAATTTGGAAAGGTTTGGGGGTTACAGAACTGAGTTATGAAACTCCTAGGGCAGTGATGGCGAACCTTTTAGAGACCGAGTGCCCAAACTGCAACTCAAAATCCACTAATGTTTTTGCAAAGTGCCAATACAGTAATTTAACCTGATTACGGGTGGCTATGAAGGGGCGATGTCGGGTGCCCACAGAAAGGGCTCCACGTGCCACCTTTGGCACCCATACCATAGATTCACCTGTACTGCTCTAATCCATTCAGTCTATGGATTTTAGACTGTTGGGTAGTTCAAGCGTATGTAATCTTTTGGGTTACTTTATATTAAATGAATAACGAGCTATATTAAAATTCATGTGGTGTTTTAAGTAGATTATAATTTTTAATTGCTGTTTTGCTATGTTGCTTGCTTTTTAAACAATAACAAAATGAGAAAAGTCACTGTGGCCATTGAATGATAATCACAGGAACCCCCCCCCATACTCTAAATTTATTGACAGGTAACAATATTTATATACTAGAATTAAATCTATGGAGGAAAATTTGTATATATACTTATCAATGGATTCGAGCTTATATATACAGTAGCTAAAACCATAATAAAATGGCACCTGGAGATAAAGAGTAGTAAAGCTTAAAGGTGCAGGGGGATGTTTTAAAAACTTCAACAATTAAAGAGATGCCTGGAAAAATCTTGGTTGGGGTGGTAGTGAGGGAAATGCTAGTAAGGCCATTCTGACATCATTTTAGCAGAATGACTGTCAACGTTGCCTCCACAATGCTGCAGAGATAGCACTAACACTTTGAGTTAGATAGAGAAGGAGTAAAGGCAAACAACTAAGATCCTTTAAAACTAATAAACCACTCCTATTTTGTGTTGTGTGTTGTGTTGTTACAATCATAACTCCATGTCCATGGAGTTTTCTTGGCAGAATTACTGGAGTCTCAGATCTTTTTAAGCAGCAAGATCAGGGAAATCAATAACTGACAGTATTCATAAAATAAAAAACCCAAGTCTGAAATCTCAGTTAAAATCAAATCATGAAGAGATAATGTGTCTAGAGCAATCAAATGTGAACATCTGAGGGAACATATCTCTTTCAGAATATGAATAGGACAATGCAATGGAAAATCAAAGTGACTTCTGAAGAGTTCACTAATATTCATTTCATCTTGAGCTGCCAGTCTCAGAGGTACAGAAAGGTGGTCAGAAGATTGATCAGAATCTAAAAAGTGTTATGCTTATATACCACCCAATACCACTTCAAGTAGTCTCTGGGCAGTTTACAGTTTAATTATGCAGGCTACACATTGCCCCCGCCCCCAGCAAGCTGGGTACTCATTTTGCTGTCCCAGAAGGATGGAAAGCTGAGTCAACCATGAGCCAGCTACCTGGGATTGAACCCCAGGTCATGAGCACAGTTTTACCTGCAGCACAGGTATTTAACCACTGTGCCACAAGGCTCTTTTAATCTGCTGGTAGGTCTGGGGATGGTTTGCAGCAGACTGGCTTCTTCACTGCACAAAAGTCTATTTCCATCTTCTTCCAAAGCAGCTCTGGGGAATCTCTTCATCTACAGCTACTCAAAATTAGACTCTCAGAGTGGGATTAAACAGCTGGGACGATGCATGTCCAGTCACACTGGAAATGATCTCTCTGCAGGCACACCTCCCTCCCTTCTGTTGGCTGGAGAATCCTTTCAGCTGAGCACTCCAAAGGGAGTCACCCTCTTTTCTGTGGCACAACCCAAATTAGGATCAGGCTGGAGGGTGAGTCCCTGTATGCCATGTGACTGCCAGAAAAGAAGCTGCCCTGGAGTCATAAGAACATAATAACATAATAAGAGCCAAGCTGGATCAGGCCAAAGGCCCATCTAGTCCAGCTTCCTGTCTCTCACAGTGGCCCCCTTCCTGTCTCTCACAGTGGCCCATCTCAGTAGGATAGCAAGGATTAAATTCTGTCTTCTTGAGCTCATGAAAGGTGATTCAGATGAGGGAATCTCTTGTCTAATTAGACAGATGCATCTGGGAGCACACGAGACTAGATATCTGTATCCTGATACCACTCCCCTGCATCTGTTTTTTGAAGTACAGTGCCCTGTTTTTAAACCTGGAGATTATACATCCCCATCATGGCTTGTAATCTATGATGGACTTTTCCTCCAGGAATCTGTCCAATCCCCTTTTGAAAGCATCCAGGCCGGATGCCATCACCACATCCTGTGGCAGGGAGTTCCACAGACTAACAACACAGACATTCACACTTAAGTTCCAGAAAATGCTCAGTCTTGGCTCTGTGGAAAACACTCAGCATATTATTACAGGCTGGCTACATTTCAGAGGGCCTCCCTTCACCTGTCTTTCCCTCTGATGTTGGAGGTTTGGCAGATGCCTGTCAGTGCTGTTTTATGGGATAGAAACCAAATTAGGCCGTTCCTATGCTAGGTCTTTTTGACTGGTGGCATCCCCGCTATCTCTTAAGTACCAAATGAAGGTTATCCTGTTCTATCCAAATTTTAAGGATAATTAAAACTCTTCATTGGGTTATAATCTGAATAAGTGGAGAAGGGGAATGTTGGTGCATTATCTTGGCTATCCTTTACAACCTGCTTCCATGGTTTTTGAAGACTTCTCAATGGCAAGGAGACTTAGATCCTCTCTTCCATTTTCACACTCAAGTGACCCAGCAGGTGAGCCCAGCCAACCGTCTAACAACAAATGATGGCTCCAATATTGTAAAAGTTACTGTACTCTGTTTGGTCCTGCAGTTCTGAGAATCGCTCAACCAGCTTTACTCCTGGCCATGTGGGCTGGGATATGGTCCAAACAGTGACATTGCTAAGCTCTGGTGGGTATCTCAGCCTGACTTAGAGGAGCCCAGCATAAAAAGAGAACGGCACTGTTTCCCTGAGCAGCATGCGGAAATGAAAGAAAAATGGCCCATTTGCTTAACCTACTCATCAATAAAACACAGTTCATTTTAAAGGTGGCTGTAGTTTAAAGCAACTGCACGGTTTTGTGGGATGAACCTGCACTCTGTCTCTGTCGCACCTCAATGCACAGGACCTGAGGTAAGCAAAGTCTCCTTTCTCCCAGCTATGTGCCAGCTAGGTAAGAAAATCTTAACACTACCAGCACCACCACCACCACCACCACCACAACCCTCACTGCCACTCACAAAGTGACACCAACAAGTAAGGGAAGATCCCAGAGACTCTTTTTCACATTACTTAATCATGTCTCACTCAAACACAAAGCAATATCCAGGACTGTTTTGTGACAAGTGGGAATAATAGTGAGTGAGCCCAAGAGAGTAGCAAATGTGGTCTCTCGAAACCAAGGTCAGAAAGAAAGACAGTGAAGAAAGACAAGGACAAAAATCAACTCATCTGAAATGGGTTTTGGAGGGCAGCTGTGCAGATACCATATAGGCAGCCAGAATGGCAGGAAAGTATGTTCTCACTAGAGTTCAAAAATCAGTAAACTGAGGTTACCCTACCACCTACATATAATAAAAAGACAGAACTGACCAAAACCAAACAAAAATGCAGTGGTACCTCTTAAGACAAATGCCTCGTAAGATTAAAAAAATCATTTATTTTTTTATTTCATTTAATTATTTTAGAGTATTTTTACCCCACCTTTCCTTGGAAAAGGACCCAAGGCGGCTTACAGTAATGAGGGATAATATGCAGTCCAATACAATTAAGACATGTTCAAGTATTTGAGAACAAGAAATTGAGGGACATCTTACAGCATTAACAGACAACATTACATGAAAGCTACAAGGTTATAAGTAGTTATCAACACAAATCTATGTGAACCTATAGATTCATATGAAATACACATGGTAGTCCATCATTCAGTTACATCATTCATCTACATTTCATAGGAAGAAAAAAAATTCCAGTAATAGGCATGTTTCGCATGACAAGAAATTCCCAATGGAATGCTTCACAAGATGAAAAACCATTCCGCATGTACCCGGGGGGGGGGGACCCCCAGTTATTCATTTCTTTATTCTAACATCCAGAACGGATTAATCCATTCCCAATACATTCCTATGTAAAACCCTATTTTGTAAGACAAAATTTTCGTAAAACAAAGTGACCCATAGCCTCCAGAACAGATTAATCTATTTTCAATGCATTCCTAGGGGAACGTATTAAATTTGTTTTAAGAGGTACCGCTGTAATATTGCTAGGAAAGGGGGGCAAGGAGTGGGAAGAGAGAACAGAGGAGAATGATATGGGTTGACTCATTTAAGGAATCCACAGTGGCTGGTTTGCAAGACCTGAGCAGAACTTACTGGAAAGGACAATATTGCAAGGGAGGAAGACAGAACAACCTAACATGAGCTGTTGTTAGTTTGTGAGATCTGAGCAGATTCCCCCAAAAGTCTCCCTCCTTCGCTGCCATCTCTGGGGTCTCTGCAACCCATAAGAACATAAGAACATAAGAAGAGCCATGCTGGATCAGGCCAAAGGCCATCTAGTCCAGCTTCCTGTATCTCACAGTGGCCCCACCAGATGCATCTCGGAGCGCATGAGACTAGATATCTGTCTCCTGATACCACTCCCCTGCATCTGGCCCTTGAAGTACCCCGGTTTTAAGCCTGGAGATTACACATCTCCCTCATGGTTCCACAGTTCCACAGACTAACAACAAGCTGGGTGAAAAAATATTTTCTTTTGTCTGTTTTTACTCTCCCAGCCCTCAGTTTGAGTGGATGTCCCCTAATTTCTCGTATTTTGTGAGAGGGAGAAGAGCTTCCCTCTATCCCTCACCAAGTGGACGGATAATACTTCGTGCTTCTGAGTGAGTGATCCCAGATGGCTATGCTTGAATAATTTCACTATTATTGACATGGCTGGCTGGGCGGGGGATCCCAACAACTGAACGAGGTGGGCCTTCTCATGGGTAGGAAACACAGGGAAAAGGGTGCCTAGCCCTACCACTAAAACTGCAGCCTCTCTGGGTCCTCTCATTGGCAGTGATGTTCACATGCTGGTTTTATTAACTCCTTGTCGCTTCATTTAAATATGATCAAGGGTAGCCGTTTGCAAGCCTGTCTTCATGAAAGAGCTGTGGTGTGAGCCAGATGTGCCCCACTTTCATAGCCTGCTATACATCTGTGTGGCTGAAAACAATGGACAAGAATTTTTTGAATGCAGTATAGCTGTGGTGGGTCATTGTTTTTCGCAGGGTGCTTTGTGATGACGGAGAAGCTTAAATCAGGCTTGCAGTCGACATAGAAGTACATCCCTCGTGGGGAAGGGCATGTCCAACCCAGATGGTTTCTATACGTGGTTCACCCCCACACACTACTTTGATCTGATATGGGGCATCGCAAGTGTACTGCCATGACATGGCCGGTGGGCACTGCTTCCCTGGGACAGCTTCCTATATTGGCAGCGCACCTGAGCACATCTGTCAATAATGGTTTTTGCTTCATTTTGCAGAATCTCACCACCATCCTCACCTTGTAATATTCCCAGCCCATCCCCAACATGTGAATTGGGCACCTTCTTATGTGCGTATCTGCAAAATGCCTGCATTTTCTCTGTGTTTTAACAGACAGCAAATATCTCTTGTTTATTTCCACACCTGCCTGAACCATGCCTGCACGCGTCTTTCAGTCAGATGCAGCCTTAGTTACCCATGTGTTTTAAAAGTGTACACAGCTTGTGTCTTTTTTTTAAAAAAAAAGTCACCAAAAGGCATTGCAGGTCTCAGAAATGCAGAGATCTGGTGCCCATCCCGGTATGACGGGAAGCTAAAGCATTTCACTTCCAGTCCTCATTTCTAGGGGAATGGCAAGGATTTGCAAAGCTCTACCTGCGCCTGCTCAATCACTAAGATGCGCTGGATAGGCTCACCTCTGGGTCTCACCAGTGAGAACAATTTATTACTGTATGGGGAGACATCCACACATGTTTATAAAAGCCTTGGTGTGTGTGTGTGTGTGTGTGTGTGTGTGTGTGTGTGTGTGTGTGTGTGTGTGTGTGTGTGTGTGTGTGTGTGTGTGTGTTGAGGATTGTGGCCTGTGCAGGCTTGAAGGCAATGCTTGGAATGTTGTGTTTTAAACTGATTCATTTTCAATTTCTATTCAGCGTCTTATGTTTTTAAAAATCATTCTATACTTCTTTGCAACCTCCCTCGAGATTCTCTGATGTAGAGTTGTCTATAAATATTTTAAATAAGTAAGTAATGCCACCGGGCAGTGTGGCGAAATCACATTCCTACCTTACCCCTCCAGTGGGACTTCCCCACAGTTTTCTCTGTCTTCATTTCTTGGTGAGGCCCTCTTTTCTCGTCACCCTCGAAGGAGATGTTTCGATAGATCCCAGAGGTCCGCCAGGCTCAAAGAAGTCACAAAAAAGCAGGGTTGCTAGAATCCAGCTTGTCTCAATGGGGTTTAAGAAGCCAAAGCCTGACCTGGATTACACTCTGAGCCTGTAAACTGGATTATATACTGCAGGATCTGCTTCACTGTATATTGCTTTGGTCCTGTACTCCCCAAGCAATGTCTCTTGCGCACATTCAGGTCACTACAATTTATATAAAGCCTATTCCATGCTGTTAAACTTTTACAATTTGAGATGTGTCTCGTGTACCATTATGCAACCCTTGAGAGAACAACTCTACCAATAAATCAAACCTCCATGGTGCAAGAAAGGGGTTAATTTTATGGGCCCCAAACTATAATGACTCATTCTCAGAATTAATCCTATTTGTAATGAGGCTTATCTTTTTTATTTACCCAGGGCTATTAATTACCAAAATATTTCCAACATTTATGCATTCATAATATTTCCAAGTTTGCACCAACAATAAATTCTTCCCAAAAAGAACCACCTTTAATGAGGCTTGCCTTATTATTTACCCAGCTATCAATTACATAAACATTCAATTTATAAATGTACATACTCACATTTCTTGTGTCAAAGGAAAAGCAGTAATTGATTCAAGATGCCGTCCTATACACCATTACCAAGAAGAAGACTGCATTAGACTCCCAAGATACAGTATTCCTTTTGAGTAGACATATAGAGGGTTGCATTTTAACCTATTAGTAATATCACCCCCATATGCCAGGCTAATGAATTCCACTCATCTACAATGCAGAGATGAGGCAAATTCCTTTTTCTAGATTAAAATTTCCAGAATCCTACAGCCAGAAAGACAGTAGATTGCCGGGAAATGTTCCAAACATTAACTTTTTACATTTCAGCTGTGGGGATATAGGGATATAATTTATCATTAATTTACATTTCTTGAAAAATACATCAAAAAGAAATAAGTCAACTGAGTATCTAGATTGGCAGCTTTTCCTCCGCTGTAATATATATATAATTTTCATTTGCCGTATTTCTGTAACCAATTTGCTTTTCCAGTTTTTATTTAAGCTCATCCAAGCTTTTGATATCCAGACACATTTATATTTCTCCTTCAGCCTAATCAAGAAGTATTAAAATGTACAGACTTGGAATTGTAATTCAGATTTCATTTTAAACTGCTTATCTCTGGTTTCCTTCTGATTAGACATAATTTTGGGGAAATCAAAATGTCACCTTATCTTTATGGCCAAGCTTTTTTGATCAACAGCCATAAAAAGGCACCGGGAGGTTTACTGCAAACAGGGCTCCCCTTAGTGGCAGCTCGCTGAATTGCAAGGTTAACAAGATGGGGAAACACCACAAGGAGCCAGCCAGAGACGGTTCAGACTGGCTGCTGTCCGGCCTTGGCTCCATTCCCACGCCAACCCTTCTCCAATGAAACGACTGTACTTATATGGTTATCTTGGTGCATATAAGTGAAGAGCACACACTCACATACAGACAACGCTACTTAGTGCCAGCATTCATTCAAGATGTTTGGTTGATCGAGGCAGGAGACATAGCGGTGACTTTCTCTCTATACCACCATTCCATCTATTACGGAAAAGCTATTTTCCTGGACTGTAACTCTCAAAATCCCCCAGCCAGTGTGTGTCTGAATTCTCGATGTGAATATTCTAGCGGCTAGAATCTCGCCTGAAAGAGCCAACAAAACCTGCACAGATGTGTGGATTATACGGACCCTCTGCATTGGAAACACATTTTATTCCTCGTGGGGTGGGAGTGGGGAAGAGCAACAGAAAATCATATCAGCCATCTTTGTAGGTGAGTTGCCACCTGCATTTTCCCGCCTGTTCCTGCTCAGAAGCAGGTTCTTCAACAAGGCACAGGAAAAGCAGGACGCCAAGTCTTGGCAAGAATGGACCACTTCCGAGTGCCATCAAGGGCAGAGAATTGCACGAGATCCTGATTGGTTAATTTATTTATTTAAAATATTTCTAGCCCACATTTCTCCTCCAAAAGGACCCAAAGTGGCTTCCAGAAGGTATTGGAATGATTTTTTTCCATACCCAAAGAATCACCTGCTCCCAAATGTTCTTGCCCGACTACTGGGATCATACTTGGAGGCCTTCCATGACCAGCTAGTGCTCGTGTGGGGGTACCTCATGGACTGGAACAGTGCTCCCTACCCCAGCCCAGCCCAAGCCGTGAGCCATCACAATCACCCCAATGATGCAACAGGTGGCTTCCAGGGAACACACCTTCTCATTAGTGCCCCTCCCTCATCGATATTCACATTCTTGGGGTTACGTGACTAAAGCATACCTTTCTCTTTTTTACTTTAAAAAAACAACAACACAAAGCATGCATTTCTGCATTAGTCCATGATACCTTAGAAGGGGGGGTAAAGAATCTCTTTCATTTGGATGATCCTCTGGTAGAAGACCCCTGGCTATAGGGCAGTGATGGCGAACCTTTTAGAGACCGAGTGCCCAAACTGTGATTCATAACCCACCAATTTTTTTACAAAGCGCCAATACGACAATTTAACCTGAATCCAGGTGGCTGTGAAGGGGCAATGGTGGGTGCCCACAGAAAGGGCTCCAAGCGCCACCTTTAGCACCCGTGCCATAGACTCGCTAACACTGCTACAGGGGGTGGCACCAGAGCCTGTACCCCAGATGCCTGAGTCCACACTCCCTCGCCAAGATCTCATCACAACAAGCAGGCTTGGAAAAGCTTCCACCCCACCCCACTCTGGGGACTCAAAATGGAGCATTTTTTTCAGGCCATACTGCTGTGAGGAGAGCATGGGCCAGAGGAGGACGAGAAGGAGGCGGCCACGGCGACTGCACTGAGCCACTACTCTCCAGTTACTCACCCTGTCTTAGAACTTTGCTGATGTTTTCTCCAGTATGTTCAAGATCACTGGCAGATCATCAACAGAGGCCAGACTATATTCTCCCCCCCCAAAAGGCATTTCACCGGCACAAATGGAACAGGTATGTGTGAAGGGGCTCTTGGCAGGGCAGGGCATCTTGGCAGGGCATCTTGGCAGGGCATGCTGCACTCCTTCCTTGCTTTGGATCACCAATATGGGCTCAACTATAGATCGGGTTTGGTATTAGTAAAAAATTAGTATTACCTGCTGTCGCTGATGCTCCCTGACTTTCTGCTATCTTTCGCGCAAGTGTGCAGTTGTCAAAATGAATAATACACAGCATCAATTCAAAACCTCCTTTTCTCTGTGCTCAGCTGTAATAGTTTCACTCTGTCTCAATTCTCTTGCTTGCTCTTATGTCCCAGACGGTTTTAAATTCCTTAAGTCTTCCCCTGGAGCATCAATTATAAATTGTAGGTATTTATTAAAATTCTGCTTAAGAGAAAGAAACCTCCCCCCTTGGGAAAAGGTTTTCCACCCTTCCGCTGTGCAGAGAATTTCAAATTTCAGGAACATGGGCTCACTATTTGAGGAAACCAAACATGAGGAACCCTCCGTGGCAGCAGTCCCATGGCACCATGACCCAGGGAATAGTGGGAACCGTGGCTTCCCATGCCATGTGACTGCTGCCACAGACTGCTAGCACATGGCCGCCCTACTTTCCTGCTTGCAAGGGGAGCTTTGCTTTGTGGTTTGCTTCATGAATGCTTGGATCCAGGTGCGTCTTCCACTCCACATAGTTGCTTTCCTAGAAAACCAGAGAAGCCAACCTCAAGCAAGCTGTGGCTTCTTCCTCTGTTTTGTGGCAAGAGAAATGGCGCTGAGCACTGACACGGCTCTTTTAAGACAACCCAAAAGAAAGAAAGAAAACACACCACACGTGGAAACATGTAGGAAGTCAACACCTCCTGGATGCTTACTGTATAATTGCTAAGCCCAGGTTCCAACAACAACAACAAAAATTTTAACCACCCAGAGCCCCTATTTGGGAAATTGGGTGGTCTAGAAATGCAATTAAAAATAAATAAATAACATGTAATGTTGCTTGGGACAACTTAAGTACTCCAAAGGGCAAAAAAGTTTTTATTGGGGATATGTTTTTTTGTTTGCTTGTTTTTGTCCTGCCGGTAAATCTGAGATTGCCGGCTAAGAGGAAACACAACCTGATCAAGTAAACAAAGAGAAGCCCCTCTTCTGTCCAAAACACCCAAATCACATGTTCAGTTCACTCTTGGCTTCATCATAATGTTCTTGGGTTTTATTTTATTTATTTATGTATTTAAAATATTTCTTTTCCACCTTTCCTCCCAAGAAGACCCAAGGCAGCTTTTAATGGGTCTCTGGCTGAAGTTATTAAAAAGAGCCAAAAAATGAAAAAAATGAAAAATGAAAGAAATAAAATAAAAAAGCAGCTGTTGCTCTGTAATGCTTTTACCTGTGCTGCTCTTTTTACTCTGGGAAAGAGACCATGACCAGAGGTGTGGCTATAGGGGGCATCATGAAAATGAAGAACTCAAGAAGGCACTGATTTGTAGAGCAAATGCATGTGCTATTTTGTATGTCCATATATATATATATATATATATATATATATATATATATATATATATATATATATATATATATATATATATATATATATTTAGGGTGGATTCGGGTTTCTTTTCTCCGTGTAGAAATCTGGTTGTTTTGGCGACGTTTGACGAGGTCTCACTCGTCATCTTCAGGCTGGTGTTCTGGCTTCTTTCTTCTTGAAGCAAAGCGTGGTCTCAGTTGAAGTCCTTCTATAAATACTGCTGGGGGGGAGTGGTTTGCTTGCTCTGTTGCTGATTGTAGGTTCGTTTGTTCTTTTGTGATCTGCTGTGTGGCTGAGGCGATCGTTAAGGGCTTAACTGCTGGTGGGTTAGATGGCTGTTTAGAGACATCATGTGTGGGTGAGGTGCTGGATGTGTGTCTATTAGCCTTTTGTTTCTTAACGACCTTGGTGATGGGTGTTCTGGCAGCATCCTGGGCTTTGGTGGAGTGGGGTCCTGTGTCTTGTGAATTTATTTTGGTCTGGCTGCGTGTCTGTGGTCTCCCAATGTTTTTTTGGCGTGTGTAAGTGTGCTCCATGTGGTGGCTGGAGTGGGGAGTAGCGGTAGATGGTGCAGTCGTGGTTTTGTTATTGGATGGTGGTTTCGTTTCATCTGTGGGAAGGGTCTGGGTTTGTGTTTGGTGTGGATGGAAGGTGGTGGCATCTTGTGTCCTTTTCCACAAACTGGAAAAACGCCAGAAGCCCAACCCCCCACAGCAGCCCATGAAACAAACAGTTCACAACATATCAGATCTTTGGGACACTCACCATCGCAGAGACCAAAGTCCTGTCCAAAGGATTCAACTTTGCAGTCGCCCCCAGACACATCCCCACTGAAAACATCATATGCGGAGTGGAAGCCAGCCTAACCAAAATCAACCCAGATGAAGCCAACAAAATCAGACTCGAAGTCACCAATATCCTCTGCTCCAGCAAACCACCCAGAAGCAATTTACACAAAGAAGAACAAAAAGCCCTCACCAACCTGAGGAAAGACAACAACATAATCATTCTCCCAGCAGACAAAGGCAATGCCACAGTGGTGATGAACACATCTGACTACCAAGCCAAACTATCCAACCTACTACAAGACCCTGCTTACATACCTTTGAACACAGACCCCACCACCTACCTGGAAAAAAACACCAAAGCCAAAATAAAAGCCTCACCCTTAAGTGAAGAAATCAAGCCAAGCATCATCCCCAGAGAGAAATCATCCAGATGCCCCAAGCTCTACGGCCTCCCCAAGATTCACAAAGAAGGAACACCTCTCAGACCCATAGTCAGCTCCATAGGCTCACCCCTACAAAACCTCGCCAAATTTCTTGCCAAACAACTCCAGCCCTATGCAGAATCCATCTCTTCATACGTACAAAACTCGTTCCACTTCATAGAAATTATAAAGAAACAAGACCTACAACCCAATGACCTACTCGTGAGCTTCGATGTTGTTTCGCTCTTCACACAAGTGCCCATTCAAGAAGCCTTGACAGCTATCCACAACAAATACAACCCCCCCAAGCACATCCTAGATCTGACCAACCACTGCCTAACCAACACATACTTCATCCACAATGGACAAAGATACAAACAGATAGAAGGAGCACCCATGGGATCACCCCTCTCACCGGTCATCGCAAACCTATATATGGAACACTTTGAAACCAACGCGTTACAGAAGTCCAAACATAAACCCAAACTCTGGCTCAGATATGTTGACGACACCTTTGTTATCTGGCCACACGGGAAAGACAAACTGAACAACTTCCTCACACATCTCAACAGCCTACACCCCAAAATACAATTCACTATGGAAATAGAAGCCAACAACCAACTTCCCTTCCTGGACGTCCTAATCTACAAAAAACCCGACGGCTCCTTAGGACATACCATCTACCGAAAAAAACACATACAAACCGCTACTTAAATGCACAATCACACCACCACCCTGCACAGATCAACTCCGTAGCAAAAACCCTCATCTCCAGAACCAAACACCTTGCTGACAAAGACCACCTAAAAACTGAATTACACACTCTCTCGAATGCTTTAATTGCGAACGGATTCCAAAAAAACACCATCACCAAACTAATCCAAAAAGAAACACCCCCCAAGAACCAAGAAACAGAAGAGAACAACGGCACTGCCCTCCTCCCTTACATCAAAGGCACCACAGACAAAATAAGCAAAATTCTCCACAAACACAATATCAAGACAGCCTTTTGCACCGAACAAAAAATAGGCAACATTTTAAGAAACCCCCAAAGACAAGATTGAGCTAGAAAAACAAGGAGTCTACGAAATACCATGCAAAGTCTGCCCAGCCACATACATCGGACAGACAAACAGGAGAATAAGCGCACGCATCGCAGAACACAAGAACGCAGTCAAAAAAAAGAAGAAAAATCTTCCTCTCTCTTCCAGCACATAAAAACAACAGGTCATGAAATTGATTTTAAAAGAACCAAACTCATCTCCAAAACTGAACACTTCAACAGTCGAATAATCATGGAAGCCATTGAAATAGAGAAAAGCACCCAAACAACATGAATAAACGTGATGACACCTCCCGCTTGCCTGACATCTGGAAACTAGCCCTGGTCAACAGACGAGCCTCTGTCACAAAGACTGACACCAGGTCCAAAAGGACACACGATGCCACCACCTTCCATCCACACCAAACACAAACCCAGACCCTTCCCACAGATGAAACGAAACCACCATCCAATAACAAAACCACGACTGCACCATCTACCGCTACTCCCCACTCCAGCCACCACATGGAGCACACTTACACACGCCAAAAAAACATTGGGAGACCACAGACACGCAGCCAGACCAAAATGAATTCACAAGACACAGGACCCCACTCCACCAAAGCCCAGGATGCTGCCAGAACACCCATCACCAAGGTCGTTAAGAAACAAAAGGCTAATAGACACACATCCCAGCACCTCACCCACACATGATGTCTCTAAACACCCATCTAACCCACCAGCAGTTAAGCCCCTTTCTGTCCAAAACGATCGCCTCAGCCACACAGCAGATCACAAAAGAACAAACGAACCTACAATCAGCAACAGAGCAAGCAAACCACACCCCCCCCCCAGCAGTATTTATAGAAGGACTTCAACTGAGATCACGCTTTGCTTCAAGAAGAAAGAAGCCAGAACACCAGCCTGAAGATGACGAGTGAGACCTCGTCGAAACGTCGCCAAAACAACCAGATTTCTACACGGGAAGAAACCCGAATCCACCCTAACATGCATACCTATACCCGTGAAAATCTACGAAAACAAATATATATATATATATATATATATATATATATATAACTATATATATATATATATATATATATATATATATATATATATATATATATATATATATATATATATATAAAGAATGAAATTATTTTTATAACTATAGAGGCATTACAGTTCTTCCCAATGGAACAGGAAAGAGGGTGATGAGGTGGTGTGGGTGCCTGCTGGGTCTGATGTCCAGGGACTGCTCCCTGTAGATGGGAGACTGCAAGGTCCCTGATTGTTCTCTTCCTGCTTCCGACTTCAAATGGCCGACCATCCTCGCTAGAAGAAAAGGGGTGACATTCCCACTGGGCCGGAGAACAAACTTTCCAAACCTGCTGTTTCTGGTTGCCTGTCCAAGGAAAGCCTTTCAAGATTTGTATGTGTGAACTGGAAAACGTGCAGAAGAGAGTGATTAAAAGGATTACTGGGCTGGGGGACCTCCCTTGTGAGGAAAGGCTGAAACATTTGGGGTTCTTTAGTCTGAAAAAAAGGCACCTGAGGAGAGATATGACTGAGATGTACAAAATAATGCAGGGCATGAGCAAAGCAGATACATGGACGCTCTGCTTCCTCTCACAAAATACCAGAACAAGGGGACATCCACTCACATTGAGGGTTGGGAGAGTGAGAACAGACCAAAGAAAATATTTTTTACCCAGTATATTATTAGTCTGTGGACTAATAACACAGGATGTGGTGATGCCATCTGGCCTGGATGCCTTCAAACGGGGATTGGACAAATTCATGGAGGAAAAGTCCATCACAGGTTACAAACCATGATGGAGATGTGTAATCTCCAGGCTTAAAAACAGGGTACTTCAAGGCCCAGATGCAGGGGAGTGGTACCAGGAGACAGATAGTCTTGTGCGCTCCCAGAGGCATTTGGTGGGGCCACTGTGAGATACAGGAACCCGGACTAGATGGGCCTTTGGCCTGATCCAGCATGGCTCTTCTTATGTTCTTATGTTCTTATGACTCAGCAGAATGTGGACGTTGTGGCTATTCTCTTGGAACGTGGCCTGTGGGCAACAAGGTGTTCCTTTCCTTGTACTTAATGGCATTCTGTTTTATCTCACTAGTTAGAAGGGCTGTTGCTTAGAGCTTCGTTTGGCACACTGGAACATCAGATAAAAGGTGGATCCATTCCAGGGTTGCTAAGTATTTTGTGTGCAGTGCATTCAACTGCTCCATGCTCCTGCGACAAATATTAAAAGGGCTACATAAACTGTGCAGTGATTGGTTTGCTTCTTGCAGAATGTAAAATAATATACGTAGGATTTGTTAAATCACACGGGTTTTGTGCTTTTGAAGTGGGGGCTTTGTTAGGTTTCCTTTTTCTGTGAGAATTTCCACTTCAAAATCTGGAAGTTGAGTCATGGCAACTGGACTTGAGAGAGTGAAACATTTATCTGCTCATCCAAGCAGCTTCATCAGTTTGAGGAAAGCTAGTTGCAAGTCCTCCATTTGATAGTTCACTTTGACCTCATGTCACTCTGGTCTGAAGTAGGCTCATAAGATGGACAGTGGCCTGAACAGGCTTGCTAGGTGGACAACAGTCTCAATAGGTCCATTGGGTGGACAATGGCCTAAGGTGCACATAAAAATCATCATTAAATGGGTTGTTAGCTATGGCCTTGCTGGTGGTATTGAAAATCGGTCTCTCAATAGAGGAGGGGGGCTCAGGCACGGTCTATCTGCTACTTATCAGGCAGTGATATCAACAATCCCCAGAAAAATCAAAGATACTTCACACCTCCACTAGCAAGGCCATAGCTAATAAACCATGCTTAATAGGTGTTGGGAAGATTAAAGGTGGGACTTTCATGCACTTTAGGCCATCACGCTCTACTGAACATTGCTCCTTCTCCCTTATGGTGGATCATCCTTATCTCATGGTGCATCCAATGACTTCTCTTGATTTGATTCCACTTCAATAGGGGAGGAAACCCTTCTAGCCTCACCTTCATAATTGTGTGAAGCCCAACACTGCTTCCTGACTCGCCAGAGGTGGATGTTCTACTCACAGTGTGACAGAGAGGAAGAAAGAGAGAGAGAAGGAAACAGCCTCTCTGGAACGCATGAGACACCTTTCTAACACAAAATAAACAGAATGGTCAGCCGAGCATTTAGAGCCACAATGAAAGGTAGCAGCATTGGGTTATGAGTGCCTTGTCTTGAGTGGTTGATCCTTAAGTCAGGGTTCATCTTCATGGATTCCTTTGCAAACTCATTAAAATAAATAAATAATAGCACTGTAGGACAGTAGTTGTATGGCTAGCACTCGCCATTCTTTTCTGGAGAGTTTCCCTACTTGTGGATTTATGGGTATGGCTGGGTGGACAAATGGTGTCTTTAGAGGTGAGCATGAACTGCTGGTCTGGTAGTTCATGCTGGTTTGTTTATCAACCAGATTGGTCTTCAAGCGCTTCAAAGCCCCACCTCCTCTGGTGGGTGCCCACTTAGAGGCCATGTGTGGAGGAGGCCGGGCTAAGAAGCCAGAAAGGAAGAAGTGCACGCTTTCAGAGTACTGCTGTACTGGAGTGCTTCATCTCGCTCACGGCTGCCTCATTTCCACCTGTGATTTGATGAAATAGACGGGGTGGAGGGGATAAGGAGGAACATTGGTTTTTCAGCTCAGCAGCCTCTCTTGGCTGTACTGAAGCACCTCACAAGTGCCGTTTTAAAAAACAAAACACAGGGAGGTTTCTATCCACCTTTAAAGAAGGAAACATGTTCCTTGATTCCCTGTTGTTGTTGTTGTTGTTGTTGTTGTTGTTGTTGTTGTTGTTGTTGTTGTTGTTGTTGTTGTTGTTGTTGTTCAGTCGTTCAGTCATGTCCGACTCTTCGTGACCCCATGGACCAGAGCTCGCCAGGCCCTCCTATCCTCCACTGCCTCCCGGAGTTTGGTCAAATCCATATTGGTTGCATCAATGACACAATCCAACCATCTCATTCTCTGCCACCCCCTTTTCCTTTTGCCTTCAATCTTTCCCAACATCAGGGACTTTTCCAAGGACTCCTCTCTCCTCATGAGGTGGGCAAAGTACTGGAGCCTCAGCTTCAAAATCTGTCCTTCCAGTGAACATTCGGGGTTGATTTCTTTCAGGATAGATAGGTTTGATCTCCTTGCAGTCCAGGGGACTCTCAAGACTCTCCTCCAGCACCACAGCTCAAAAGCACCAATTCTGCAGCAATCAGCCTTCTTTATAGTCCATCTTTCACTTCCATACATCACTACTGGAAAAACCATAGCTTTGACTATCCTGACCTTAGTTGGCAAAGTGATGTCTCTGCTCTTTAGGGTGCTATCTAGGTTTGCCATTGCTTTCCTCCCAAGAAGCAGGCGTCTTTTTATTTCGTTGCTGCAGTCGCCATCTGCAGTGATCAAGCAGCCCAAGAAAATAAACTCTGTCATTGCCTCCATTTCTTCCCCTTCTATTTGCCAGGAGGTGATGGGACCATCACCTTCTGGCAAATCACTGATTACAATCAGGCAAGATTTGATTTGTTTCCCAAATGAACAGTTCATTCAGAACCAAGAACGGCAGCAGAAGAGCTAGGAAACACCCCAGCAGTCCCTGCAGAGGGACCATGGGGAGATGAGTGAGCCTAGAACTGGGAAATGAAGTGTTCTTTATGAACCTGTCCAAAGACCAATGAGACCCAAAGTGCCTTGTTCTTACACAGACAATTTAGCTATCATGAAGTTTCTCTTGGATGAAAGTCATGGTATCTGTCTCTTGTCCCCATTTTAAATCACTTTTTACTTAAATACTTCTAAGGACATCTTTGATTTTGGAAGTTTAATCACTAGGTTTTCCATTAATGAATCCAACTAGATTCCAGACTGTGATCATTAATCCTTCCTGATTAAAGCTAAGCAAGAAGTCAAATTGTTGCCAGATGTGAACTAATTTTTCTTTCTTTCTTTCTTTCTTTCTTTCTTTCTTTCTTTCTTTCTTTCTTTCTTTCTTTCTTTCAGAAAAAGATCCAGGGTTGCCTGATCAAGGAACAGAGTTGTTGTACTGCTGCTGCTGTTGTTGTAGTACTGACATTCGAGGATAAATTAGAATTTATCCTCTAGATGCAATTTACTGCTGCAATTGGTCTTTACTAACCCCCCATTCTGGTGCCTTAAAAAGTTATTATTATTATTATTATTATTATTATTATTATTATTATTATTATTATTATTATTATTATTATTATTATTATTATTATTATTACTACTACTACTACTACTACTACTACTACTACTACTACTACTACTACTACTACTACAAATTCGTACCCCCTACATTATGGCCAGTGAGAGACCATGTTAGCTAGAAGGTTCTATGTATAAGCTGTAGTCCCCAAAGGTAACTTTTCCATCCTCTGGCCAGGATCCTGTCAAGAACTGTACTTTCCTCAGAGTCTCAGAACATGCTGCTAGGAGCCCACTGAAGCCAACAAGCACCACCAGCTACACTCATTGCTGCTGCTGCTGCTGCTGCTGCTGCCGCCGCCGCCGCCACCACCACCACCACCAGTCAGGGAGAACTCCTCACGAAACTGGTTGAACTAAATATGAGCTGAGACTGAACTTTAGCTCCATTTGAAATTGACTTATAATTTTCTCAGAAACAGCAAACTGAGAAATTCAGTTTTTCAAACAACTTAAGCCTCCAGTTTTAGCTGCATTATTACACTTTGGTCCTGATGGACTGAATAGGGCAAGAGATTATTACAGTTCTGAGATGCTTCTGCTGATGATGTTGTTGAAGAAGAATAATAAAAAATACAGTAAATAAAAATACTTTAAAATACAAACATTGACTGATTTAATATAACAGATGCAAGTCTTGGCCAAAAACCTAAGTAGCTTTCAATATCAGTACAGTATTATGCTGTTCCCAATATTGCCATTTTTATTTTATTTTTTGCTCTGATGGCGTTTTTTTCTGAGATCTGCTGCTAATTGTAATACTCTGTGGAATTCTCTGGTATTTTTCCCCAAAGCCCCAATGGGGACCACTGAAGTGTGTTTCACCTTCAAGTGATACATTTCAATTGCCAGGTCTCTGAATTCTGTTATTTTTTCCAATTCTTTAGCTTCAACTTTGGCATCTCCTGGAATTGTCATCCCAATTATTTGGACATTTCTTTGTTTTATTACTACTCTGTCTGGTGTGATATGTTCAAGGTGTCTATTGGTTTGTATCTAAAATCCTACAAGATCCTGACTTTGTCTGGCACCTTCTCTCTCTGATATTCTGGAGGCCAGCAAGTTGTATTTTTTGCATAATGGCCAGTGCATTAATTTTACCATGTGATCATGTCTAATTTTGCATTTCCTTTGTGCAGTCTTTGAAATTCACAAATACTGACGCAGTATTTGATGCAGTTTCAGTTTTATCTTGGTAGAATTGACATTTGCTATTAGCGCTAATTCCTTGAATCTTAACTTCCACAACATTAATTTGGAGTGCTTTGAAGTACCAGTTAGCAAAATAATAAATAAATAAATCAGTAAATATAACAAGATCACCAAACAATGAAATACAATAAAAATATGAAAATGAAAACAATATGGAGAGTGAAAGAAAATTATGATGGGTATGCACTGCAAGTCATGTTCCGGCCTGCAGGGAGGGGGAATCTTGCACTTGAATGCTTAGGTATAAGAAAACCCTGCAGTTTCTTACTGGTGACAGAGAGGCTCTTAACATTATCTTGTTGTTATGTGACTTCCGATCATACTTCTTTCAAGGTGGGACATAGCCCAAGATTTGAGGTTTTAGTGCCAAATCTGCACAGCCGAGTGGGTTTATTATCAGAGGTAGGCATCAGTGGCTCTCCAGATCTTGTCACAGTGTTACTGCAGCCAGTGACAAAGAATTCTTGGCACTGCAGCTGAAAAAGTTCTGGAAGGACACAGGACCTACATACTTGTTCTCTTGGCAGTGTGTCACCTCCGGATTCTAAGGGAGCTGCTGTTTCAACCTTACACAACTGTTTGCCTGCGGTAATGAAATGGATGAGGATGAACAAATTGAAACGAAACCCACACAAGACAGAGGTGCTTCTGGTCAGTCAAAAGGGAGAACAAGAGATAGGGATGCAACCGGTACTGGATGGGGTCACCCTCCAATTGAAAAGGGTTGTGCAGCTTGGGGGTCCTCCTGGACTCATCCTTGAGCCTTGTTGCCCAGGTCACAGCTGTGGCCAGGAGTGCGTTTGCACAATTAAAGCTAATATGCCAGTTATGCCCATTTCTTGAGAAACCTGCTCTGGCCACAGTCATGTCCCAGCTAGTCTACTGTAATGTGCTGTATGGAGGACTACTGATAAAAAAAGTCTCAGGAAACTTCACTGGTACAAAATGCAGCAGCCAGATTGCTGACTGGGGCGGGATGCAGAGATCACATTACACTCCCACGAAAACAGCTTCACTGGCTGCCCATCAGCTATCGGGCACTATTCAAACTGCTGACCTTAACTTACAAAGCACTATTCGACCTTAACGTACAAAGCACTATTCGACCTAGCTACCTCAAAGATTGAATCTCACAGTATGAAATGGCTCGGGTGCTAAGGTCACCAGGAGAGGCCCTTCTTTCCATCTCACCACCCCCACAGGTATGCCTCATGGAAACACATGAAAGGGCCTTCTTGGCTGCTGCGCCCAGACACTGGAACTCCCTCACACTAGAGGCCAGGACTGCCTCCATCTCTGGTGTCTTTCTGGAAACAGGCGAAGATCTTTCTCTTCAGGGAAGCTTTTGCTGAATGAGGGACCACCATGTGTCTTTTACAGTGGAACCTTGACTTACATGCCACTTGACTTACAGCATATTTGACTTGCAGCGAGAAGGGGCCTGTTTGACTTGCATCGCGGGCTCTGACTTATAGCTAGGAGCCCCGGCGCAAAGCGCCGGAATCAGGCAGACAGCCATGACCCAGCATCGCGGCTGCCTCCTCCAAACTGCTCCTGCCTTCTTCCTATCCTCCGACAGCAGCGGCTTCAGCGAGGCCAGCTCCAAGCACCTGGAGCTGGTCTTCGGCCTCACCAAAGCTGCCGCTGCCGCCGGAGGAAAAGAAGGGCTGGGAGCTCGGGGCTGGCCTCACTGGTAAGTCAGTCGGCTCAGTCTTGTAAAAAATCTGGCTGCAGAATTCTGGTCCACAATGGAAGCATTTTAGTTGGGGAGCTGTACAATTATGGGACTCTAATGGTAAGCATAGGGTTGTCCAGAACTTGGAAATGTCAGGTTAAAAATCAGTAAAACTTAAATGTTAGACATTGTTGCTATGAATATTAAAAAGTGGAGGTGTATAATTTGTGGACTATAATCCCACTGCCTCCTCCTCTCTTTGAAGAGACATATCATTTACATCCCTGGAAGGAATCTCCTATCCCAGTCAAATTTGTATTAAATTGCTGTTTTCGGGGGTCTTTTTCATTGTCTGGAACGGATTAATCCACTTTTCCATTACTTTCTATGGGAAAAGTTTGTTTGACTTAAGGCATGTTTGACTTATGTCTAGACCTCCAGAACAGATTAATGACGTAAGTCAAGGTTCCACTGTATATGAATCCATTATATATAATTACAAAGACTTTGTGTCTATAACCACTTGTAACGTGTTTATAGCTCTCCTTGTGTGATTGCACTGACACTATATTTTCAATGTTAGCTTCCATCCCTCATAACTTTTGGATGGCCTACTATGCATGATTACATGGAACTTTTATTCTCTCTTAACTGCTTGCATTCTCTTGTAGCTTTAATGCTATCTTTTAATGCTGTAAAACAGGCATGCCCAAACTTCGGCCCTCCAGATGTTTTTGACCACAACTCCCAGAATTCTAAGCCTGTATTTCCAATGGCAAAGGACTGTGGGAGTTGTGGTCCAAAACATCTGGAGGACCGAAGTTTGGACAAGCCTGCTCTAAGATGTCCCTCAGTTCCTTGTTCTCAAATACCTGAGCATGTCTTAATTGTACTGGACTGTATATTGTTCTTCATTACTGTAAGCCGCCTTGGGTCCTTTCCCAAGGAAAAAGGTGGGGTAAAAATACTCAAAATAATAATAAATATAAAATAAAGTTATGGTTTAAAACTTCCAGCTATGCAGTGGAGGAAAAAATATCCAGACAGGAACCTACACAGCAGATTATCATAATTACCAGTCTCCCTCAAATATACGCTCCTTATTATTAATCAGTTTTACCTCAAATGGCAATATTGTTTCAGTAGATTAAGTCAGAGACTGTGATGTTGAGAAAGAATTTTAAAAAGATATTTTACCCACAAATCACCATATATACCAAAATAACAAGCAAAACATGTTTACTTGTCACATAGTATGAGATATTTACTGGTTCATTATTTGACTGACTACCATTATACCCTTCAGTTAGACTGAATGCTGACTCCATAACTGTCCATAACTGTCAGTCTGTTACATACAAGGACACTGACATTGCTAAGTGGCAGAGAACCCTGACTGAGTAAATAGGCATGAAAAGGAATTTGAGGTAGAGACGAAACAATTGGCTGCTACTTTTTGACTGACATTCAGTGCCAAAGTCCCTCCTGTCCAAACTTTCTAAAGGCATCATAGGCATGTTGCTATAATTCCAATATGTTCCACATGATTTGAGTAGAAAACTCCATATTTTTACACTGTCTGTGAGAGCACACCATGAATGTATTTCTCATGGCTGACACTCTGGAAACTGGATACACCAGTGGCAGCTATTGGTTTTGGTGACAGTTGCCTTCATAGCCAATCTTTTACCAATTGCACACTTTGCATTGCGTTGTGGCAGTGCTAGATTGCAAGGGTGCATATTCTCTCTCTCTCTTTTCTTTTGAAAGAGAAAGAGCCAGGGATATATTTATTCTCTCACCAAAGCCCTACTACTCTGTCATAAACCTTACCCAAAGTGAAGTAGTTTCATGTTTATAGCGTTCCCCCACCCTGTGGGAGTTTTGTCAGTCTTGATTTTATGATTGTCTGTAATCCAGCAGCACCTATTAACCTCTGGGCTGTGTTTTATTATAATCTGTGAATGATCATGATGGCGAACTGTAAACTATAATATAACACGGTTTCATCATAATATGCTAATCAGGTGGAAAGGTTCTCTGTCTTGTAAAACTATCCAGCTCGGTAAAGAGAATGAATCTTCCTAGGAAAACTTCAGGGATGTGGAGATCATTATGAATCTGTATGAAATTGTGAGTCCAGGGATCTCGTTTTTTTCCAGCCGTAGGTAGAGGGACATCACAGGGATACATCTAGGAACACTCAGAGCACCCTGACCAGTTTACTATTTCTCCTCCATGTTCAAAGTAAACATGTAAGCCTAAGGCTTTAAAACAGACTTTGGGCACAACTTTGCCACCTCAAGGTTTAACTAGCTGGAGAGAAACTGAAAGCAGTGATTTAAAGAAAGGTTTGAACTGTTTCTACAAAACAACATGAGCAAGAATGGACGGACCATGTGGCAAACTGGCCATTAAATGCATTTTCCGTCTTGTATTATGTGCTAGCATCTGTTGTGTTGGAATATAAATTCATGCATTGCCTTTTATTACATTATACATGGTTCATAAACCACAGCAACACCCCACCTACAGACTGGAATAATGGGATATATATTTTGAAAGAAAGTAATATGTAAACGATGCTTTTGCTGGTGAAGCGACATGATCTGGACACCCTGGGTTCTGTGAGAGAGCCATCAGTATCAGTAGAATGAGTGATGAATCATTGCTTACACTGCTAGCAGGTCTCTTCAGGAGTAGTAAAAATCTACATTAAAGCAAGTGTGTATTTCTGTCCATTAGCCAACCCCCCACCCCGAGATATGTCACTCCTTCAAAGCTCCATGTTTGGGCAAACAGAATTGCAATTGAAACGCATATTTAGTTTCTCAAAACAAATCACAAAACAAAAACAAACTAAATTGCAACCTACAAGGTAGGAGACCTCGTGCCAAAAGATGTCTTCTGCCTCTTAAGGGAGCTGTACTTCTAATGATGTAAAAACTGTATTATCTTGTGTGAGCCACAGAGATGATTTTAGGACCTCTTTGTTTACTGCTAGTATTTTGGGATCTCCAGGAGGGCCTATCTTGACGTGAACAATCGCCACTATAATTATTTTTAGGATTATGAGTAATAGCAGCAGCAGCAGCAGCAAATTCATTAGTGTTTACATATCATGACCATAATGAAAATCTTAAATACTTCCCATAAAATGTATGATATATAATCTATATTTTGAAAGTACAATACAAAAGTTGTGCAAAATATACAAATGCATTTATACAACACTAGAAACAATTTAAAATCAGTTTAAGCATAAATAATTAAAATACATCAACAGCTAATCTGCAAACAAAGTGAGAGAGGGAAGTGAGCATTGTTGGTCAAGAAAGAAAACCTGAATAAGTAAGGGTATTTTAAAGAGATTTTTAAAACACAGGCTTGTTCCTGCCTCTTGAGTTATGAGGAGGATGAAGTGAGAAAGATCAGATGCCACCACTGAAAAGGCTGGCTTTTATGGGAGGGTATTCTATTTGTTGCAGGCCAACCAAGAAAGCTGTTGCAGTTGATGCTGTTATTGTGTGTATCGTGCACTCAGTGTACAGTATATGGTGTTGGGAAGAGTGGAGCTTGATAGAGCACAGCCTAACAAGGCAAGTGCCAAGAATCACAGTTTTGACAGAAGAAGAACAGCAAAAGATAGGCAGGAACATATATCTAGGGCAGGGGTGGCAAACAAGTTCGACAAAAAGAGCAAAAATTTTAAACTGCGAGAGTCAGAGAGCCACACCACGCAGTGACCTGCCAAAACAGACAAACACTCACACAAAAGCATATAATTTTAACAATAATATATTAAACACATAATATAACATGCTCAGTCAGGTGTTTTTTGTTACCTTGTTGGAGTGATGGGATGATAATCTCAGTGGGATTTCTGGCATCTTTTGTTTTCAGTAATCTTCTGCAAATCAGGTTTGTATTCAGTTGTAGCCACTCGGAGCAGTTCCTTTACATGGGTATCAGTCAGAATGGACCGGTGCTTTGATTTCACGTGTTTCAAAGTAGAAAACAGCTTCTCACAGACGTATGTTGACGAGAACATAGACAGCAGCTTGAGAGCGGCTCTTTTTACACACGGGTATTTTTCAGTTGGCACAGCTCTCCAAAACGTAACATGGCCTTCCTTCAAAAGAGATTTCAGTCTATTGTCCTCGCGTAGCTCAATCATTTCTAGTTCACTCGCTGCCTCATCAGTAACAAGTGGGGTTTTTAGGCAGTCGGTGTCAGCATTAAACGGGTCGATGAGAAAAGTGATCTGTGGTCTTTTTTGGTCCAAGTCCTCAAACCGGAAAGTAAACTTCTCTTGCAGTTGTGTAAGTTGTTTCACGTATCCAGCTATATCTGTTTTAACACCGGTCTTCTGCAGGGTGCTGCGCAAAGAAGGAAAATGGGATAGATTGCTGTTTTGAATGTGTGCTTTAAAAAGCTTCAACTTGTTTACAAAGGAGAATACACTTTGTGTCAGCTCAGCAAGAGTTTTTAATTTCCCCTGCAGGTCCACGTTTAGTTTATCCAAGTGTGAAAGCATGTCCACTAAAAATGCCAAATCCATAAGCCACTCGGGGTCTGAAAGCAGAGGATACGTTTTGTTCTTCTCTGCCATAAACAATTTTACTGTTTCCAAAAGCTCAAAAAAGCACGAAACTACTTTGCCTCTTGAGAGCCATCTCACTGCGCTGTGCAGTGGCAGGTCACCGGGCAAGTCTGCGTCAAGTTCTGCAATGAGGTTCTTGAATTGCCAGTGATTAAGGGCGTGCGTACGGATGTAGTTCACAATCTCCATCACAGGCTTCATAACGTGGTCTAAATTCAGTGTTTTGGACACAAGTTGCTCACGATGGATGATGCAGTGGAAGTTCCAAAATTCAGGAAAGGCGTCATCACCTTTACAAAGACCCACAAGTCCATTTACTGAGCCAATGATCGACGGTGCTCCATCCGTGACTATTGCGGTGAGTTTTTCAAAAGACATATTCGCTTTTTTAAAAACGGCAGTCATTGCCTCTTTTATGTCAGTACCGCGAGTTCTGTCTTTTAATGCGACAATGTCGAGAAGCTCTTCTTTAATCACGCAGTCCTCAGAAACCATTCGCGCAAATATTGCCAACTGTGGCTTGTCTTGTATGTCGCATGACTCGTCTAATGCAACACTAAAATAAGCACATGCGTTCAAGTCTGCATGTAGATCTGACTCAATCACATTATTTATGTCTGCTATTCTGGTTTCAACTGTGTGCCGTGACAGCTGGAGATCATTGATGGAATCTTTGAGTTTTTTTATTGTCTGGAGCCAAGGTTTCAATTACATCCGCAAAACACTGTTTTAGAAACTCCCCCTCATTGTATGGTTTTTTAGCACGGGCAATGTTCCATGCCACTTTATAGGATGCAAGGGTCACAGTTTCTCCATGCTTGGTTAATTGCTGAAACATTTGAGACTGTCTTTTTACCTGGCTTTTCAAGGTGCTCAATTTTTGCTTGCGTAGTTCAGTACCTTTGGGTAATTCCTTGTCAATATTAGCATGGAGAGTTCTAAAATGACGCTGAAGATTTGAAGCCTTGAAATGTGATATCATAGTATTGCATAGTATTGCATATTAAACACAGCGCTTTCCCATTCCGTTCAATAAAGAAGAAAGCATCTTCCCATTCTTCCAAAAATGTCCTGTGTTCATCTTCATATTTTCGTTTAGCTTTGCATTTTGCCATTTTGAGTGAGGGTAAAAATCTTGCAGTGATGGTGAGGGTGTGCTGCGTCCTCCACACTAAGAACTAACGGCAAGATGTGACACAACATGTGACACACGGGTCCCCCCGCTCTCTGGCCCGTGCAGTTCTTTCCAGGGGATGGGAGACGTGATGACGCAGCCTGGGGGCGGGACTACACGCTCGGAGATCTCTCCTCAGAGGTCCCTCCTCAGAAGCAGCATAACAAAATCCAAACTTGGCAAAGAGCCACAGTATACAAAATAATGATAAGAGGCAAAGAGCCGCATTCATTTTAGCCGGGAGCCGCATGCGGCTCGAGAGCCTCGTGTTCGCCACCCCTGATCTAGGAATAAACAGCACAGACATGTTATATCAGTCACCTATATACAAAGGTTTTTAGGGTCTCCTGTCAAACCACATTCTGCAGCTATGCCATTATTCCACCTTAACCTGTTTTCTCCGCTAAAGTGGTTACTTCACGTCCTGTTCGTCCCTCCTTGCTGTCCCGCTTGGGACTGGTACAAAAAAAAAAACTTACTTCAAGTCCATAGTGTGACAGCAAAAAGTTGTTTCGACCATGCCCCCGGAACCTGGAACAGAGTGTGACAAGCCATACCTGCCCCTGGGCTGGGGAATTCTCTTGTCACGGTTGGTTCCCGGTTCCTGTTCCGGGACAAGGGACTGTGTGGTAACAACTGTCACACAACAACCAGTGTCCACCTAGTGGTCAGAGGCTGAAGTGGCATTCAACATTAGTTTTGCTATGGGAAACACCATGCAGTGCAAATGTTTATTAAAGAAAGTACTGAAAATTCTGTAGCATTTCGAAATCGAAATATCAAAAAAGTTTTATTTACGATATTTTTAAAAAGGGTTAACAAGGCAAGACAAATTCAGAATTTGTCACGGAACAAAACCGTGAAGTAACAGTTGTCACAAGACAAGTAATCATGCCCATGAGTAAACGGAAACAGGGACTGAACAGGGACAAAACCACGTGACCGTGAACGCTGTCACGGTACAAACTTAATTGCAGAACAAGGTAGGACGTGAAGTAACTGCCTAAGACAAAAGGTCTTAGCAGAAGAAGTAGGGAAACACAAGATATGCCATCATCTGGGCTCCTAGTAAAGAAGGGAGAGTGAGGTGAGGAGTAAAGCTTCACCGTTCAAGGACCTGGGGGTGGATTGAGGAGAAATTAAAAGAAGCCTGGCCAACTTCGCTCGGGATGCAGACCTTGCTTCTGATTGGCCAATTGCTCTGCTGTCTGCACTCCAAAAAAGTGGTATGGGCCAAATGGAAAAACTGGTATAGCTTATTTTTAATAGCTGAAAATACATTGACAATAATTAAAAAGTGGTGTGCATCATGGCATTTCAGTCCTTGCTTTTTTTTTTTTTTCCTGAAATTCTCGCAAAATATTTAATTAGTAAATGATTTTTTAAAAACCATCCATTCATGTGTTATATAAATATAAATAATTTGTTTTTATTTCATTAAATATTTTTATATAAGCATATACAGTGGAGCTTCGTATAACAAGCAGTTTGTTTAACAGAAAATCTGCTTAAAGCAAAAAATATCCGGAGATAGTGGGAAATCGCTTAATAGAATCGCCTGTGGGGTGAATCCATACAACAGAAACAGTCAAGATAAGGGATTAATCCGTTTTCATTGCATTCCTATGGGAAATTTTTACAAAGGAACATTTGCTTAACAGAATTTCATTTGGAACGAATTAATTATTTTATACAGGGTACTACTGTATTATGCACTTATTTGTTTGCTAAGATTTAGTTGCTGCAGAAGCTACAGAAATGAAAGAAGCTCCCTCAGGGCCTTATCACACTGGCAAAAGATATGTTTTTTTAAATATAAAGACGTGTTTTTACTCTCAAGTCCTCAGGTGATTGAAGATTCAGTTACAGCATCCTCATGGGCATCGTATTAGTAAACGAATCTTAATGTTCCCACATCCTAAAAACACAGCTGTGTTGCCTTTTTTGCTGAGCCCCAAGCGCCAGTCAGCTGTCGGCAGGCTTGACACACCAAAAAAAAATATTAAAAAAAAATAAAAATTGCTCCTCCCCCCCCCACACACCCAGATTTGGGGGGGGGAGCAATTTTCAAACTTTTTTGTTTTTGCTAACCTGCGCTACAGCTGATGGGCACTTGGGGCTCAGGAAAACAAAGTTTAGAAATCCCTCCTTTCCCCCACCCCATAGCCCCATCCTGAGCCCCAAGCACCCATCAGCTGTAGCGTGGGCTTGGGGCTAGCAAAAAGAATTTTAAAAAAATTGCTCCTTTCCCACCACCTAATGGGGTGGGAGAATAGGAGTGATTTTTAAACTTTTTTTGCCAGCCCCTACAGGGCTTTGGGCTCAGAAAAAAAGTTTTAAAAATCCCTCCTTTCCTCCCAACCCATAGCCCCATCCTGAGCCCCAAGCGCCCATCCGCTGTAGTGCAGGCTTGGGGCTGGAAAAAAAAGTTTCAGAATCTCTCCTTTCCCCCACTTATAGGGTGGGAGAAAAGGAGGGATATTAAAACTTTTTTTTTTTGAGCTCCAAGCACTGTGCAGGCTTGGAGCTGGCAAAAAATAAGTTTTAGAATTCCTTCTTTCCCACCATCCCATAGGTGAGGGGAAAGGAACAATTTTTAAACTTTTTTTTTTTTTGGCTGAGCCTCAAGCACTCATTAGCTGTAGCACGGGCTTGGGGCTGGCAAAAAAATAAATAAATAAAAATGAAAGGGAAAGCCAAATTAGTATTGTTAAATTGAAAAAAGAAGGAGTTAGCATCAGTTAATAGGGCAAAAGGGCAGGGGGAACACGGATAATCAGCATCCCCACATACCTATGTGAGGTTGGAAAATGCACATATATAACCTAGTTAAAAAATATCCAACATCACGCCTAGGTCATAGAAAGCTCAGTTCAACCCGCTGAACCAGTTTTTTTTAAAAAAACTTGATGGTCGTGGGGACACATATTTTTGAGACGGTTGCTTGTAAGTAAAAAATGGATCAAACTGCTCGTGAGATAGAAGCTTATTAGTGTGCGATTCTGTAATTCTTGAAAAGTGTTCTGCTTCTATACCACCCCATAGTGCTTAAAGCACTCTCTGGGGTGTTTAAAGTTTAATTATGCAGGCTACATTTTGGGCCATTGAGCTGGGTTCTCATTTTACTGACCTCAGAAGGATGGAAGGCTGAGCGAACCTTGAGCCAGCTCCCTGGGATTGAACCCCCAGGTCATGAGCACAATTATAGCTGCAGTAGAGCAGTTTAACTACTGCACTGTGAAACTCATACTTTAAATAACATAACCTAAAAAATTTATTACGGTCAGTGACCAGCAAAGACAAAGTTACATGGGATAATTTGATTTGAGTAAAACACTAGGACATATTATTTTAAATAACAGTTTGTATGTGTGTTGTGTCGTTACAGTCATGACCGACTCTTCGTGACTCCATGTCCATGGAGTTTTCTGGGCAGGAATAAGCCTATTTAATAGCAAGCAGGTTGATCCTCTAAAAAAAATTCAAATTTCAGGGGAAAGATATGTGGGGGGGGGAAGGGTGGTGCAAACTAAAGCTTTTCCCTCTTTCGATGAACATTAACAAAATGCTTGACATTTAGGCAGTTACTTCACATCGTTTTGTTTCTGTTAGCGTTATGCTTAGGAGCGGTAAAACAATGTTACCTCACGTCCATCGTGCAACTACTGAAATCTGTCTCGACCACGCCCCCAGAACAGGTGCTAAGCATGACAATCCTGTACCTTGTGCTGGGGTAGGGTTTTCCCTTGTCACTCTTTGTTCCTTCTTTCTGTTCCGAGACAAGACACCGTGTAGTAATGACTGTCACACAACAAAACATCCGTTTCTTTCAGAAAACTGTGTCCAGGATTTTTTATTTTGACTTTTGAGAAGTGAAATATTGAAAAAGATTTTTAAGCCCCCCCCCCCAAAAAAAAAGAAAAAAGAAAAAGGAAGCTAGACAAATTGTTTGTTACGGTACAAGACCATGAGGTAACACTTGTCACGAGACAAGTTATCACGACCATGGGAACACTGAAACTGGGATAAAACCATGTGATCGCAACCAATACTGTCACCGTACAAAACTAGTCATGAAACAAAGAAGTATGTGAAGTAGCCGCCTTAGCCTTATTGGAGCTTAGAATGTGGGCAGCACCAGGGGCTGCCAATCTGGGAGTCAGCAGGGGCTTCAAAAAGAGGGCTTTTGGCCACAGATTACCATTTGCCTACCCTGGGTTAAACAGTGCAATTAACTGAGGTGGGACCACATCAGTGACTGGGGAGGTACTTCAAGGACAAAGAGAGCCAAGGAGAAAGAGCAGGGAGTGGGACATCTCCCAGGAGCAGCTGGTAGGGAAATATAATAGTTCAGTGGCTTCTAAAGGTTTTAGACCTCAGTCCCATAAATCATTGACCATCAGCCAAGCTGGCTGGAATGGTTAGCAGCTGTACTCCCTAGTATGCGAAGCTACATATGTATCTGCTCAGATATCAGGCACATGTGACGGAGCAAGACACTAGCTCTTTCTTCCACAGTTTTCCAGATGCTTTACAGCTGCATGGCAGGGATACAAGATTTGATTCGTTCTTCAGATCCCCACCCCACCCCCAGTTTGGAGTTGAATTCTTGCCCAACCTTCTTGAGATTTGCTCCAGGGTGCAGGGATAAAATGATATTGCAAAGACCAAAGCGGGGGGGGGGGGGGATGGCACAGCAGGTGGAAGGAGAAGGGATGGGTGGTCAAAGAAGTGGCTGTCGCCTGTGAGGGTCTAGGCCAGATAAAACTTTCCTGTCTTTCTGTAAAGGGCTACAGATTCTTCTGGGCAGAAATGGAAACGGAGGCTTTAGCTCAACTCCTCCAGAGGGCAAGCACTGGCTGCCCTTCAACAGAGAGGTCATGGGCACAAAACAAACAATTTTTCATTTCCGTTTCCGTTTTTTCGTTTTGTTACGCAACGAAATGACAAACGAATTTTGTCTCCAAAATGAAACGAAACAAACAGAAACACCGGAAATTTTGTCATGCGTTTCGTTTCCGTTACTGCAATACAGTGAACTGCTTTAAATGCTAAAAAAAAAATCACAAAAATTTGAAATAAATGGTAACGAAATGGTAACAAAACGAACGAAAACAAAAACGATTTTTTTGCAAAAATTCGTGAAAAACGGAAACAAACCGAAACGGACCCTCCAAACGACAAACGACAAACAAAACGTCATTTTTTTTATTCGTGCCCATCTCTAGGAGAGAGAGAGAGAGAGAGAGAGAGAGAGAGAGAGAGAACCTCCACAGACTAAAAAGAGTGTTCTTATTCTAAGCAGGCCCATTAGTAAAATATGTCCATCACTATTGTCTTCTGCAAAGGATTTGGGGGGGGGGGTTCTCTCGTTTGAAGAGCACAGTAAATAACCACATCAAAAAGGGAGCTGCGTACTTTGCAAGATACAGAAATCTTTCAACTGAATGGCCCAAGGCCTCGGCTTCTAATATGACAGGTATTTAAAAGAGTAATTGATGGAGCAGTTAACAAGGCTGGGGAACAAGACACTTCATGTGCTTTGCCAGCACAAGCTCCTGGACTTGCCAAAAGTTTATTTTATAATCGTGTGCACTCCCTACGGCTGCCACAACCACATCACGCTATATATATATATATATTCTTATAAATGAACCAGCATGGCTAATTGCAGTGTTAAAACCTGGCAGCCATTGGCAGCAGGCCGCATCCGTCCTCTTGGTGTTTCCTTTTCTATAGTTTTTTTCTATGTTGACTTTTCTGCTGCTTTCTCCCTCTTCCCCTTCCCCAAAGGGTGCCGATGCTGATACACCACAGATCATCTTGAAGCAAATGGCTTGTCATTTGGGGGGGGGGGGCTTCCTTTCATCGTCAACAGATACAGGCTTTACTTCTAGCCTGAAAAAAAAGGGTCAGTGGTTGCCTTACTCTGCCTAATGGTAGAGCCCGCCCAGAATGGATTGTGTACCGGAGAGTGCACATTCCCCAGTAGAGGCCAACTGGGAAACGGGGACCCATCTCAACACAAAACAGTTTCTCAGGATATCTACCTTACTGAAAGAAGCTGATAGGCTATGGAAACTTGGTACTAATTGCCAAAATTGTCTACAGCACTGAGGGGGATTGAGGGGGCCTCAAGAATACCCTCTCAGGTGCCAGTCATGCCATCCTCTCACATCCCTATACACATACTGGCCAGTGGCAGCAGTATCACTCTGGTGGAACCATCGGAGGTGACATTCCTAGAGTGCTCCAGTGGGATGCTACGTTGGTGGCTGCATGCAAAATTGAAGAGGGCAGCTCCCCAATCAGCCACCAACACGGCGGGTTTGGAATGCTTCTTGGAGAAGTTGCACAATGCTTAACGTCTGCTCTGGTTCACTCTGTATTGACGCGAGCTGAGCAGGGACGCCGACATGCCACTGAACAAGCCTAGATTGCTTTCCAGTTGTAACAGCAGGGAGAATCTTCCTCTTCCAGGCGTTCTTTTCGAAGTATATGGCACTGCTGCTCCTTAGGCCAATGAAGGCATTCCCGATTTTCAGCAGGCCACCAATCATGCCGGTCGTGCCTTTCCAATGGGTGCTCTGAGGCTCAGCCTCTTGTGCCAGCTGCCATCTATGGTTCACCCTTCACTGCTGATCACAGCACCGGTGGTACCCCTCTTCTAGCAAGCAAGCTCCTGATGGCGTTTCATGAAGCTGTGTCTCTACTTTCGTGTGTGTGTGTGTGTGTGTGTGCGTGCGTGCGTGTGCGTGTGCGCGGTTTGTGCCCGGCTATTCCAATGCAGCATTTGTTTTGGCTTTGCAGGAAAATCGCCACAGAATGGTCTCCCTGCAATCCCTTCACACATGGGTTCTGAACACACAGAGAGGCCCAGCTGTAAGGGAAGACCTGATTGGTGGAAGGCCTCTGTCTTTTGGATTAGAAGCAGTTGTTTCTTTCACAGACTACCTCCATGAGATGGTAGATGGACCTAGGTACCTTTCACACTGGAGAGAACAAAATGATAACAGCTACCCATTTTTGCACATTTGCAAGTTCAGCAGTTTTAATGTTCTCAGGTTATTATAACTGCTGATGTCCTATTGCCAAATAATTCAGAATATTGTGTTTGTTTATCTGGAAGTTGAGTCATGGACTTCTTTTCTTGAGAGATTGAAACATTTCACTACTCATCCAAACATCTTCGTCAGTCTGACAAAACTGTTTGGATGAGCAGCGAAACCTTTCAATCTCTCAAGAAGTCTAGTTGCCATGACTCACATCCAGATAAACTCACCTGGATGACTGAGAATCTTCACGGACATTGTGTTTGCTTGTTTTGTTTAGAAGGAAAATGACACACACATGAAGACCAAATGGCCTATTATGCATCATCCCTCCATAAAGGAAATATAGAACATGGTAGAAGAGGACTTGGGTTTGTGTAAACACCTGGTTCCCTTTGGCGAGGTATTCCCCATTTGGAGGGAAAGGGCGAAGGGCAGGAGTGCACATCTGATGGTGGCTGGTGGAAAGCAAAATGTTCTGCTGAAATACTGCCCCATACTGGGCGGTTTACAGTTTAATTACAGTATGCAGGCTACACATTGCCCTCCCCCGAAAGCTGGATACTCATTTGACTGACCATGAATGGATGGAAGGCTAACCATGAGCCTGCTACCTGGGAAGGAGGGAAAGAGCGGTGGGCCTGTTTGGGCAAGGAGCTGAGGTGGGCAGTTTTGCAGCTCATTAGACTTTATAATGAATAATACTTTGGCAGTTACTTCACATCCGTTTTGTCTCTCTGTGTTGCGCTTCAGAGTGGTACAAAAAAATCTAACTTCACATCTGTTGCGCAACAGCTGAAACTTGTCTCGACCATGCCCCCGGAATGGGTTGTAAATGAGAGAAATCTGTACCTGTTGCTGGAGTAGGGTATTTCCTTGTCACGGTTTATTCCCGGTTTCTGTTCTGAGACAAGACACTGTGAGGTAACAACTGTCATGCAACAAAACATTTGTTTCTCTCAGAAAACTGTGTCCTAGGTACTGGGTTGGGTGTTACGTTCAAAGTGCCCACCCACCCCAGATGATCACCACCCCCTTGCCCTCCTTTGTTGAATACCAATAAAACACAACAAACTTCAAAGCCAGGCAAAAGGGACACCAGACAGACAATTAATTAGCAAGCAAAAGGAATAAAGAACAAAGAAAGCCCGAAGGCTATCACCCAGAGCATTCCAATGCGGCCACGTGGAGAAAGTGAAAGCTAGTCAGATGAGCCACAGACTCCTTCCCTACCTGCAAATATTTTGACTTTTCAGAAGCGAAATATCGAAAAAGAATTTTTAAGCCCCCCCAAAAAAGAAAAAGGAAGCTAGACAAATTCAGTGTTTGTCACGGTACAAGACCATGAGGTAACACTTGCCACGAGGCAAGTTATCACAACCATGGGAACACTGAAACAGGGAGAAAACCATGTGATGGCAACCAACGCTGTCACGGTACAAAACTAGTCGTGGAACAAAGAAGGACGTGAAGTAACTGCCTTTCTGAAGAACTATGACTCCCAGAAAGGACCACAGCAGCTGAAGAAGAAGAAGAAGAAGAAGAAGAAGAAGAAGAAGAAGAAGAAGAAGAAGAAGAAGAAGAAGAAGAAGAAGAAGAAGAAGAAGAAGAAGAAGAAGAAGAAGAAGACATCTAGGAATCTGCTGATTTGTGTCTGTGGTAGGAATTCCCAGAATTCTGCCTGGGAAATTTCTGGAGAATGTTGGAGGCTGGAATCCCAAAAACTGAAAATGCACACTCCAAGCAGCTGGCTATAGCTGACAGAGGCTACTGTTGCTATCACAGGAGCAGGTAGTGGGGGCTGCCAGGAACATACAATACCATACACTAAACTTTGAAATGTGCCCAGACCACTAAATTCATCTTGAATGGTAAACTAAGGGTTCTCTGGATGCCACTGTACTGCCATTGTGCTCCCGTTAGCCAACATAGCCAATAGCAACCAAGGGTGGGAGTTTCGGCTGAACAACACCTGGACAGTGACAGATTCATCATCCTTGTTCACAAAGTTGTGCCATAGCAAAACTACACAGCAGCTTTTGAGTCAGAAGGTGATAAAGCATTATTCTACGAGAAATAGAGGCTGCCTACCATATCTGTATTGTACAGTCAACATGCAACCAAAGCTTGTAGTTTACCTCCTGGAGATGAATCACCAATAAAACCAAACTACTGTACTGTATTTTTCCATCTATAAGATGCCCCCATGTATAAGGACCCCCCCCCAATTTACCAACCCAAAATTAGTTTTGCAGCTGCATAGCTCTCCTCGAGTTACTTCTGAGTATGACTACTCTCAATTTTAGCCTAACAATTTAAGGAAAAAGCACGTGAAAAACAGTGGTACCTCAGGTTACAAAGTTGATCACTTCCCCCCGACACTCCATAACCCGGAAATTCCATAACCCGGAAATTTCATAACCCGGAAATGCATGGGGGCACAATGCATTCTGGGTATTATTATTATTTTGTAATTCCTTACGAAAAAACACATAACCCACAATATTCTGGAAGTGAAGCAAATGCCCTTTACTTCTTAAGGCAACCGTTGCTGACTGCAGTGTTGCCATTTCATCTGTTTCTGTCTACAGATTGAGTTTGTTGTCTATCACCAGTGTGATTTTAAAAAAGAGTTTAACTGACATGATCTTTAAGCTCACACCAGACTATTGTTAAACAGCATGGTCTATATGTGCATGGTCTCCCTTTGCTCGCTTTAGGACGGAGGTCCAACAGAATGTGTGGGTTCTTTCAGCAGAACAACAACAAAGAAGTGTCATAGATCTCAGAAGGAGAACGGAAGAATTTCCTGGCCAGTATTTTTTTAATTGCCTTGGACTTTTTTTTTCAAAAAATAATAATCAGAGATGGAATTTTAAAAAAAGGTTAGGGAATCACATGTCAAATCTAATCAGAAGAAAATTACATTGCATATAGTAACCATTATTGTGAAACATTTACTAACAGCATGAGTTTTCTGCTAGAATAACTCGTGAGATTAATGTGCAGCCACCTGAACGCTGTTGTAAACTGCAGTTGCCTCAACAGCAAACACTTGGCTATGTTTATTAGCATGCATAATAATGCATCCACTCAGTAGCAGAGACTCTGTCCTTTGTTAACAATCACAGGAAACACAAAGATTCCCCTTCTGCATGTGTATGTACCAGATTACCATCTGGATCATCCCATATTTCCTCTTGACTGTGCAAGTGATAATAGATTGAAACAAACCTTGCACGTCATCACTGCAGCATTACTGTACGGGCTTGATTGATATTCATATCTCCCCCCCCCCAAAAAAAAAACCCTTCCAAATATCTTGATGAAAATATTACAGCCATCCCTTGCCCGAAGATTAGTTGGTCCTCTGAAATGGCAAAGCCTCTGAGCTCCCCGGCTGCTTTGTGTTTATTGCTTTTTAATTTATGACCTGTGAAAAGTTTTATTGGGCTGACTGACAAGGCCAGGGAGAGCGAAGTTTCCTACTTTACATACTAGAGGATTTAACAAGCATCCGTAGGCTCAGGAAAAAAGATTCCAGAAATGAGTGTACAGTGTTTTAAAAAATGGATGAGGCTATGATTGTATGCATAAGCCAGCAGGAGTGATACAAAGCTATAAGCTTGCAATTCTGATTGTCCATTGAACCAACTTTTTTGCATGCAGATCATATGAATAATAACTTTCATACATGCTATATGTCACTGAATTCACCTTATCACTGAATGAGGCAGAAAAGAAAAAGCATATACAGTGGTAGCTTGTATAAAGGTATTAATTTGTTCCAAATGAAATTCTGTTAAGCCAATTTTCCTTTATACAATTTCCCATAGGAATGCATTGAAAACAGAGTAATTCCTAATTGCAACCATTTTTATGTTGTACGGATTCGCCCCATAGGCGATTCTGTTAAGCAAATTTCCCCTATCTCCAGAATTTTTTATGTTGTACAGATTTTATGTTATACAAACCGTTTGTTACACGAGGGTCCACTGTATTTTACTTAAAATATTTTAAACCGCTTTCCTCCTGTCAAAGCAGGCTTACAATTTAAAAGATGGTATTTAAGTTAGTAACAATGAGTACACAATAGCAAAAGGATCAGTGAACACAATACCAAAAAAGTTTGTGTGTGTGTGTGTGTGTGTGTGTGTGTGTGTGTGTGTGTGTGTTGTGTTGTGTTGTGTTGTTACAGTCCATGACTCCATGTCCGTGGAGTTTTCTTAGCAGGAATACTGGAGTGGTCAGCCAGTTCCTACTCCAGGCGCCTACAGCACCTGGTATTCCCTGGTGGTCTCCCATCCAAGTACTAGCCAGGCCTGACCCTGCTTAGCTTCCGAAATCAGACGAGATTGGATGTGCTTAGGGCATGTAGGCACCAAAGCAGTAGAGCTCAACAACCCATTTAAAAACCCCTCACAGGGAGTGCCTGCCTGAAGAGAAAGGTCTATGTGCAAAAAGACAGCAAAGGATGGGGCCAGCCTGGCCTTCTAGTTTAGTACCCAAGGCTGGCCACATTATTTCAGCACTCTGCCATCCAGAAGCCCTCTGCCCTTTCCTATGATTCAAATTCAACATTTTAAAAAAATAAATGGCTCATTGTTTGCTCCCTTTGATGACACCCAGGCACAGTGGCTTGGGATTGCTACCACCCCATAGGGCTGGCTGTGTATACATGTGTTTTACGGGCCATGATGGGCAAAGCAGTCCTAAGGCTCCATGGAGACCCGACACTTTTATTGCAAAAGTTACACTGGTGGGAGGAGGCGAGAAGCTCAGCCTCATCAAAAGTACAATAATAGTGTTATGGAGGGGAGAGACAACAAAGGGAACTAGCAATCCCAGAGGAGCTAGAGCAAGACACTGGACAACAGATCACAAAAGCATGGATGTGTAGATTGCATCCCTTCACCCGGGGTTGGGCAAGATCCTTGCAGACTCTCCTTTGCAGGATCTCCTTGACCTTTAGCTAGAATCACAAGATGTACCAGTACGGCTGCTGGGTGCAAAATGCTGGCTCGGACCAGCAGACGGGGAGAATGAAGGTCACACCGGCACCTGTTGAGTCCAGGCAACTGGAGTCCTCCATCAATGATACCAGCCTAACTCAGAGTGTCAGCACAGCAAAGTCGACAACACCTCCGGGAAAGCTCCTTGGGGGAACTGCCCCGTTCTCTCATTCTTGCACACACGCACGCACGCACGCACGCACGCACGCACGCGCGCGCGCACACACACACACACACACACACACACACACACACACACACACACACACACACACACACACACACACACACACACCCTCCCATAAAAATAAAGGGAGCAAAGATTTGCTGAGAAAAGCAACCCAGATGCTACAGGAGCAGAGGGCAACTCACAGAAGAAATGTTGGCAGTGGGACAGCATGTATTTATGGGGAGTTGGTGATACTGACTAAGCTTGTCACAGTCCTCTGGCCCTCCTGTCACACACCTCTCAGCTCTGTCCTTGTGCAGGTTTGCTGATTAAAACTGTGCAGTGATTGTATTGCACATTAACAGTGAGACCTCAGTTCCAAGAACTGTTTGGAGCAATAGAAATGAAATAATTATGAATGTTTCCTTTCTCCTTTTCAGGCGTCCTTGGCTGCGAAAGAGGGCGGGGAGATAGCAACTTAGGTACACTTCCTGAAATAACAAGCCCTCACATTACTTCTGTCTGTTGTGGGAATACAACTTACAATAACTGTTAAAATGCTGCTTCCTCTCGGTATTTTCCCGGCTGAAGACCTTGCCTTCTCAGGGGACCTTTGCAAATGTTACACCGATGATCTGCTTTGAGCCTGACAGCACCCGATGACTGCATATGAAAATCATTCCTCTGTTGTGCCCAGTGAGATAAACAGACCAGACAGATAGATATTACATGTTGCAACGAGCTACTAAAACAGTGGTTAGCAACAGCAGTTGCACAGCTGTCCTTTAGACACAAGTGGGTTGTGAAACATCAAGCATAAACCGGAAGATACAAAGCCCATTTTACAATATTTTTTGAGTCAGCAGGTGAAAGAGCCTCAAGGTTCCTGGCTTAAGAGGACTTGTTTGCATACAAATGAGTTTTATTTATTTATTCATTCATTCGTTCGTTTGGGGGATTTATAGTCTGCTTCACAAGCAGCGCCCAGGCTCCTGAAGGAGCGACTATTATAAAAATTCTATGAGCAACCAATAAAACAACCCATCATTAGGAGAGAAAAGTAATACCCACAAAATAAGCAAAATCCAATCATAAAACAACAATAAACCCTTAATCCGCACGGTCGGCCACAATTTACAAAACAAAGCAATAAAAACAAGAAAGGTAGCCTTTTTTTTCTAAAGGAAAACAAATCTGACTACCTGGCTGGAGATGTTAGCAATGTTTGAACACTCCTGTTGTGGCTCTGCCTTTTATTGCGCCCAGGCGGCCAGCAGGAAAAAGGATGCCAAACTTGACATAGCAAAGGGCAGCCTGAATGCTACTGACTCCAATGGCCGCAGTCCCGATGCTCTACACCAGTGATGGCGAACCTTTTAGAGAGAGAGTGCCCAAATTGCAATTCAAAACCAATTAATTTTTCGTAAAGTGCCAATAAGGCAATTAAACCTGAATACAGGTGGCTGTGAAAGGGCAATATCGGGTGGCCACAGAAAGGGCTCCGAGTGTCACCTTTCTATGGGTTGAACCCATGCCATAGGTTTGCCAACACTGGTCTACCAGTGTTCCCCAACCTTTCTTGACTCACAACCCTCTTTTATAATAGCCAAGTAGCTGCTGACCTCTTGCCACATACAGTAGTCCCCCGCCCTTTCGCTGTTCATATACTGCGGACCCGCTATATCTCAGGACTGCAGTATATGAAAAAAGCTCCCCCTAGGGTTAGGGGGCAAAGTCCTGTTTCAAGCCTCCCATACTTACCCTAGGACTGGAGCTCCCCTGAACAGGCCTGTGAGGGCCTTCCTGGGCCTTCTGGAGGCCCCAAAAAGGCCTCCCTGTGAACCGGAAGTTACCAGATCACTGATAATCATTTCTGAGGCCTCCGAGAGCCTGTCTAGGCCTGTCGGAGGCCTCAGAAATGATTTCCGGTTTACTGGAAGTCACTTCCGTTTCACAGGGAGGCCCTTTTTGGGCCTCCAGAAGGCCCGGGAAAGCTCTCACAGGCCCATTCGGGGTAGGGCCAGGCTGGGGGTAAGTACAAGAGCCCCCAGCTAGGCCCCCCCAGGCCTGACTCGATCTGCATCTGCATATCACGGGTCAGGTCAGGTCCCTATTGCGGGGGATCACTGTATCTGTGACCCACCAACCAAGGTCTTCTCTTGAGTTCACTTTTCTTGAGCTCAGAAAGACTGACTTCCAAGTAAACCTCCAGATGTTTCAGAAACTAATTGGCAAGGTTATGAAGCCACCCTGACTAGAGATGTGAAGGACCGGAAAAAAACTGGAAAAATTTGGGGGAGGGGGGAATAGTATTTTCCTGGTGGGTTTTTTTTACATCTCTAACCCTGATATGGGCACTACTAATCCTTCTTTAGCAGCCGCAGGACTTGTTTTCAAGGCAATGATTTGGAGCAGGGATTGTGATTCTGCCACACCGTGGTAAAAAGAGAGGCGGGGCGTGCACTTGTGCGTGCTTGTGTCTCATCTGTGCCAACTCTGACTGCGCATTGTTGCCTAATTCAAGACTTGCCGTTTCCCCTCCTGTTTTGCTAGCAAGGAGTGAGAAAGACACATTACTCACATGCACAAATTCCTTCTCTCTGCATTCCAGATTTTAAGCCATCCCAGACTGAAGCAGCTGTTAGGAAACCGGAAGCTAGCAGGATTCAAGGTCGTGGAAAGGGGGAACACAGTTTGCTCCAAAGGCACCACTAAAATGGAATCAAGGCAAAATCCCCCTAGCGAACACTGGCCGGTACTGTAGCGCTTCCATCGCCAGCATCTTGGAAGCTCAAGCTGCTATTGAGCAAAATTGCCCTCCCCACCTCCTCCCCTGGCAGTTCACTCGTATTGTGTTGTTTTATAACACATTGGAAGCACACTGTGCAGTGGAGTGAGCTCCCGCTGTTAACCCCAGCTCCTGCCAATCCAGAAGTTCAAAAGCATGTCAATGCAAATAGATAAATAGGTACTGCCATTAAAAGCAGGATGGTAAACAGTGACGGTTACGTCACGTCCCTCTCATTGTGGTTCACTGTCCCGCTTGGGACCGGTACAAAAAAAAAGGTTACTCCACGTCCATTGCGTGACAGCAGAATCTCATCCCGACCATGCCCCCTGAACTGATGAGCGTGATGAGCCATACCTCTCCCTGGCCCCGGGAATTGTCTTGTCTCGGTTCTTGTTTCGAGAAGAGTCCCTGTGAAGTAACGCTTGTCACGCAACGTATGCATTCTCCATCTAGTGGCAGGAGTGTGAAGTTGCATTCTCCAGCACAATCCCAATGGCATAAACAATGCATTGCAGAGAGAGAAGGCATGAAACCAGGAGTTTTGCCGCTTAACGCATGAAAGGCAAAGTTACGGAGAATTGAAATATTGAAAAATGAAAGGTCGGACCAAAAAAAAAAAAACGAAGGCAGGGAAGTACAGAAATTGTCACAAAACAAGGACATGAAGTAACAGTTGTCACGATACCATCAATCACACCAGTGGGTAAATAGAAACAGGGACAGAACCAGGACAAGACCACGTGACCCTGAAGAACGTTATCACAAAATGAACGTAATCTCGGAATGAGGAAGGACATGAAGTAACTGCCAGTGTTCTGTGTGCAGAAATGCTTTCAGCCATGCCAGCCACATGGCCACGGACTTGCACAACAATGGCTCTTTGGCTTGAAAACAGAGATGAGCCCCATCCCTAGAGCTGGACACGACTAGCACGCATGTGCGGGGGAAGCCTTTACCTTTTAATATTGGCTTCCAGGCACAATGTATTTCAAGCTATATCTGTAGTGAAATCAGAAGGGCTGCTCTCAACATAAAGCAAAACCAAAAAACCAAAAACCAAAAACAATTTATTAAAATAGCTGCGTGCAACCAAGAAGGTCAGCCATTTCTCTTACTGTTATCCTTCGCCACTATACTCTCACTTTCCCCCCTGGTTCCTCCCTCCTTTTCCTTCTAACTACATACAGCAAATAATATTGTTTCCAAATGGTCATAGTGCCATCACTGTGCCTCAGCCATGGAAATTTACCTCAGTACTGGTGTTATAATTTGGGTAAACTCATCACATCTGGAGGGGAGTACTGTAGCCCCACATCACACCATCCCTGGTTTCATCATCTTGCCAAGCCGCCCGAGGAGGGAAAACTTTGCTTTCTTTGGATATTCTCCAACCAAGCTGGAAGACATTTTCCCCAGGGTCTTGACTCATGTGGAGAGCCCCTTAAGTGGCAGTCTCTCTGTTCAGACCTGGTACCTTTCCTGTGTCAGAGGCAGGCAGCTGGGCTACACAGCCTCCCTCCCACCTCTCTAAATGTATCCATTGAAGTTCATGTCTGAATTAGGCCCATAGACACTGTTATCTGCCACTTGTAAGCCTAGCATGATTGCATGAGAAAGGACAAGATGGAGAGAACAGAAAAATTAAAGTGGCAGGGGCAGAATCAAAAGAAGAAACAAGCAAATCCCACCCACCCCCATTTCTTCCTGTCAACAACAGAGTTCAGCTGCCAGCTGAAATGAGTACAGGGAGCACAATTTATGGGAATAGATAAACAAAAGGGTCCAGTCAAGCTGATGCCATGGGCCCTGTTGGCTAGCTAGCCTGCTAGGTTCAGACTGGGGGAGTGGCTGCTCGTACAGCAACTGACATTTTGTAGTTAGGAGGCACCCAAATGCTAGCTGATCCTAGTTAAACTGGTAAAGAGAGACTGCCCAGTCACACACATGCAAAGAGAGAGGTCTTCGGGTGTTCATGTGGAGAAGCTCAGTCCATTGATTAACCAATATAGCCCCAACTTGCTGCTACATTTTTCAGCTTCCTGTCATTCTAGTGGTTTGACCTCAGCAATAGAAGAGTACAACTGACTTATTAAGCATTTAATAGATGGAGAAGAGAGACCAGAGATGCCCATGTGTGAATAGTATATTAGAGCTGCAACGCTTCATAAATAATCACAAGCCTTACCCCCCCCAAAAAAAAAAAAAAGAAAGAAAGAAAGAAAGAAAGAAAGAAAGAAAGAAAGAAAGAAAGAAAGAAAGAAAGAAAGAAAGAAAGAAAGAAAAGAAAAAAGAAAAAAAAGAGTCATAAACAAAACAGACTCTCAGGGCATTTTGAAACTGAAACAGCTTCCTTAAACACCGAGTTTCGACATACAGATACAGGCTCTTTCTTAGTCACTGGATCAAGGTTCACAGAGCCTTCCATCCTTCCGAGGTCAGTAAAATGAATACCCAGCTTGCTGTGGGGGAGGGGGGCAATGTGTAGCCTACATAAATAAATTGTAAACTGCTCAGAGAGTGGTTTAGGCACTATAGGGGTGGTATACGAGCAGAACGCATTGCTCAGAAACCTCTGATTCTGACAGGGTCATTTGATTCACAGTTTGAGCCACCAGAGCTGAGGCGCACTTGTGCCTGCCTGGCCACCTTGTGTGTGTGTTGTATCGTTACAGTCGTGACCGACTCTTCGTGACTCCACGTCCATGGAGTTTTCTTGGCAGGAATACTGGAGTGGCTTGCCAGTTCCTACTCCAGGCGCATACAGCACCTGGTATTCCCTGGTGGTCTCCCATCCAAGTACTAAGCAGGGCCGACCCTGCTTAGCTTCCGAAATCAAGCAAGATCGGATGTGCTTAGGGCATCTAGGCAGCTCGCCTGGCCACCTTAGGAGACAGCTTTGGCCAGTACCTGGCTTTGTTTTTCTTCCGCTTCCATTATGGCATCTTCACTGCCTGCCAATTTGTTTCAAGGCTCAATTCAAAGTGCTGGTTTTGGGCCTACAATCTATAAAGGGCCCAAGCTATCTCAAGGATTACGTCTCCCTTTACGACTCTGCCCGTATTTTAAGATAATCAAGGGAGGCCTTCCTCTGTATCCTCACAGGTGCACGTGTTGCGGGGGACGACACAGGAGAGGACCTTCTCTGTTGCTGCTCCCAGACTCTGAACTCCATCCTGTGGGAAACCAGGCTGGCCCACTCATGGCTATGCTTCCATCAGCAGATGAAGCATTTCCTTCATGGTTGGCTGTCTACGAGCGGTTATAAAATGCGATGGCTTGCATTTTGCTGCTTCTCAATCCGCACAGCATTTTTAATATGATGCTTCTAATTCATTGAGTCATTGACTTGCTGTTTTTACCTTTGATGTTGTGCTTTAAACATACAGGGTAAACATATTTTAAATAAATAAATAAATGAGAGCACCTATAACCAACCCAGGCAACTGGATTAGTCATATCAACAGGAGGAGGTATTTTGGGAAAGTTAATAGCTCTTAATTGCACGTTCAACACCAAACCAACTCAAATACTTTGAAGTACATCACCAGTGGCTGTGATCTGCTTTGGTTATGTCCCTTGGGAAATCCCTGTTCCTTGGAAAATCTATTTATGTCCCAGCAACTTGTGAAGACTGCAGCCAAGTTGAAAGAGAAGAGGAAGCTTGAAGAGGACAGATGATGTCACAGTCCTTGCTGATCAGAAAGTCCTAAAGCTTTGAACCTGCAAATCCCGGCTGCACGACACCAACAAACAATGGTAATCAATAAATAACTGAGCCCAATATCAATTCAAAAGCAAGGCCTATTAACCCAAATGAGAAATAAATCCAGGTTTGTGTGTGTGTGTGTGTGTGTGTGTGTGTGTGTGTGTGTGTGTGTGTGTGTGTGTGTGTGTGTGTGTGTGTGTGTGTGTATAATTTGCTGAAATCCAGGTCCTATAGGTAGATATACGTGTGCTCAAACAACACATCCCCCCCCGCATAGTAAAGTATTTCCTTCATAAAGCAGCACTCGGATACATTTCATTTGCAACACAACCTATCGTAGAAATGAGCTATCATTATTGCCCTACTTGAAATATTCTCCACTCTCACCCAATGATTTCCCTCGTAATTGATGTCATAAAGAATATCTGTGTTAAGTTGTCTTCATTTCCCCAGGTTTCAATCCTTGCAATGATCAATTATTTATATACAGACTAGATGAAAGGAAAGATTGTAATGACCTGGAGGGCTTTAATAGTGACATCATAAATCTTGAAAGTCCAACTCAAGTGGGTGATATTAACAAAACCCAGGGCTGGTCCAGGATCTCTCCCTGTTTTTCAAGGAAGTTACCTGAACTGCCTACAGATTTTCTCCGCTTGTTCAGTTAATAGACAAGCAGCCGGATCCCGTGCATTTTCCCTCAGATGCGAAAAGGGAAAAGACAAAGGAAAGAAAAAAATGCAACTCAATTCATTAACAGGCTTTCTTTGCAGAAGGTTAGAGGCTCTAAATAGATTTCTTGTTGTAAAGTGGTTTAAATTAATTTCTCTAGTAGGAATGCTTCCCTCTTGAAATGTGTTGGCTTGAATTTAATTCACGTTCAGTTTTATAAGTGCAGCAGGCATGTTGTCATAGTAGAAATTGAGCTTGATTTTATGCTAATAATAATAGCTGCCAGATCAAGGGTCAGCATCCAGTTGGTAGTCCCCTGAAATCCAGGCCACTTGAGTGAGTTAATGGGACTTACATAGCCGTTGCCTCACCGTTTAAGCACTGGATTCCTTGGGTCTGCTCTAGAAGGGTGTAGCGTTGGGATTTATGCCGTAGAATTTTCACAGGGACTCATTCTTGCAAGATGTTTATAACGCAAGCATAAAATATTTTATTGGCTGTGAGATTAATTTGCAATACAAAATGCTACTCGTTCACTCTGTACTACGTAAGCAGTGATTGCACGTGTCAGATAAAGAGAACTAGAACAGATGAGTAGTTGCTTATCATCTGTGTAAACTCTGCAAAAGCACTTGTAGTCCATAGGGTAATATTTAAAATGTCAAATACACTTGTTCTAGAACATAGATAATAGGCATTATATTCATGATTATTTTTATTTAAAAGTATTGATAGATCACTTACTATCCAAAATATAAAAAAATTAGAACATATAAAAACATAAAATAAACAAATAAATTAAATACATCATTATTCTCACAAGAGATACAAACTCTCTCTCCTGCCTTTTTATCACCATGTTACATTCATGGGTACTTAAAGGCACTTGGAGCATCAGCTGTGAAAATGCCCTCCGGTTCAAATCCATATTTACCGAGCATTTGACAATTTTACCTGGAAATTGCCTCGAAGGGTCTTATTTGTGAGCAAAAGTCAACAGTCTGTGATTCAGAGATGGCTAATGTATGCTTATTTTGAGATAAAGGTAAAGGTAGGGGCGGTGCTCATCTCCATATTCAAGCCGGAAGAGCCACTGCTGTGCAAGTCCATGGCCATGTGGCCGGCATGGCTGCAAGGAAACACTGTTTTACCTTCCCGCTTTTTACGGCGGTACCTATTTATCTACTTGCATTTACATGCTTTTGAAATGCTAGGTTGGCAGGAGCTGGGGTTATCAGCGGGAGCTCGCTCCGCTGCGTGGCACCCGGGATTCGAACTGCCGAGCTGCCAACTTTGCAGTCTACAGTTTTGGTGCCTTAGTCCACAGAGCCACCATGCCCCTCTTGAGATAGCTTTCTTTAATTTACTGCTTTGTTTTTAATAGCTCTTCTTTCTAACTAGGCAGGCTTGTCTTATAATTTGTGAATTATTTCTGCAGTAAGACATACAGACATCTGCCTTCAGAGCACTCAGAAAACCACCCATTAGAATGTGGCACTATGTTGATATAACCAACTGAGTCACTGGCATCAGAAACCCAGATCAGCAACTGAGACGTGTGTTAAGTTTACTAAAGAGGCCTTGGTGTGGCCACCCCTGTCAAAATTTCTGAGATGAAAAGTCTCTTCCCGCCAAAGGAACTCCATGCCCCACATTCCTTCCCCCAAGGGTAGGATCATGGAGATTTACATTATGCCCTTAGGCATACACTCCCTCAATCTATTTGATTTGTAGAGAAAATTAAAATGGAGTGACTGCTACAATTAGTGCTGGGGGACTTTTGCGAAGGTAATTCCCAGTGGTGTCCTTTGGGCATTGTAACTTTTTTGTGGCCCACTTGAATGTTTTCAGGGCAGACAATTCTCAACTCTAAAGCATTCTTATCTAGAAATCCAGCCATGTCAACAGCCAGTACTTAAAAATGTCATTCACAGAATGTTTACATGGGCAACTTCTGAGGTGTGCTGACTGAGTTCAGCAGATTGCCTTGTCTGGACCACTGCAATCTAGGGCTGAAAAATATTATGCCATATTAAAGAGAGTGAAATAGAACGAAGTACCTACATATGTTTCTCGTTCCTTTTTAGTAATCTTTGCACACATGCAAAAAGTTGCAAAGAAAGGACTCTGGCTAAGGGGAAATTCTTCTGAATTACCTCACTTTTCCTAGAAACCACGTACTTCTACGGACGATAAAGGGTGGCTTTTCTTCAAGCACATGGACTGAAGGGAAGGGGAAATTCGACTGACACCTCTGAAGTCTGAGAAAGAGAGGTGTGTGTGTGTGTGTGTGTGTGTGTGTGTGTGTGTGTGTGTGTGTGTGTGTGTGTGTGTGTGTGTGTGTATTTTGGCCCACAGGGAAGGTGGTGAGAATGGGAGAAGGGGGACCTTCAGATGTTGTTGGACTGCAAATCCCATCTTCTAGCTAGCAAGATGAGTCATGATGGATCACGGGGCACACAGTCCAACACCGTATGGAGGGCTACACCTTTCTGTCGTGTACACTTTGTCAGCTTGCCAGTGTATTGGAAACATCCCCATAGTATTTGAGAAAGAGATTTGGGAACCTCAAACACTTACTCACTTTATACTTACATTCTGTTCCATCTCGCTTGGCTCCTTTCACCAGACTCACAGCGTATCAATCCTGCAGGAGATTCTTACACAGCTTTCAGAAGAGCATAAAAGGGCCTGGACACGGTGGAGGAGGGGGAATGGTGTCCAGTGCTCTTCCCAATAGCATTACTTTGGGATAAAGACTCCATTTCACACTCACACACACACACACACACACACACACACACACACACACACACACACACACACACACACACACACACACACACACACACACACAGAAAATATTCAAAACTACAAATGTTGAGATATGTTGCAACTCTGAATAAAAGTACATGGAATAAACTAGCAAGGGACGGCAATTACAACAATGTTTAAAAGAACATTAGTGTGCAGCTCCCCGAGGACTAATTGGATTTAACTAGAAAAGAATTTTCCAGCTAGCATCTATTGTGGAGGAAGAACTAGCAATGGCACAATTACAGTAAGTTTTTCAAATTAATATTAGTGCTCTTTTTTGTTAGTTAAATATTAGCCATATAAGCCTCACAGAAAATGATGCATAGTGGAAGTGAAGCAATGTATGCAGAGAATCAGCGCGTCAGAAAATTACTTTTTGGGATGACTGCTTTTAGTGTCTCTGGCTAGTTTGGGGGAATTGAGGTCCAAAAAAGGGAACTTTTCCAGGCAGTTAGAGGGACGCTCTTCCCCCTCTCACATAATAACAGAACTAGGAGACATCTACTCAAAATGAGGGTAGGGAGAGTGAGAACAGACAAAAGAAAATATTTTTTTTACCCAGCGTGTTGTTAGTCTGTGGAACTCCCTGCCACAGGATGTGGTGATGGCATCTGGCCTGGGTGCCTTCAAAGGGGGATTGGACAGATTCCTGGAGGAAAAGGTTACAAACCATGAAGGAGATGGGTAATCTCCAGGCTTAAAACATACTGTACTTTAAGGGCCAGATGCAGGGGAGTGGTATCAGGAGACAGATATCTAGTCTCATGCACTCCCATATGCATTTGGTGGGGCCACTGTGAGGTACAGGGATGTGGACTAGATGGGCCTTTGGCCTGACCTTATGTTCTTATGTTCAAAGTCCCCAGCTCCTCGGAAGAGGACAAGATAAAAATTCTGCCACTTTCAGTAGTAGCATTATTTTACAGTGGCAATATATGTGTGTTATTTTGAAGCAGTGTCCTGTATAGGAAATTCTTCCTATTTATTGACACTCACCAACATCCCCTGTTCTGTTCAGAAGAGCTTTGTGCTTTAGAGTTCTTTGACCTTTGATCCTAGTATGGATAGTAATAGCTCCCAATATGAATGGCTTTAAATGAGGTTTAGACAAATTCATGGAGAACCAGGCTGTCAGAGGTTAGTTAGTCATGATGATGACTGGATTTATTGGCCAAGGTCCTGCTGTATGGTTATATCAGAAAAAAGCAAATGACATTATCCAATGGCATGTAAGGAGTGCCCACTTAGTTTTTGTTGGTGTGTGCCGGATTGGCATGCACCTGAAAATTGAAATAGGATTCATTAATTAATTCTTAGCAAGAAGGTGCTCAGATTTACAGTGTTTGTCTTCCACAGTCACAACTAAGCAATGGGAATTTGGATGGTGTGTCTAATTTATAAAGGAATTGCTTACTTTCTGGATATATGATAGCAGGGGAATTTCAGGCCCTGAGGCCATCTGGCTGAATCCAGTTATCTTGGGTTTTCCAGATGATGATTCTCCACAGGTTTTGCCCATTCTAAAAGGCTGAAATGTTTTCCCAAGCCCAAGGTACTGGCAGTGAGAGCTTCTGCCTAAAATATGCTAGTATTTTTGCTTTCTTGCTTTTGCCTGCAATATGGCCCCTGGAGAACTTCACTGAAGCTAAATTTATCCACACTCCAACACTCAAAATACTCGCTAAACCAATAACTTTTCCAACTGGCTTGAACCTTGCTCTTCTATTATGCCTTCGAAATAACGTTAGAAATATAGTTACTGCAAGTATACAAAACCATCATTTATAGGTAGGGAAAAGTGGTGTTCACAAAGCACTGTAAAAAACAGTTACAACCCAAGAAAACAAAAGAGATGGCAGTGCAATCCTATTCATAGCTGTTCTGAGCTAATTAAGTTCTGCCAAAGGTAATGAGACTTGATCCCAGGCAAGTTAGTACAGGATTATGGAGTTAGGGTGTGACACAAGGAAGGTTGTCCCAGGTTGACACAGACTCCTCTATACCGTACACTGCCACTTAAATCATTGTGACTGTTCACATAGAAATGTTTAATTATGCTAAGAAAGTGCAATTCAAGTGGCCTTGTGCTCCACTTCTCCTCTTTGACATTATCAACTTCCTGGATTAGTCTGACTCTATATGTTCCTCCATACAGTATGTTAGGCTTTAGTGGGGGTTGGGAAGCTGTAAATATTTTGAGATCAATTACTGTACTAGTGAGGAATTTATTTATTTATTTATTTGTTTGTTTGTTTATTTATTTATTTTAGAATAATTTTACCCTGTCTTTCTCCTTGGAAAAGGACCCAAGGCAGCTTACAGTAATGAGGATTAATATACCGTACAGTACAATTAAGACATGTTCAAGTATTTGAGAACAAGGAATTGAGGGAAATCTTACAGCATTAATAGACAACATTATATTAAAGCAACATGGTTACAAGTAGTCATAAGCACAAGGTCTATGTTGACCCATAGATTCATATAAAATACACATGGTAGTCCATCATTCAGGGAAAGCTTGTCTGAAGATAAAGGTCTTTAGCAAACTTTATACTGTAAAGTGTTTCATCTAGAATAAGGCTGTTTTTTAAGTTCTTGTTGACATGCATACTTACAGTATGTAAGTATTTTGAGCAGAGAGACTGTGATTCAAAAAAGCTCTATATTTCTGCAAAATAATAATACCCATTTTATCCTAGACCTAGACTGTAATTAAGAGTGTTGGCCTACAGCAGGGGTCCTCAACCTAAGGCCCCGGGGCCGGATGCGGCCCCTCAAGGTCCTGAATCCAGCCCCCAGTCAATTGCAACCCCCCCACCTACCCCCTGCTTTGTAAGCAAGCCAGCCTCCACAGCTGCTTCTATTGCTGAGGCAGTTCAAAGCAGTGGGCTATGTCGCTCCTCCCACTCCCCCTAACTACCGCCCAGATGGTCAGCATGCTGGCTAGTGGGGCATTCAGAGTGGGAGGCCTATGGCAAGGTCCCCCCACCCACACACCTCCCACCCACCACCCAGATGGTCAGGGCGCCGGGTGCAGCCGAGTGGGGCAATTTAAAATAGGAAGGCTGTGGCAAGGTCTCCTACTCCCTCCATGGCCCTGAGCCCCCACCACTGCTCCTCCTCTACCCTGCCCACCTGCTTGTGGTCCGGCCGCCAGTGGTGTCTGGGGCGTGGTGGACCGGCCCACTGTTCGAAAACTTTGAGGACCCCTGGCCTACAGCCTTAGGTCTTCTATAGAAAAGGAAGAAAGTAAGTGTTAGGAAGACAAGACCAGTTATACTTTAGGCATGTTTGATACATTTAAAAATAATAATTAACTAGGCTATATTAACTAGATCTAATAACTGAATACTAATACAAAATAGTGCCTCAGGTGGAGATATGCCATGGGTTAAGTCACAGGGTGTTTCTGAGCACATGCCAGACACACGTGATCAGTAGCGGCATCAAACTCTTGGATCCTTTCACCCAAGATTTATTTATTTATTTATTTATTTATTTATTTATTAGATTTCTATACCGCACCATCTAGCAACAAGGGCCAAAGATCCCCTCTTTCTTCACCTTCTTTTTCAGCCACTTGATTAAGAATGAGTGTGGGAATTTTTTTCCCACTGTTGCTTCTCTGAGGTCATTGAGAGTCAGAAATCCTTGGCAATCTGCTACAAATCAGCGGGAGGTTTAGCAATACCTTCCTTTAACCAGAGGTCCCAAAAGCCCACCAAATATGGAGAAGGGTGTCCACAAAAATACTGTAATTCTCTCTCTCTCTCTCTCTCTCTCTCTCTCTCTCTCTCTCTCTCTCTCTCTCTCTCTCTCTCTCTCTCTCTCTCTCTCTGTGTGTGTGCATGTGTGTGTGCATGCACGTGCGTGTGTGGAGTCTATTCATGAGACCCATGGATTATTGACCTGAGTGTAATTTTTTTACATGCACTGGATGGGCAACAATAAAGGCATGGCCTATCTTTTCAGCTACAGGATGGCACTTTGGCTCATAATCTTTGATTTTATTTATTTTTTATTTATTTATTTTATATATTTTATACCACCTGTCTTCCAGGGGAACTCCAGGCGGTTTACAGCAGTCATATTAATATCGATTAAAAAAACAAATATAAAACATATAATACAATATTAATAGAAACAAAAGTAACACAAAAAACCCCACTAATAGTCGCCAAATGCCTCTCTAAAAAGCAAGGTCTTTAGAGCGTTTTTGAAGGCTGGCAAGGACTGTGCTAGGCAAATCTCACTCAGCAGTTTGTTCCAAAGTGTAGGAGTGGCCACAGAGAAGGACTGATTTTGGATTATCGATTTCTGAGCCTTTCTGGGAGCGCCTGCGACATTCTGGTGGGTTGGGCCTCAGTTGACCTCAGGAAGATACGCTCTGTCAGGTTCAGTGATTCCCCCGCCTATTGAGGGGGTTAGGACCTGACCTGATCCACGATAATTGAAAATCCGCAATATGCGGATGCAGGTTGAGTCAGGCCTGGGGGGGGGGGGCTAGCTGGGGGCTCTTGTACTTACCCCCAGCCTGGCCTTACCCTGAACGGACCTGTGAGAGCCTTCCTGGGCCTTCTGGAGGCCCCAAAAGGGCCTCCCTGTGAACCGGGAGTGATTCCAACAGGCCTAGAAAGGCTCTTGGGGGCCTCAGAAATGATTTTCAGCAACCCAGAAGTCATTTCTGGTTTGCAGGGAGGCCCTTTTGGGGCCTCCAGAAGGCCCAGGAAGGCCCTCACAGACCTGTTCGGGGCAGCTCCAGTCCTGGGGTAAGTATGGGAGGCTTGAAACAGGACTTCCCCCCTTATCCTAGGGGGCCTTTTTTCATATACTGCAGTCCCATGATATAGCGCAGTGTTGGCAAACCTATGGCACGGGTGCCAAAGGTGGCACTCGGAGCCCTTTCTGTGGGCACCCGACATCGCCCCTTCACAGCCACCTGTATACAGGTTCAATTTCTGTACTGGCACTTTGCAAAAAAAATTAGTGGGTTTTGAATTGCAATTTGGGCACTCAGTCTCTAAAAGGTTCGCCATCACTGATATAGCGGGACCACAGTATATGAACCGCAAAAGGGCGGGGGACCACTGTACTCAGGTCCCAAGCCGTGGAGGGTTTTGTAAATCAAAACCAGTACCTTGAACCTTATTTGGGAAGCAACGGGCAACCAATGTAAACAGGCCAGAACTGGGGTGATGCTTTCATATCTGCCCACACCAACCACCAGTCTGGCCACTGCATTTTGTACCTGCTGTAGTTTCCGAATAAAGGTCAAAGGCAACCCCACATTGAGAGCATTGCAATAATCTATCCTCGAGATCACAAGCACCTGCACAATTGTTCTCAAGGAGGCCTTGTCCAGGTACGGCGGATCTGGGCTATCTGCCGGAGATGGAAAAAGGCGAACCGGGAGATGGCCATCACTTGGGCTTCCAGGGATAAGGCCGGATCCAAGACCACACTCAGATTCCCCACTCTATCCACCAGCTGTACGGTAATACCCTCCAGACAGGGAAGAGGGCCCCTGTACCCAGTAGAGGACACCCTGAAGAACAGAACCTCGGTCTTCTCCGGGTTGAGTCTGAGCCTGTTAGTCATGGTCCATTCCATAACCGCATCCAGGCAGGAGTTGAGGGTCTGCACCACCTCTGCTGCAGAGGTGGTAAATGAGAGATAGAGCTGGGTGTCATCAGTATACTGAAGACAGCAAACTCTAAATCCTCTAATGACCTTAGCCAGTGGCCTCTTATAGATGTTAAACAGCATGGGGTAGATTGCCAACTCCTGGGGTACCCCACAAGGGAGTGCTTTTTGTTACATCACAGAACAAAATGAAAAACGAAGTGTTCTTTTTTAAAAAATGAAACAAAATGGAAATTGTTGTTTTGTTCTTTTTCATTTTTGTTTATTATTTATTTTGACAAGCACCGATATTGGCACTTGTCAAAATAAATAATAAAAAAGTGCCGACCGGCCGGGCCCACGCGTGGGCTGGTTGGCGCAAGTTGTTTTTAAAAAGCAATGACAGGCCCGCACTACAGCTGCTGGTTGGCGCTTGTAAAAAAAAAAAAAGCACCAACCAGCCTACACTGCATGTGGTTGGTGCTTGTAAACAAAAAAAGAACACACAAAAAACCAAAGCACCGACTGGCCCGCACTACAACTGGTCGGTGCTTGTAAACAAAAAAAGTGTCAACCGGCCCACATTGCAGCTGGTCAGTGCAAGATTTTTTAAAAAGCGCCAACCAGCTGGGCTGGTTGGCTGTAAATTTTTTAAAAAATAATAATAAAAAAGAAAAATGAAAAACAAAACAAAATGATTTTAAAAAAACCCATTTCGTACCAAATGAAATGAAACAAAAAACAAAACAAAAGCTAAACTAAATGCCATTTTGGCATTTTGTGCCCATATCTAATGCAAAGCATATCACAGAAATTACATGACATGGGGGCTGCCCTTTATTCCTTATGAGAGATATAGGCAACCTGGTGCCTTCCAGGTGTTTTGGACAACAATCCCCATGTCCCAGGCTGCATTGCCAGTGGTTAGGGAATATGAGAGTTTAAATTCCAAGTAGTAAGAAAACGTCAACTTTTTCATTTTGATATTTGTTGTCCTCGGTCTGGCAGGAGGTTCGGGGAGATTACATGGGATGGACTTTCTTTTGTCATTCCCTCTGCAGTGACCACAGCCATCCTTGAACTAACATGGCAATGTTCTCAATGTTCTAAGGGCTCCCAAAGATTTATTCTCCCAGATTCTAGTAGGAGGTAGAGGGATACTTTCTTTAAACACACACACACACACACACACACACACAGAGAGAGAGAGAGAGAGAGAGAGAGAGAGAGAGAGAGAGAGAGAGTTGTACCCCATTTTTGCTCCTCTGATGAAGCACTCAGCAACATTTTGAGATTAAAATCCATATAGGCAAGAGCAAAGATCATTTGCGCTTGTCATTCATTTTACTCTATTAGAGTGGAATGCTTTGGAGCCTCGGAATAACAAATAAAGCCAAAACACAACTGGCTTCCAATCTGTTCCTGCTGCTGCATTAATATGCCACCTCCTTGTATGCCAGAAATGTCTTGCATTGATGCCACTCGTATTTCAGGATGCCAGGTTCTCTTCCTAACTGGGAAATTTAAAGCCAGATTCATCGAGATCTTGGCATTGTCTCATGACATGGATGTATAGAATCTGAATTGCTTTGGGGAAGGACTGAAGCTCAAAAGCAAAGCAAAAGCTTGGATATAGGAGAACCCAGGTTTGTTTCCGGATTAGAGATAGGCACAAAACAAAAAAGACACACTCTTTTGTCATTTTGTAATGTTACAAAACGATTCGTAATGATACGAAACGGCAGACCACATGTCATCAAGAAATGAAACAAACCTCATTTTTTCGGTTCAGAAACTGAACTGGGAAGCTGCCGGATCTGGCTTCAGGCAAGGGGCTGGAGCCGGGATTGTGGCCGCCACCACCACCCCTCCTTCACCTGGGTGTTTGAGGGCGAAGGAGGGGTGGCTGCAGCTTCGATCCTGGCGTTCCAGATCGATCTAGCTGTCTCGCTTCCACCAAGGCCAGGAAGGGGGCCCACTAGCCCTCCCACAAGCAGCTCTCCCGTTGCAGCCACCACCACCAGCCCCCAGCTGTTTTTTTTTTTTTTTTGACAGGTTGGGCTGTGGGGACGGGGGCCTCCCCACAGCCTGGCCTGTCAAAAAAACCAGCTGGGTACCAATGGTGGCAACAGGAAAGCTGAGCAGGTAGTGCCAAATTTAAAACTCTGCTCTGCTCTCCCATTCTTGCCACCACCACCCATATGGTTTTGACAACTCGGGCTGTGGGGAGAGGGGGCCATGGCTTTAAAGCCACAGCCCAAGCTGTCAAAACCAGCTGGGTGGTGGCAACTTCTGTTTCATTGCTCATTTCGTTTCATTACATTTTTAAAAGAAATTGATAATTGCAAAACAAAATGAAACACAATAAACAACGAAACGAAACACAATTTTTCCGTTTCGTGCCCATCTCTATTCTGGATATCTCTGGGTCGAGTCTTCTGTCTGAAACCCAGGATTATCATGATCTCATTGGGCGTAAGGCAGCTTCCAGTGTTAGTGTTCTGAGTGGTGGGCAAAGAATGAGACTGAACAGGTCCACTTGAACAAAACAAAAACAAAAAACACTGATAAGGTTACAACAAGAGACCATGTGTTGTGGTGTTTTGTATTGATTTTTGTTTATTTGTTTGCATTTTGGGAGGGGATTTATATTAAGAATTTTGTTACTCCCTTTGGTTGTAGAACACACAAAAATGCAGAAAAACACACAGGAAGGTGGAGAGAATAGACCAGGCCTCCATTCTCTCCCTCCTTGGTTGCACACAAATCTAACTGCTTCTTCAGTAAAAAGTCACTTCATCTTTGAGTAGAAACAGTATGTTTACCCAAAGTTATCACCAGCAGTTATAGTCAGAAAGAAAGAATGGTAAAAATTGAGTCTTCTTGCATAGAGAGACCCTCCATGCTAGCTTCTTAGAGGATGGCCAGGAAAGAAGGAAGACGCTCCCTCCACAAAAACAAACAAACAAACAAGCAAACAAAAACATAATTCCTAGTAAACAGAAAGAAGGGCTGACCCTCAGGCCAGAAGCAGGAAAACCTTTACCAATCAAATTGCTGGAAAAGAACAATCACTTTAGGCTGTGACACACATACTCCTCCCAGTGTCAGTTCATACAAGACTGCCATTAGCCCTTTGGATCCCTAGCAGATAACTAGGAATACCCACGTTCAAACTTTCTCTCAGGCCCAAAGCTTGCTAGAGGGCCCTGAGCTAGTCATGGACAACTTAGTCATTCTCTCTTACCAGAGATTGAACATCACCATAGTTATCGTAAACTTGAGTGTAGCAGCTTTTTAAAAATGCTGTGTCACATCCAAATGAGTCCCCTCCCCCAATTCCTGATTCTTCAGCCCATAAATTTGTCTCTGTGCTGCATGCATTGCCTCATTTATTTTTACCTTGAATGATCAGCTGTAGTGATAGTTATTTTTCGTTTCATATAACATGATCAGAGTCTCACTTCCTGCATTTCATATTTTTTATTATCTTGTTCTTTGTTCAGTCACTTTAGTATGTCTTCATCAATCACCCTCTTGACCCAGGGAATTTTTAGTATTTTTTTCAAATGCTTCTGTCTTTTTCACAGTAGCTTATTTTAAAGCCTACAATTCCATACCATGCAAGAGAATTGAGAATACCTAGCATGGTCCAGTGTGAATCCTCAAAACCAGCTTTAGGTTTTGAATCACATTAAAGTCTTCATCTGAAGACTGTATACTGTTTTCATTCTGATTTTTACTATGCACCCATTGTTTATTCACCCAAATAACAAGGTACATATATTGGTCAACATGCTTCACATTTTCGGGGCGGGGGGGGCAATGTGTAGCTGGCATAAATAAATTTTAAACCGCCCAGAGAGTGCTTTAAGTATGATTTGGCATGGCAATACGTAAGCAACAAACTTTGTTTCTGCTTTGGTTCAAAATTCCCCTCTGAATTCTACATTTTATTTAGCAGTCAGGTTGGCAGACCTGAGGTTTTGGAATTTCTCGAAAAGCTCTGTTGACCATATCTTAGAGAAGATCTTTCTGACATTTCCCCCTCTAAGCATCCTGCTACAAAAATTCGGTTGCCCGCCAATTATGTCAGGTGTTTGACAAGCATTCCTTGGAACACACATTCTGCATTCCCGTGGGGGGTCATTCAATTGCTGGCCGGAATTCGAAACATTGTTGGCCTTCTGTTCTCACGCCACAAGTAAAGGAGGATGTGAAAATTCTCCTGTAAGGCTCTGAACCAAACTGTTCTCGTCCCCACCTCCCCTTTGGGTATGTTTCCTGGTTGCTTGCTTGTGGGGCCTCCCTGACTCCTCTTCCCTCTTTTCCTAGCACACACCAGCACAGCATCAACAACAATGACATCTAGTGGGGAAACACAAATGCAGCGGCCACAGCAAACATTCCTGCCCGAATACTGTGTATTAGAGATGGGAACGAATAGAAAAAATGGAGTTTCGTTTGTCATTTGTCGTTTAGAGGTCCGTTTCGGTTCGTTTCCATTGTTCATTTACCATTTCATTACCGTTTTGTTACCATTTATTCCAATTTTACGTGATTTTTTTTAGCATTTAAAGCAGCTCACTTCATTGCTGTAATGGAAACGAAACGCACGACAAAATCCCTGGGGTTCTGTTTGTTTCGTTTCATTTTAGAGACAAATTTTGTTTGTCATTTCGGTACGTAACAAAACAAAAACCAAAAAATGAAAACGAAAAACCGTTCGTTCTGTGCCCATCTCTACTGTGTATATCACCACTTCTCCAGATGCACAGCCCAACCTGAAAATTTGCACTGTAAACTCTCCGTGGGACTCCCTCCTTGCAATATCAAACAAAATCAGTATCTTAATCTCCCAACAGTTGCCGGTAACAGTTCCCTTCTTGCAAATCCATGGTAGATCGGAGACAGATCTACTATGAAACTGATAAAGCTTAAGCTTCAGGGCCCTTAATTCCAGAGACCCTCAAGAAGCAACTTTAGTCCACATTAAAAAAATAAACAAGTGTGATCTGTCATGGAACAACTCCACTGAAGGAGATGGAAGCTCCTGGTTATAACGTCCCCCCCTTACAAAATAGCAGTTCCAGAGGCCCCAAAACATAGGTCCACCACTGCTTGGGACTGCTTCACTTTTGCACACCAGGTTTTGCAATAGGTGGAAATACTCCAGATCTGAAGAAAGAAAGTTGGAAGTAGGTATTATTAAAGTCTGATTCATTTCTCCCTGTAGCAGAATGCAATAACCCCCATTTCCTAATATCATTATGGTGTGGTCAGATTGGAAGCATTACTTTTTGGGGGAGGGATTGAAACTCCCCCTATAATAGAATAACCAGAATGGTGTGGTAGATAGAGTGATGGACTGGTATTCAGGAACCCTAAGTTTCAATGCCAGCTCAACCATGGGAGCTCACTGGAACTGATAAAACCACTCCTTAAATAGTTCACTTATCTTGAATCCCCTACAAAGGATGCTGTAAGTCAGTTCTGATTTGATGGTGTGTAATTAATTAAAATTCCTAGAATATCCCAGGCAGCCAGCCAGAGCTGAGACTGTTATGTGAGACTCTCAATATCATTATGTCATCTGATTCCATTACATCTAGGCCATTGGGTAGCTGTTGCTAAGATATAGTCAACAGAGCTTTTAAAAGAGCCTCCCTCACACATGTCACTTGGATTTCTCTTTGAGTACCACTTGGGTACTCAAGCAGTGACTTGTTAATTAGTGGCAGTTTATGTCTAAGGTTATGCTATTGCTTTCTCACCGACATAACTATACAACATTATTTTTAGCCCTTGGTAGTATTGTCACCATGTGATGTCATATGCCGATATCCTTATCTCGCCATAACTATGGAGTGCCACTAACAGAAGCACAAACATGGATGGTGTAATAACACCATATAAGATGCAGTACATCTCACAGACGTAACAACAAAAACTTAGCATTAAGCTGACTCCACAGATATGGTTGCACTTTATCTCCGAGAATCACTAAATAGGGCTGTCTAGGATTTCTGGAAGTTGACATCCAACAGGATCTGAGGAAGCCTCATTTAGGAGGTGCCAATCCAAACTGGCTAGTACTGTAAAATGTAAAAGACTGGTTCCATGTTGCTAAGGTAGGTGGCACTTCATCAGCCCTGGGCAAGAGTCTTTGGCATTTGGAATAGTGGTAAATAACAGCCAGGCCAATCCAACCACACGGATGTATTAAGGAGGGAAGTGTTCTTCTCAGACATCCTCCCGTTGCCCCACAGCTGTGCATCATCTAACAAGAAGAAATAACTAATTCCTTGTGAGTCATACACAGTAAAGGATTCCTTCCCACTGTGGTGTCGCGGATAGAGTGACAGACTAGGATTCTGGAGAACAGGGTTCAAATTCCCCACTCAGTTGTGGAAATTTGCTCAGGGAATGGAAGTGGTAAAACCACTCCTGAAATATCTTACTTCCCTTGAAAGCCCTATTAGGGTGGCTGTGAGTCAGTTTCGACTTGACGGCACAGAACACACACAATACACAGCAAAGTGTCTAGTGCCTAATTTGATGTACTCGGAGACGGAGTAAAGGCAAGGGCACTACCTGGCATCAGATGAGATTACTTGGCTGGGGGACCTCCCTTATGAGGCTAAAACATTTGGGGCTCTTTAGTCTGGAAAAGAGGCGCCTGAGGGGGGAATATTTTATTGTACTTTTATGAATTTGTTGTAAGCCGCCTTGGGTCCCTCCAGGGAGAAAGGCAGCATAAAAATAAAGTTATTATTATTTTTAAGAGGGCCATCAGACTTGTGCTTTATTTCACTTTTTTTTTGGCTCACTCCATTTTCTAGCAACCACAAGGCGTAGAGGCAGTCACAGATGGCGGAAAACTTGGTTCTACATTTTAAAGTCAGCCAGACTGATTGTACCTCCTGGACTAGCATGATTTGGGCTACAGTCACCATTCAGATAATTAATTTTAACGCAGTTCTCAAACCAAAAAAGAATGTAGAAAAATACAAATGTGTGTGTGTTTGTTTGGGAAAACAGCAGTACTGATGGTTAGGGGGGAATTTCGTATTTTAATAATAGTTTTATTTAAACCTATTAATGATGAAATGCAACTGTCAAAGACCAGACAAAGACAAATTAATCCTTCCTCAATATTTAACTTTTAAAAACCTAGTCTCGCTCACTTTATACCCCAGAGCACAGAGAGAACTCTTAGTTCCCTGAGCGCCTTGCCCTCTGAAGATGCTGGCCACAGAGTCTGGTGAAACATCAGGAAGAAAAACTTCCAGAACACAGCCAAACAGCCCAAAAAACTCACAACAATTAACACAAAACGTTGTAAGACTATTTTTCTTCAGAATGCTGCAGTTTAATTCCAATAAAGGAATTGGTTTGACTACCTTATCTGGGTTTGCTATCAACTGGATGCATTACAGTAGGGTATTGGAGCCAGTCAGGGCTGATAAAAGCTACAAATGCTCCTGCCATTTGCAACACAGTTTACAGTGCAAAACTCATTGAAAAGTACAGCCCAAGTTTAAGACAAATGCATTAGTTTGCCTACTGTGTCAACAAGAGCCTGTGTGGTGTAGTAGATAGGGTGATGGACTAGGACTCAGAGGTTCTGAGTTCAAATCCTTTTTCAGACTAGAAAGCTGACAAGGGATGGCGGCAGCAATGCTAAAGCCAGTCCTAAGCTATATCACATACCTTTTTAGAGTCTGATGCATCGTGATAGCGCATGACCCAACAAACTGTATCAAAGACTTCCTGGATTGAATATCATCTGCTGCTCACAAATGGTGGTCTTGGCTTTCCCAGTAGGAGTGTCCCATGGCCGGAAAAGAGGGCACATTTGCTCCATGAGTGGCCCGTGTCTTGTCCGGGCTCTGTCTTGGATCTCAAGCACTGCTTGTAGAGCTGAGCTTTGTAAACCCTAGCAAAGGTAAGAAGATATTGAAGTCCCTGTGTCCCTCCCAGCTCCAGCTGTGGTGCCCATAACACCACTTGTGTGATCTTAGGTGGCTTCCTCTGGATCGATCTGTCCGCTATCAGAAACAGCGTGCTAGGTGTGTCTGGCCCAACAAGGCTGTTCATAGGAGACGTAAACTGAACTTGTTAACCCTACGTCGGTAGTTTCACTGCTCAAGACTCAAGGGAGGCCCTTCCTGAGCAAGGCAACGGAGGTCAAGTGGTTGGTGGAGGCGTGGACCTTTCTTTCGGGTTGCTGCAGAATGTAAACAACGTTCCCCACAGAGCTGCAGCCAAGCAAGCCTTCCACTGAATTTGGCTTTCCCATTTCTCTTTGTTAGGCTACAAGTCCAAAGTAGCTGTCATTTATACCTAATTTATTATAAGCACATGTTGAGTAATAGGCCATAAAGCGTTTGTAGCTTCTGTCTTTAGTTACATTGCACTGGCAATGAATAAGAAATAAAAATGCTAAACTTTGTTTTGCAATGGGACGTTGATTAAAAGCTGCTTGAGTTTAAAATTTCCAACCGTCAAAAATGAAATGCCTTTGCATACCTCATATGCCAACCCAGTCAGACGGTTTATTTTCCTACTGTGTATAAATAATGGATTTTGCGTTTTATATGAATCCATCATCAGACTGTGTTGAATTCTCCAGTGATGGCAGTCTCAATTGTCTTGCTGTGAGGCTAACTAGCTGGAACTAATTCAGAAATGGCTATAGACCATAATTATGGTAACCTGATACAAAAGAGGAGCTGTTTCACCTGTGTTAGGTTTTTGTAGATTAGAAATAAGCAAGGAATCATCAGGAGATGCTGCCATCCAGTTATAAAGTTATAAATGCTGCCATATATATGCATGTTAGGGTGGATTCGGGTTTCTTCCCATGTAGAAATCTGGTTGTTTTGGCGACGTTTCGACGAGGTCTCACTCGTCATCTTCAGGCTGGTGTTCTGGCTTCTTTCTTCTTGAAGCAAAGCGTGATCTCAGTTGAAGTCCTTCTATAAATACTGCTGGGGGGTGTGGTTTGCTTGCTCTGTTGCTGATTGTAGGTTCGTTTGTTCTTTTGTGATTTGCTGTGTGGCTGAGGCGATCGTTAAGGGCTTAACTGCTGGTGGGTTAGATGGCTGTTTAGAGACATCCTGTGTGGGTGAGGTGCTGGATGTGTGTCTATTAGCCTTTTGTTTCTTAACGACCTTGGTGATGGGTGTTCTGGTAGCATCTTGGGCTTTGGTGGAGTGGGGTCTTGTGTCTTGTGAATTCATTTTGGTCTGGCTGCGTGTCTGTGGTCTCCCAATGTTTTTTTGGTGTGTGTAAGTGTGCTCACCATCGCAGAGACCAAAGTCCTGTCCAAAGGATTCAACTTTGCAGTCGCCCCCAGACACATCCCCACTGAAAACATCATATGCGGAGTGGAAGCCAGCCTAACCAAAATCAACCCAGATGAAGCCAACAAAATCAGACTCGAAGTCACCAATATCCTCTGCTCCAGCAAACCACCCAGAAGCAATTTACACAAAGAAGAACAAAAAGCCCTCACCAACCTGAGGAAAGACAACAACATAATCATTCTCCCAGCAGACAAAGGCAATGCCACAGTGGTGATGAACACATCTGACTACCAAGCCAAACTATCCAACCTACTACAAGACCCTGCTTACATACCTTTGAACACAGACCCCACCACCTACCTGGAAAAAACCACCAAAGCCAAAATAAAAGCCTCACCCTTAAGTGAAGAAATCAAGCCAAGCATCATCCCCAGAGAGAAATCTTCCAGATGCCCCAAGCTCTACGGCCTCCCCAAGATTCACAAAGAAGGAACACCTCTCAGACCCATAGTCAGCTCCATAGGCTCACCCCTACAAAACCTCGCCAAATTTCTTGCCAAACAACTCCAGCCCTATGCAGAATCCATCTCTTCATACGTACAAAAACTCGTTCCACTTCATAGAAATTATAAAGAAACAAGACCTACAACCCAATGACCTACTCGTGAGCTTCGATGTTGTTTCGCTCTTCACACAAGTGCCCATTCAAGAAGCCTTGACAGCTATCCACAACAAATACAACCCCCCCAAGCACATCCTAGATCTGACCAACCACTGCCTAACCAACACATACTTCATCCACAATGGACAAAGATACAAACAGATAGAAGGAGCACCCATGGGATCACCCCTCTCACCGGTCATCGCAAACCTATATATGGAACACTTTGAAACCAACGCGTTACAGAAGTCCGAACATAAACCCAAACTCTGGCTCAGATATGTTGACGACACCTTTGTTATCTGGCCACACGGGAAAGACAAACTGAACAACTTCCTCACACATCTCAACAGCCTACACCCCAAAATACAATTCACTATGGAAATAGAAGCCAACAACCAACTTCCCTTCCTGGACGTCCTAATCTACAAAAAACCCGACGGCTCCTTAGGACATACCATCTACCGGAAAAAAAACACATACAAACCGCTACTTAAATGCTCAATCACACCACCACCCTGCACAGATCAACTCCGTAGCAAAAACCCTCATCTCCAGAACCAAACGCCTCGCTGACAAAGACCACCTAAAAACTGAATTACACACCCTCTCGAATGCTTTAATTGCGAACGGATTCCAAAAAAAAACACAATCACCAAACTAATCCAAAAAGAAACACCCCCCAAGAACCAAGAAACAGAAGAGAACAACGGCACTGCCCTCCTCCCTTACATCAAAGGCACCACAGACAAAATAAGCAAAATTCTCCACAAACACAATATCAAGACAGCCTTTTGCACCGAACAAAAAATAGCCAACATTTTAAGAAACCCCAAAGACAAGATTGAGCTAGAAAACCAAGGAGTCTACGAAATACCATGCAAAGTCTGCCCAGCCACATACATCGGACAGACAAACAGGAGAATAAGCGCACGCATCGCAGAACACAAGAACGCAGTCAAAAAAGAAGAAGAAAATCTTCCTCTCTCTTCCAGCACATAAAAACAACAGGTCATGAAATTGATTTTAAAAGAACCAAACTCATCTCCAAAACTGAACACTTCAACAGTCGAATAATCATGGAAGCCATTGAAATAGAGAAACACCCAAACAACATGAATAAACGTGATGACACCTCCCGCTTCCTGACATCTGGAAACTAGCCCTGGTCAACAGACGAGCCTCTGTCACAAAGACTGACACCAGGTCCAAAAGGACACAAGATGCCACCACCTTCCATCCACACCAAACACAAACCCAGACCCTTCCCACAGATGAAACGAAACCACCATCCAATAACAAAACCACGACTGCACCATCTACCGCTACTCCCCACTCCAGCCACCACATGGAGCACACTTACACACGCCAAAAAAACATTGGGAGACCATATATATATGCATGTTAGGGTGGATTCGGGTTTCTTCCCGTGTAGAAATCTGGTTGTTTTGGCGACGTTTCGACGAGGTCTCACTCGTCATCCTCAGGCCGGTGTTCTGGCTTCTTTCTTCGGGTGCCCCCCCCTCTTTTTCTGCTCTTCCTCCTCCTCCTCCTCCTCAGCCGCCGCCGCCGCCGCCTCCTCCCAACGCCAGGCTTCCTCGGGAGACACTGACACTACACGGGAAAACCCGAATCCACCCTAACATGCATACCTATACCCGTGAAAATCTACGAAAACATATATATATATATATATGAAATTTAATATTATATATATATATATATATATATATATATATATATATATATATATATATATATATATATATATATATATATATATATAAATTTAATATTATATATTTAAGCATGTAATGCTAACTAAAAAGCATGTAATGCTAACTAAAAATATTACCATAATCAGAACATAAAACAGGTAATTTTAATTCATTGCCAATAAAGGAAGAACATTTTTTTATCAAACACCTCTGCTGCTCGCTTATTCTAACCACATAATGTTAATAGAGCTTTGGAATATTTAAAGCTGAATTCAAACTCAGGGAATGATTGTGCTAACATTACGGTGACTCATCTATGGCCGTTACTTCACGAACCGCTCGCTTCGCGGCAACCCCTCCTTTCTGTGAGAATCGATCGTTTCAGTCCGCACGCTCCTCCTGTTTGGCTGCGATGCCACCCCGACCACGCCCCCTTTACCGTGCTCCAAGCGGGGTGAGTGGTTCCCCTGCCAGCGGCCAGGAATCTTTTCGCTTCGCATCTCGCTTCGCTCCCAACGTGACGTGTGGACTTGGGTTTTTTTTATTTTTATTTTTTAAATATCCAAACTCTGCAAACGACCCTTTCAGCTTCCAAACTGAAGATGCTCGGCGCGGCGAGAAGCAGTAACTGCGCGCGCGCGCGCGCGCGCTCCGACTCAGCAACGCGCCCTAAAGCCCGATCACCTCCGTCCCCTCGTGGGACGCCCAGGGAGTTCCGCTGCCGGGCGATCCGGTCGGGTCTGCATCAGAGGGAGGACTTGAAAATCATACCGCACACCCTCCGGGAGCGAGAAGAGAATGGGGAGGGAGGAAAGACACATCCAAAGGGGAGAGGTTGGGCAGGAGTCCCTTACCCTGCTGGCTTTCAAGCACATAAGGGGGGGGTTCAAGCCCGCTTCTCTCCACCACCAGATTAGACACATAACCAGCTCTGTCGGAAATGACAGCCAAGTATTGATGCATCGATACGCCGAGTTTTGTTTTTAAAAAAAGGATGGGAACAAGCGAACGTTGCAAAGCGGCGTCCTAATGCGAAGGGAGCACGTGAGGTAGTAATCGATTCGGTAGTAAAAATGCAGCGCGTGAGCACTGATAAACAGGGGTGGGATCGAAGGGAGACCACGTGACCGCCACCGAATTCACAGCGAAGGCAAGGTCGGTTCGAAGCGAGGCACTTCGTGAAGTAACGGCCTATGTGGCTAAGAGCTGGGGCCATGGCAGCAGGTGTCAGAATACACAGACTGAGGCCCCCTTGCCCGGAATAGCTCACCTCCATGCAACCATGGGGGTCTCCCGACAGGTATCCGGACCTGTTTTTTGACGCCTCACATTCTAGTCCTTGTAGTCTGTGGGAACAGAGCTTTGAAATGTTACCTTTTTTGTACTACAGGTGGCAGGATTCTGGCTTGATGATTCTGGGGGTTGTAGTCTCTAAGCTGTGGCTGGGCTTCTTGTAGTGACGGACACGTCAGTGCATGATGGGGTTTAGCTTGAATGATGCTCTGAACAACTGGAGAGCATGGGGTTGGTTGAGCCTTAAGGAGTTGAAGGTTCCACTTGGATTTCTATTCCTTTTTTGGGAATTTCCCTGTTACCTTAACAGATAATTCTCGTGAAGCCCTGGCTAAAGTCTGGAGGGAATAACAGCTTAGGTGGTATTTTGTTGTTGTTCAGTTGTGTCTGACTCTTTGTGACCCCATGGACCAGAGCACTTCTGTCTTCCACTGCCTCCTGGAGTATGGTCAAATCCATGTTGTTTACATCGATGACACCATCCAACCATCTCATTCTCTGCCATCCCCTTTTCCTTTTGCCTTCAATCTTTCCCAACATGAGGGACTTTTCCAAGGACTCCTCTCTCCTCATGAGGTGGCCAAAGTACTGGAGCCTCAGCTTCAAAATCTGTCCTTCCAGTGAACATTTGGGGTTGATTTGATTTCTTTCAGGATGGATAGGTTTGATCTCCTTGCAGTCCAGGGGACTCTCAAGATTCTCGTCCAGCACCACAGCTCAGAAGTGTCAATTCTGCGGCAATCAGCCTTCTTTATAGTCCAGCTCTCACTTCCTTACATTACTAGTGGAAAAACCATAGCTTTGACTATCCGGACCTTTGTCAGCAATATCTCTGCTCTTTAAGAGGCTGCCTAGGTTTGTGGTATGCTATCCTCGAAACCGGACCCAAGCACCCTGACCGGTTCTTCTCTAGGGAGTTGGGGCAGTGAAGTGAGTGGGACAAAGACACTAGAGCATTGAGGGCAATTAACCTGGAATACATCTCACTAAATGAATACTGATTGAAGCTCAAGCTTCTGCTCAGTGAACCTAGCTGTGGGTTTCATTGCACCAGCCACGGCCAACAGTGACCTAACTACCCCACAGCCAAAAAAGAACAAAAAAAAATTAAAAAATTAAAAAAATATTTTAAAAAAAAAATTAAAAAGGGGGTGGAGTGGAAAAAAGGAAGCACCACCTGCTTAGTCCCAGAGCTGTGACAGAGAGAATGCCGGTTAAAGGGCAGGAACAACAACATCCTGTTTTTTTTAAAAAAAAATGTTTTGTTTTGGAGGGGAAGCTTTCTATTTAGACATAGCTGGTCAGAAGTGACTGTCCTCTCCACAGGCTCTTCCACTTCTGCCAGTTAGAAATGCAACCCAGCCAAATGCGGCCTGACTGGGCCAAGAGCCTTCCACTCCTCTCACACCAGGAGGGAGAAAAAAAATCAGAATATAAACCATGCAGAAACTTTGCCACATCTGGAATCTCAGATTTTCCTGGACAAAGGTTTTTGAAATGCACAGAGAGAACTCCTAGTTCCCTGAGCTCCTTGCCCTCTGAAGATGCCACCCACAGAGTCTGGCAAAACGTCAGGAAGGAAAAACGTCCAGAACACGGCCAAACAGACCGGAAAACTCACAACAGCTATGATGAAACTGGACAGAGCATAACATACAGGATGAGCCAGGCAAACGGGAAGAGGACACAATGGCTGCCTTAGAGGAATAAGATATGCCAGGAGCCTCGCCAGTCTCAGCCATCTTGCCAGGGCTACCTTCTTCCATCCAGTGGTCCACAAGCACTGGACATGGGGGCTGCAGCAGAACAAGTTCAAATACAACAGGGGAGAGGTTGTCAAACACCAACATTAGAGTCCTTTAGTCCCTTGGTCCCCTTCACCCAGGGACTGGATTGGTCTCTCCCAGACCCAGGACTTTCTCTCTGGGTTTGAGGTAGGTCATGGAGCGGGAGCTCCTGGCCCAAATGCCCGTGGCAATCTTGCTGCCCTCACCAACGAGGGCTCATATGACCACAGGGAGTGTGGGTATGTTGGGAGGCCCTTCTGGTGTGGTCCCCAGGATTCGTGGGCAAGTCGGTGCCCTCAGCTCCTCGCCCTGTCAGTGCTGGTGTTCCAGTTGCTGTTGCCAGCGCTGGAGCTGAGTTGGGGGTGGGGGTGGGGGCTCCCTGGGTTTTAGCTCAGTTGGCCTTTTCTGGTCCTTCCTCTCTCTCCCCCCACCCCACCCCACCCCCACCAATAGGGAGGTTTGTAGGAGTATTAGGGATTTTTGTATTTCTCCCTTTGGGACACTTTGGTAGACATGAATGCTTCCCTAGGGATCCTCCTTATGAGGTGATCTTCCTCAGGCCAGCAGGATCCTGGGAAATCCTCTGGGGCATCTCCCTCAGCCCTCTTCCTCCTGGACATCTCTTTCTATCCATTCAGGGGCAGAAGGAGCTCATTTCCAGTCTTCCGTTTGGTAACCCCGCTCCTTGTTGGTTCTGTTTGGCGGTAGGTCTGAGGCTGCCTGGTGCTGATGCAGCCTTTATATCTCCCATTAGCCAGGGATAAGCCAAGGTCTTCTTTCCTCTCAGGGGTTGCCTAACCTTTCTATAGACCATCACAAAGAGGCCTAGCCAGTTCTGTTGCTCTCCTAAGCAGTCAGGCACACAGACAAGGCGCCCAGGGGAAGGCCCAGAGTAGTCAAGAGAAAGATGGAGACCCCTCAGAGCTGACCAAGCAGATTCGGAACACCTGAAACAGAAAGCAAGACAGGTGTAGGATGACAGTAGGGAGATGTATGGAACCTTGGAAGGCATTGGTGGTGAGATGGGACTACCCAGAGAAGGAGTGGCAGAACAACTGGGAGTCAAGGTCTCTTGTCCTTCCCCCAAAGGGGCAACAACCTTTAAACCTGGTTGCTGTTAATTTCTGCCACAAAAATCAGTCCCTAGCCACATAAATCTGAGGGGAGTTAAGTCTTGGCCCATACAGTCCCACTTGATAAAGCAGAGGTTGGTAGCCACAAAACTGGAATAAGCTCCATATGTTAAATCATACACTCTGTAATATACCATATAATGAATTACCAACAGCCTTTGAAAATTAAACATGCCTTATCACTCACAAGGAAACCAAACACCACAATGCTAATGTGTCATCCCACAATGTCTTGTTTATGCTGCTACTGATTAATTGGTCCGGTTGAAGTCCAAAAAGTAACTTAGGTGAAAACCTTCATGTCATAAATTATCTGTCATAGCCTTACTTCAGGCATACCCAAACTTCGGCCCTGCAGATGTTTTGGACCACAACTCCCAGAATTCCAAGCCTTTATATCCAATGGCAAAGGACTGTGGGAGTTGTGGTCCAAAAGATCTGCAGGGCCAAAGTTTGGGCATGCCTGCCTTACTTGGTTCTTGACAGAAGGAAGAACCTCTCTGTTCAGGATGATGCCTCAACGAGCCTCGAGCAGCAATTATGAAACCACTTACTTTCATGCTAAATAACAAAATATTGCAGGATGTCATGCTTTTTTTCAGGACGCTGGCCGGTCTAGCTTACTCCTGGTCCTATTGCTTCATGCCCTTTGCTATAGCATTCCATCCCCACTAGCCATGCTTTATCCTTGTTCGGCTGTTTAGGGTTTAGAGTTAGGTGTGTTTGTTTTGGTAGCAGAATAGGAGGAAACGTTTAGACTCTAGAGCCTGCCATTTCTTCACCGGTGCTTGTGGACAGTTCTCATGTCCATCCTTGTGAACGCTGGACGTTTTTCCACCCCTTTGTCACTGCAAATTAGGAAATCGTCTCTCCAGACAATGAAATGACTCATTTCTCCCCCTTTTTAAAAAATGTTGATGCATTTCCTCCTTGATTTCCAGCTCTGTTCCACTCTTTGCGACATCATTTCCCCCTTCATTCGAACAGACAAAAATTGATGTTAGTTACTCATGGAAGTTGGGCGCTTATTGCATAATGGGATTTGTAGTCCCAGCAGAGAGGAATGTACCATTTCCCTTGATCTGCTCAGTGTGGCAGTCCAGTGCAGCTTGGAGTTGGAACTGATTCAGCAAGACCTCAAAAATACACACTCAACCCACAGCATAGAAATACACCAGTTTAAAATAGATCACATAGACACAGCTTTAAAGTTAAAAAAAAATCTTTACTCACAGCAATTACTTGCTAATTGCAGGTAGATTCCTGATTCAGAGAGTTGCAGTAGTAAAGGAACAATATCAGGTACGGTGAGTTTACTGAGATTATTTTTTTAACAAAGGAAAATTGGTCTGCAATAAAGCATATCTATCAGATAGTTGTTGTGAGTTTTTCAGGTTGTTTGGCCATGTTCTGAAAGTTTTTCTTCCTAATGTTTTGCCAGACTCTGTGGCCTGCATCTTCAGAGGACACGGAGCTCAGGGAACAAGGAGTTTCTGGAGCTCCTGAGCTCCTTGCCCTCTGATGATGCCGGTCTGTCGAAACATCAGGAAGAAAAACTTCCAGATCATGGCCAAACAGCCTGAAAAACTCACAACAACTATCAGATCCCAGCAGTGAAAGCCTTTGAGAATACATATCTATCAGATCAGAGAACAGCTGTCAGAGAGAAATGTTATAGCACATTCCCAACCTTTGATCCCCAGATGTTCTTGGAGTGTAACTCCCCAAAATCCTGGCCAGCACAACAAGTGGTGAAGGCTTCTGGGAGTTGTAGTCCAAGAACATGTGCATAACCAAGACTGAGATTGACATTTATACAGTAAAGGCTTCCCCAACCTGGTGTCCTCCAAGTGTATTGGGCTGCAGGTCCCATTATCCCCACCCAAGTTGGGAAGGGAAATATCTAGAGACACTGCAGTGCAGAAAGCTATTTTAGTATTCTATTTCAAAAATACCTACAGGAAATGAAATGTATGAAGATTGTCGAGTAAACAAGTATCTGGGATGACTCGGATGACTTCTCCAGTCCTAATGTCCTGTAACCACTACTTTCAATAGACCAGTGTTTTTAAATTGATACATAAAGCGATTGGGGCAGACTTTATTGTAACATATACCTTGATTCTAGATTAGAGTTTAACTAGCCTTTGTTCACCTCATCAGCTCTGTCCTGATATAATTACATTCGGTACTTACAAGGAGTAGATGAATTTCAGTCCCATTACATCCTTCAAATTGCTAAAATGATTGTTAAGAAGTTGATAGTGGCTGAGATTACGCCAGCAGCTCATCCCAATAATTCACACAGCATGCTGACTGCAAGAAAGAGAACCCCAGTCCTTTCAAAAATATCAGAATTTTCAAAAGTACAGTGAGATCCTTTCAGTGGCAATCAAATAGTGAAAGGGATATGGGAGTCTGGGTGGACCACAAATTGAACATGAGTCAGCAGTGTGATGTGGTGGCCAAGAAAGCCAAAAGTGATTCTTGGTTGCATCAATGGAATAGTTTCTAGAGCAAGGGAAGTGATAGTACCACTCTATTCTGCTCTGGTCAGACTCCACCTGGAGTACTTTGTCCAGTTCTGTGCACCCCAATTTAAAAAGGATGTTGACAACCTCGAAAGGGTTCAGAAGAGGGTGACCAGGATGGTTAAAGGTCTGGAAGAAATGTCTTTACAAGGAGCTGCTTAGGGAGCTGGGAATGTTTAGCCTTACAAAAAGAAGGTTGAGATGGGATATGATCGGCATGTTTAAATATTTGAAAGGATGTCATATCAAAGGGGGACAAGTTTGTTTTCCATGGCTTCAGAGACTAGGACATAGGGCAATGGTTTCAAACTACAGGAAAAGAGATTCCATTTGAACATTAGGAAGAACTTCCTGGCAGTTAGAGCTGTTCAGCAATGGAATATGCTGCCACGGAGGGTGGTGGAGTCTCCTTCTTTGGAGGTCTTTAAGCAGAGGCTGGATGGCCATCTGTCGGGGCTACTGTGATGGGGGTTCCTGCATGGTTGGACTGGATGGCCCTTGAGGTCTCTTCCATCCCTATGAGTCTATGCTTCTAAATAGCTTATCCATCCCTTCCATATTCCTGATACAGATCAGAAAAGCTTTCTGTATAGAACAAGGCTGGCCTACATCCTATGCTTAGATATCCCTTGAGAGCAGGGGCAGGGAACATGTAGGGTCCAAGATGTTTCACAACCTTCCCTAGAAAGTGGTGCTGTGTATGCTTCCAGGTGTTGAAATCTATTTATTCTTCAAAAGCAGGGAGAGAGACAGGGTGGTGGTGGTGGTGGTGGTGGTGAGGAATCAGTAACTTCTTGAAGCAGGGGGATGTGTGGGTGTTTGGTCCCCAGGTTACAAATTCCCTCTCTTGATGGGATCAAAGTGGTACATAGTGAGGAGGACATAACATCCAACCCCAGGCCCAAATTGCACTGAGTTTCATCTGGAGGAAACTGGAATGTCTGCTCAGCTCTGAATATTTTAAATCCAGGATTAATTTCAATGTACTGCATTAGGTTGAAACACATCTCAAAAGAATTATAGTGGCTGAATGCAGAGTTATATATCAGCCTCTGTATTGCCAAGGAGAGAGGGACTGGGCTATACGTTGCAAAAATATAATTTAGCATCAGTACCCTACATATTGTCAAATACTTCTTGGGAGGATTCATCAGTTTTCAGATTCTCTGTGTTTACGAGGAGTAATCTGATTCCTGGGGTCACCCTGTAATGAGGCAAGCAAGGAAAATCATGGGGAACGGATATGCATAAACTGCTGCCTAGCACAGCTGCCTAGCTCTCAAATACGCTGGAGGTAGGTATTATTATTATTATTATTATTATTATTATTATTATTATTATTATTATTATTATTATTATTATTATTATTATTATTATTATTATTATTATTGTAGTAGTAGTAGTAGTAGTAGTAGTAGCAGTAGTTGTTGTGGGAGGAAGTTTGCCTGCACCATAATGGTTTCACACCATTAGCTACTGTTCCTTTCTTAGAGGTGTGCCTGTGATGAATGCATTCTAAAGCTCCCTTTGCGACAGCTCTTTTCTAGCCATTATTATCTGCAAAATCCCCTTCTGGAAAATGATTATGCTGGGATGGAAGCATCAAGATTTCCTAATAAATGTTCTTCTTACTATGACAAGCAAGCACTGGTGTGCCATTGGGTTTAGAAAAGGGGGGATTCTGAGGATTCCCCGGTCCAAGTTTAAAAGAAAACTCTGAGCCAGGAAGTCCCTAGTGCCAAATTTTGATGGGATGATTTTAGCCTCCCATCTTGCCTTTCCCAGCTGTCTTATGTGGGGTTAATTCTGACCTAACCTTAAACAGCTGGGGGGGTGGGTGCTAGTGATTGGAATGTGAAAACCAGGGGTGGAGAGATCTCAGTTTCAAATCCTAGAATTCACTGAGTGACCTCAACCATTTCCCTCTCACTTGAATATTTTTTAAAAAGGGGGGTTTTGTGAGAAAATAGGGTAGGAGAAGAAAATGTATGCTATCTTCAACTGATTGGAGGGGGAGGGATATAGGTTTAATAAGTAATAGCCAATTTCTGTCAGCATTTATGAAATGCACACACACACACACACACACACACACACACACACACACACACACACACACACACATGCATAGAAACATATGGGACTGACATTATTAGAAGCAATGCAGTTTAAGTAGCCTAGTATAGGATTACTGCCCTAATGCTAAATACAGTAGGACCCCCATATCTGCTGGAGATTGGGTCCAAGCTCTTCCCTGTAGATATTCTTCACTAACAAGGATACAGAGTGTCTGTGAAGATTCTCAGTCATCCAGCTGAGGTTATCTGGAAGTTGAGTCATGGCTACTGGACTTCTTTTTGAGAGATAGAAATGTTTCGCTGTTCATCCAAACAGCTACATCAGTGACCGATGAAGCTGTTTGGATGAACAGCAAAACGTTTCTATCTCTCAAAAGGAAGTCCAGTAGCCATTACTCAACTTCCAGAAAGATACAGAGCATGGTCTCTGGCTCTCTCTAGTGACCAGTTCCAGTAATACATGTGAAAATAGTTTGTCTGGCTCTTTTTCTTTTATTTAATATTTTTAATATTTTCAGACTACAGATAAGGGAAACCATGGATACTGATCCTGCATATAAAGGGGTCCTGTGGTACTACTTTTTGGGAGGGGAAAAAGCAGTGTTTTCCCAAAACACTTTGCTGAACATCCACATGGTTCAGTCTTGGTCTGTCCCATTTCCTCTTTGCACACAGCTTCTTTCTTGATGCTAAACTATTTATCCGGGGCAAATAAAGTTGAGGCCATAAGTCCTATTCAGGTACTGAGCTTGAAAACATGTAAAGCTCAGAGAATGGTAGGGATGGGGGGAGCACATACATAAACCCTAACTCCGTTCCAGAGGTCCGGCAGATCTTTGTGCATTCAGCGCATAGGTCTACAGAGGAGTTATAAACCTGTTGGACTCAGCACACTTCCTGTGTTCTGTGCTAAGCAGTTCTTCCTTGCACTGAATGTGCAGACCCTCAGGTTGGGCCAGGGAAGCTCTGCAGGGTGTCCAGAGGGAGAGGGAAGCAGGGTTTGCCTGTCTTCCCTCATCATTTCTGTTATTTGTGCTCTACATGCCTTTAGGCTAAATGCCTGAGTAAGGCTAGTGAGGACAAGGAGGTCTGAGCATCCTTGTTAGTGAATGAATACCTGTTCCATGGCTTGTCGGAGAGAGATGCACCGTGACATTTCAGGGGCACACTGAATTGAGATGAGAATGAATGGCCAGCTGACAGATCAATAATAAGCAAAGGCTTTAATGAACAGTAAGGGTGGGGGAAGGGGATTTATTTAAAAAAAGGAAAAAGAAGAGCTCCCTGAAGGTTCAACCCTCTCTCCAAAGAATGTGGCCAGGAAAGATAAGGTTCATGGGAGTCACTCTTCGTTTTAAAACCTTTTACTAGAACTGTACTAATTTACTAAAATTCATCACTTGCCAAGCTTTCTTGATTTTCGGGAAAGCCCTAAACACGTTTCAATGGGTGCTAAGCCCACTGGAATCAACACTTTGATGTGAATGTGTTGAGGACTGGGGTATGAGTCACACTGGCTATCATTTTCAGTCCAAAGGCATTAGATATTCTAATATACAACCCATGGCAGAATATAATTAATCATAGCAGTGAAACTAAACCAACGTGACAAATTTAACAAAATATTCAACCACCCAGCTGTTGCTTCTTGTGAAACAGGAGTGGTGGGGTCCCTGTGCACCGTATTCTCTGCTGAGTACCATGCATTTCCCCCCTCTCTCTTTTACTCTCCTGCTTCTAAGGTTGCCTAGCCAGGGAGGGAAAGTCACAATGAGAAGGATATATATATCAAACAATGGAGCTGCATTACAATCACTATCAATCAACTGAAACCAGAATGCAGCAGTTGATTGTAGAAAGCTGGCATCCCCATGCCATTATTCACTCATTTTTTATGTGCAAATACTCTGGTAATTGTTAGCACTCTGTGAATATCCTCATTTTAAAATCTTCACAGAGAAATAGGTTAAATCAATAGTATGGTTAGAGTACCCAACTGGGCACATGTAGTGCTGTAAGGAAAAATGAGGAAGAGATATTTAAATTATCACAGTTATATAATTCTTGAACAGGAAAGGCATTAATGTTCTCTCTCAACACCTGTAACAGTTTATGTAAAGTGGGGTGCTCTAAAAATAAGAATATATCCATATCCTCAGCTGCTTCTGTAATTCCCAGTTCACTGGCCCTAGTTTCTTGTGATACCTTATGTCACATGGGCACCAACCTATACTGAGATGTTTCCCCCGTCTCTCTGCTCAGTTCCCATCATGCTTTGCACCGGCAGAACGCCAGCCACAAAAGGGCAGCCTAACTGACAACTCATGTCTCTGGAGGTGAGTTGGTTGTTGACATGATGGATGGTGCTGTTATGTCGAGCAGATCCTCCCTTAGAAGCAAGCAAGCAAACATGACCTCCCGGGACTCATGCATTTATGAGGGAAGATTATGCTACAAGAAGTCCAAATTATTGCCTATAATTTTGCATGTGTATACACACAGGCACACACACACACACACACACACACAGAGGGAGGGAGGGAGGGAGGGAGGGAGAGGAAAGGGTGTGTTGTCCGGTTGTGCTTCCCCTGTTACGTAACTGAGGGCACAGGGTGTTGGTTCAATGTGATGCTAAATTAAGTCACTATGGTGTGAAGAACATCATACACCTGTTGACATAACTCAGGGCTGTTTTTAACATTGTGCAGGCTCACTTGAGTCCTGATACTCTACTGGTGTTTGTGAAGAAAGGTGTCCCTCAAACATCATAACTTTATCAGGATCACGGCAGGACTGCACCGGAGCTGGTCAATATCTCAAAAAGAGCTTCTCTGGTGCTCTTCCCCTGGTTTCCCTTTGCTTTGTGTACACCATTGTTTCTCACTTCCATTTCTGGGGTCTTTCCGTGCTTTCCTCTTCATGTAGCATGTTCAGCAGGAGGGTCGCTATTTTGTCTTCATGTTTACCACCATCTTCTCCAGCTGCATCTCTGAATCAGGGGACCTTGGGAGGAGTTGGACTAGAACATACATCCCCTAGTCCCCGTTTACAGGGATTCTAGGGGAACTCATAGTCATCTGAAAAGTTATGGAACACAGCTCCAAGGAAAACCAATATTACTATTACCTCTGCGTTGCAGACGAACACAGGTAGGTGATTTGCTAGCAGCAACGTTTGTAATTTCACTTCCAAGGTGAGATTTTTAACCAGGCTTACTCCAGCTTCACTCTCTTTCTTAAAACAAATCTACACTTTGTCCAGGAAAATCCCATGACGTGATCTTCCAGCATTTTTGGTGGTATTAAAAAGGAGTGATCATAGTATAATCACAGTAATGATGTTCCAGGGAAAAGGTAATTATCAGTTTTCCCTCCAACATTTCCTGAATCCTTCCCCCTCCTGAGGGGTGTTAAATATAGCCAAAAGCATAAGTGTCTTGCTAGAACAGTGATGGTGAACCTTTTAGAGACTGAGTGCCCAAATTGCAACCCAAAGGCCATTTATTTATCGCAAAGTGCCAATTTAGAAATTTAGAAGTTTTAGCTTAGAAAAAAACAACTTATACATTAACATCTTTTGTCTTAAAAGAAAAAAACACAATAACAGAGTTTTCAATGATACAAACAACTTTTAATTGAAAGGTAAAAGTACAGCCCTTCTCAAGGAGCCCTCGCGTGGAATCAAACTTCCAATCTCTGGCTCCCCAGTCAAACACCTAAGCTACTGAGCTATCATTGTATCCTGGATAAGAAACCTCCAACACTCACATGTTACTGGAAGGAAGCCTTGGTTTTTAGATCAACCCCAGGTTATGCTTTTAGTTCTCCACTTTGAAGCTGGTCACATGGCAGCACCCAGCAGCCGGGAGACTCATGTCAGAAACCCACAACCACATCAATCTGCCTGCCACGGCAGCACGACAGCTCCTGCTGCCACTTCTTCTTCTTCCAAAAGACTCTGGAGCCCCAAAAAGAAGAAGGGGGAGGAGGGGGGAAAGAGAGGATGCTGGGTCCCCAATTATTATTATTATTATTATTATTATTATTATTATTATTATTATTATTATTATTATTATTATTATTATTATTATTATTATTAATAATAATAATAATAATAATAATAATAATAATAATAATAATAATAATAATAATAATAATAATAATAATAATAAAACCAGCAGAAGTAGCCTTGTGTGGGTTTGGGGATTCCCAAATGCTGCTGGTACGATAGAGGGAGTGTGCGCGTGTATGAACACGCGCAGGCACACACACATACAATGGGGTAGGAAAAGGGGCAGGGGCATTTGAGTGGAGAGAAAAGAAGGAAGGGGTCCCCCCTCCTGAAGAGGAAGGTGGTCCTCCCAGTCAGTCCGTCCATGTCAGCAGTTTCCTCACACAAGTTGGGACCTCAAAATGAGCCGGGGCTATTGTGTCTCATTGGAAGGGTCTGGAAATTGAGTCATGGCAACTGGACTTATTTTTCTTGAGAGATTGAAATGATTCACTGCTCATCCAAACAGCTTCATCAGTCTGAATAAAGCTTGTTGCAAGTCCTCCATTTTATAGTTCCCTTTGACCTCTTGCCACCATAGTCTGACAGGGAGGCGGGATGATGCATTTCCCTGCACAGCTCCTGATTGGACAGCGTCAGGGAGAAGGAATGACATTGGAGGCTTTCTCCTGGT